>CM031921.1:27749016-27833741 GCA_018703695.1 Prunus fruticosa | reverse complement strand
TATATAACATTGTAAGAGCAGATGAGCTCTCATGAAGTTCAAGTTCGTGAGATCGCCAAAGGGACTATATACCATCAAGATTCATTATCTTTTTTCTTTGGTAAGCCTTCCAATTCTGTATTTTTCCGCTTCGATTATTTGGATTAGGCGAGATTGTTGTAAGACATCAAGCTGTTAAACCTATAATGAAAGAATAAAACTTTCATCTTCTAGCAAAATGCAGCCATTGACTTTTAAAGATAGGTTTAACAATGCATGTTTGGAATTTGAAGCAGCCGAAAGCCCTAGCTTTTTCTTTTTTTTGGTGTCTTTTTATATTTTTCAGTATTGCAAGAAATCAACTCACACAACTATAGGAAGCAATATTTTGGTATGTAATCATATGGATGGCACTGAACTTTATACAAGTTCTGTGTAAGAAAGTAAGTTTTTAAGTATTGGTGAAATGGTCTTTGTGAATCATATATATGCTTGTTTCTAGTAGTTTTCTTTCCAAATTATGACATCGTCTGCACTATGCAGGTTATTATGAAGGCTTGAAAATTTGGAGAGTATGGGAAGAAAAAAACCCATATGCAATCTCAATTTCGATATTGATAGTTCTGTTGAGGGACTCAAGAGCTAGGAGGATAGACTAGTGATGTGTTCCTTGCTTGAATTCAGTATTCTCTGCAGGCTGATTTTATACTTGCATTAAATTGGTCAGCATTAGTTCCTATCTCACCACTCCCTTGGATGTGATACAAACAATATTTCAAGTACATTAAAACAAGAGTATACTAAAATCTTGTCTCGAGGACAAAATTTGACTTTGAATCGTGTAGATTTCTGGATTTAACTGTTAAAAGCATCTCTTCTTTCATACTCACTTGGCCAACTATTCACTGTTCTGTTTGGCGGCTTCCCAACATGTCTTACAGATTTGGATGACACTCTATGCCCCCTGAGCTCAACTCAGCATGCCGCAAGAACATTGAAGGTATGGCCGTAAACTACTATTAATCAGATGAAGATGCTATTAGTTAGGTGATAATATTGTATTTAACTACTCGTAAACCATTAACAAATTACTAATGAGATTGAGCAATTTCGATTGTAGAGTTCATGTTGCAGCACTTGCAAATAGAAGAAAGTGAGGTACCAAGGATGTGCCTGGAACTGTACACAGGGCCGGCCCTGGGGGTAGGCAAGAAGGGCCTTGGCCATGGGCCTCCAATTAAGGGGGCCCCAAATTTTTTTATATTATATATATATTTTATTGTCCAACTTTTAAAAAATTAAAATTAAAAACAGAAAGTCAACGTTGTAATTGAACGAGGAAGGCTGTTCCTCTTCTCATTCAGAAACTCTTTGTTTCCTATGCCACACAGCCAGCCAAGAGCAACAGCTCCCTTCCTAATTATTTCTCCATGGAGCTCTATTTAATCCATCGATCTCTTAATAATCCACCATTATATTTTTCTTTGTTTTTCCCATCTCCCTTCAATCCATTATCCATATCCTTTATTTTCAGTTTCTATCATCTTTCTCATATCAGATTCATATTATAACCCTAAGTTTCAATCTCACCCAAAAAGCTCACAAATTGTCTTTGAGATTGATGGTGACCAAAAGGGGAGGAGCATGAGAAACTGAAAAGGTAATCAGATTTATAATTTTTTCTTTATATTTGTTCCTACCCAACAAACTATTGTTTCAATTCAATTTCCAATAGGAACAAAACACAGAGAGATACCAGAGTGGTAATCAGATTATTGTTCAGATTTTATTCTTGTCTAACTTGTTTTTTGTCTCTACGCAACTCCGTAAAGGATAATTATAAATTTATACTGGCACTCTAATTTGACTTTTCTAGATATCAAGCCGCTAACTTACAGCATACAGCTAGCTAACTTAATTTGGATTTGTTTCTAAGGCAAAACATCCTCTGCCCTGGTGGAGATAATCTCCCAAGTCTCCTTATATAAGTCGCTATAAAACTGCACAATGACATCTACTAAACTTTTCTAACAAAATCTTGCATATTTCTTATCATTGCAGATGTACATGAATCGAGGTGGAGGTACGGAGTGGAGTTTCTCAAAGTGCTAGAAGATCAAGGATTTTTCAGATGATTGATTGTACTTTGAATGTTACAGTTTTTATTTATTTATATTGTAAATGGTGCAGAGGAAATCAAGCAGCTATTTGATAAAGGGAAAGCATCAGATATTTGCACATTGTAATGGGATGGATCTCTTATTGGCTGCCTGTTGGGAGGAAGAAGGCTACAGGAAGATTTTGTACCCATCCAAATTTGCTGCAACCATTTCATATGTTGTTTTCAAAGCTGATTTTGCTAAACTCATGTGATGAAGCTTGAAGCCAGAAGCTAATCTTAAGGGAAAGGGTTTAGTATCACTACAAGAAAAAACCCTTTTAGCGACCAAACGTTTTTGGTCGCCTAATGTATGTTTTTAGTTGCTGATTAATATTGCCGACGAAACTTTCGTCGCAATGTAGTCGTCGTAAAAGGGCGTCGTAAATACTAGAAACAACGACAAGAAACTATTTTGGTCGGTGATTCTTATAAGCAACCAATAGCTCTCGTCGCCCATTTCTCATAATTTCGTTGTTGATCCCTTGTCTCTTTGGCGCTCAAAATTGATAAATGGCGCGAAAGTCCAAGGGATTGGCGACCAAATAAATATTTGGTCGCAATTTATATTGGCGTCCTACAGTTTGGGTCTTCAAAAGTGTAAAAGTTTGGTCGTTGAAGTTATGTTTATTGGCGACCAAATAAAAATTTGGTCTTGGTTTATATTTAATGTCAATATTTTTGGTCACTTATTAATTAAAGCTTTGGTCGGGAAAACCTGTCTACTTCCAAGTTTTTTCTCAAATATTGAATTATTTTGTCGCCAATATCAAGTTATTTGGTTGCCAAGGATGTTGATTTTGAGGTTTTTTAAAATTTTTAAAAAACTAAAAAATATATTTTATTGAATATGAATAATATATATTTTTTTCTTTTTCTATAATTAAGTTAATATAGTTTTTATAAAACTTTTGTTAAATGTTCCAAATAAAATTACCATATATAAGACTTCCCCAATTAAAAATTCTACAAAGTACACAACATACACCATAAAAACATATCATACTCCATATGCAACATTTTCTTTTTAAAAGCAAAAGGGATTCATAAGCAAAATATAGTGACATAGCATAATTAACAAAATCACCATAGTTACTGCACATGAGATCAAAGTCATGTCTACTAAGACATATGAAATATAAATAAAAGTTACAGCTTACACATGTACCTCCACTTTCCTTCAAAAACACACAAATGTACTTCATCATCTCTTTAAGTCTTAGGAGCAGTTGCCACAAGCAACAGAAACATATGCATCCATTCAAACCAAAGCCTATGTAAAATTTCAGCTAAGTCTATATACTACTTAATATATGGATGAGCAATGTGTGTGATCACAATCACACTTATAGTCAGAAGTATGGTGAATCTGACCACATACCTAAGTCATATTCTTGATCATATTAATGATCACACATATCTTGGATTTGAAACAAAAACCACATACCTAAGTCAGATTGTAGGATTTGAGTCCATCAAAGTCACAAAATCACCAAGATCATCCATACCCAAAACAACCAAAAGGTCTAAAACCTACCTAATGACCATGAACAATATCTTCAAGACCAGTATACACACCATCACCACCACCTTGTAAGTTGTCACTGTGATCAGTTGTAGAATCATCAAAATAAGAAGAATCTTGTCGGAGCCAAGGTCCCTTACCATTGCATTACTGTTGCGTTTACGCTTTCTAGATCTATCATTAATCCCAGCTTGCAGCTGCTTAACGATGTCACAAAGTTTCTCCAGTTTATGAGAGCTTATTGTATCTATCATCTTCAGTCATAGAGTTTTTGCCGTATCTACTTGTAGAGCGAGAACTAGTCTCCACTCGAAGATTCGAGCCCAATCCAATCCTAAGTTCTTTATTCATGATCCCCAATTGGTGCATGTCTAAAACTGAGATCTATTCAGAAGCGTTGCTTGAAGTCACAGACCCCTCCTGAATGTACATTGCCATTGCTGCTTTCATTTTCTTCTACAAAAAAGGAAGTCTAGTTGTGTTAGTAAAAGTCAAACATTAAAAAAAATAAAAAAAATTGAACATGTAGCTTACTAAAAGTATAGGAAAATTTATTATTTACCCCCTTATTCTCAGCAGCTTCATTGACCCATACGCCTTTATCCCAGTGCATATATGCATGTTGTTCCAATCATCGATAAGTGTAACATGTTGACCCTTCTACATTTTCCCAAGAAAAAAAAAGAGTTTAAGAAATCAAAAGGGGTCTAATATGATCAAGACAACAAGAAATCACAAGGGGTCATTTTATTAATATATTTTGCTTCCACACAGTACCACTTCACCTAATTTCAGTCAAACCCATTGATATTCTTGCTGCCATGCTATTCGGATTATTTCAACAGATATCACATTCACCTTTACTTTAATGCTTTTCCTTTTCCAACAACTAACAAAAGGAGGACTACTTGAACTTAGTAGGAATAACATTAAATGTAAAGAATTTACTAATTACCTTCTCGGCTGCTTCCTTATGTTTCAGGAAAGGGCTTGAACCTTCTATGTGTTTATATTCTTTCTTTTTTCTGTTATCAGCATTGGCTTTGCACCTTTTCTTCAATAAAAGCACAGAGAATTTGTTATATTTCTTCTAACTAATAAATAAGAAAATGATCATAATCAATGAGTCACAATAGTACCTAATTAATTAAGATACCTGGTATTTCTCATCTGTGTACAAGTTATCAACGACTAACCAGTGCCACTCCTCTATTTTCCTATGAGTTACAAAGACCTTGTTAGTGGGAGGTGTGGCCCGTGCAAGCTGAAGGGCATGAGCATATTCCTTAAAGTGCTTATAATCAGTGTTTGTGACTTATTAAACACAAAACAAGTACCAAGCCCCACAGTTGGACCACAAGTGTTCCTATGCTTTGACAAAGTCTCTAAACAATCGCCCTGGCCTAAAAACCAAAAACAACTTGTCTAAGAGTCTAAATTGTTTGTACAATTGGAGTTATGCTCCTGAAATCAGCTCAAATTTAAAAATAAATTCATATAAACATCCATATGAAATTGGAGTTCTGGTCCTATATACATCTGCCAACAATTAAGTTTATATAAAATCCGAGACAAATCAGTTCAGTATTCATAATACGTCCATACTTCCAATCATTAGTCATAGCACATTAAGTCCATAATAAAAACATCTTCAGCATCATGATAAACTCATTTTTTACCTGTGTGAGGAGTTGCTAGCGAGGCAGATGTAGACTCCTGATGTGGATGCGGTGACTGCAATGGCGGCTGATCACATGGGTGCTCATATTGGTGATCTTGTTGTCGTGGTGCCTCTTGTGGTCGTGATGCATGTGGAGCTGATCTTTGTTTCTTAATAGGATCATTATTTTTCTTCAATTAAAATTTAGAATTTTTATTTTCTAATATTATTACAATATTACTTATTCTTATGCCTTTGAAATTACCTCATCTCTTTGTAGCTGTAAACTGTAAGTGCTTTGCTTGCATTTGGTTTTACTTTGGGTAAATTATCCTAGCCTACCTTGAAAAATCTGGCCCCCAATGAATTGCCAACATCCCAACATCTAAATCCTATTGTCTAATTGCTGAATCTGTGTGTGTGTGTGTTTTTTTTTTCCAAAGTACTGAAATCTGTTCAATTACTAAATATGTATTTAGAATTTTTATATCATTTATCGCTATAAAAATAATATGGAAAAAAAAATTATACGCAATTCAACAACCAAAATCATATGCAATCATACAAATCCAGCAAAAATTGTAAATTTTCATAACCCACAAAACCTTAACTACAAATCCACCAACAGCAAAAACTGCATAAATTAAAAAAGTACCTCTTACGCAAATAATTCAACAACCTACAGAAAAATGGAGACAAATGAGAAAAGTATATCAATGCTAGAAAATAAATTTCAAACTAGTAAAAGTCAAATAATAAAAATACCAAAATTAGCGTGTTTGGAGAGACCAAAGACTCTAATTTCAACCTTGCGAGTGCATACTTGCACAAGTTTAGTGCATCAAACACTCACAAATTTGGCCAATATCCAAACAAAGGTTCTAAAATAATTTTTATACTCTAACCTTTTAATAAACCAGTCCCAAATAAGCTCTAAATCAGGACCAACTCAATAAGAACTCGAATCCAAATCAAGCCCTTCTTTGTGCGCAAACGATTTTGAGGACCTGATCACCAAAACAATATTAATTTTCACTCCTGAAGCTCATCATTCCACAAAACAAGACATCATAATTTTCTAATATCACTATGTAACTTGTAGTCAGTAACATTGAGAGCAATGGGTGTGAACAGATAGTTTTATCACTATGTATTTAAATCCCGAATTTTCTAATATATGATGTTCCATTTTCTTTGCATTATTTGAATTTATTTTTTTCCAGAACCACACTCATAATCTGAACATGTTTTGCTTATCATGAGCAGAATTTCATTATAGAAAAGCCATGCCATTTTCAAGGGGAAATGAGAGTTGAAAAAAGACTCCAAGAGTAAAAAAGCAAGCAAAAGTGTACATCCATAACATGAAAATTTCAAAGGCCATCCTTAGATTTTGGGAGGACCAGAAGAATTAGAATATATTTATCTTTGCAAAGACCAGCTTCAGTTACCTTTCTCCCTTTGGGGAAACTTAAATCACTCCAAGGGAACCCAATCCCTCATCATGTGTTCATAGACATTGCTCTGCATATTATCATCCATATTGACAATTATGTGTATGTGTGTGTGTGTTTGGAGACAGACCTTTCCACTAAACCGGAAAGCAAGTAAATTTAGTCTAATAAGTTCAAAGTTTTGTCATCATCAAACCACAATCGAACCTTTGACCATCATCAGACCTTGGACCCCAAACACACAAACTTATTACAGTCTAATAAGTGTAAAGTTTTGTCATCTAATAAGCTCAAATATAATACAAAGTCTAAAGAAAAACATAACCTTGGACCATCATCATACCACAATCGAATAAATATAGATGAAATTGAGAGAAAATAATATAAAAAAATTGTTAAAGCAACTACCTTGTTCAAATTCTGCTCTTTGACTGACAATAAACAAGCTGAATGCAAATTATGAAAGCTTGGGACTGGATTTTCGCTTGACCTCAGGGACAAAAGGAGGAGTGGGTTTTGATAGTGGGTTGGTGGATGGGTTAGATTTGGGGTTGAGGGCAAGAGAGACAGAGTGTGAGTGAGAGAATGGGATGTAAAGATGAGCGGCATTGGGTGTGGCTTCACGTCATCTCTCTAGGTTCCAGAGATGACAGAGAGAGTGAGTGAGAGAGGGTTTGGTTGAACAGAGCAAAGTTTTCTCTTGCCTTTTTTTTTTGGTCTGAAAGCTAAGTGTTCTCTGATTGTGAAGTAAATGGGAAGAAAAGATAATAAAGCCAGGGCATTTATTGCTTACCCTTTTCAACGACCAGATTTTTTTTGGTCATACCTTTGCAACGACCAATATTATATTAAAACGTTGTCGTATTACTAAAAGTATTGGTCTGCAAAAACCTTTAGCGACCAACCCTTTTGGTTGCTTCATTATTGCCAAATTTTAGGCGGGAATATAAAAGTGGCGAC
This sequence comes from Prunus fruticosa, assembly GCA_018703695.1. NCBI lineage: Eukaryota > Viridiplantae > Streptophyta > Magnoliopsida > Rosales > Rosaceae > Prunus > Prunus fruticosa. Next base: position 27,826,005 of record CM031921.1, on the reverse strand, counting down.
GAAAATGAACCAACAAAGCGACCAAAAGTTTGGTCGCCAAATAATTTTAGATTTCGTGCCACCTAGCTCTTATCCCAAAGCACTAGTTAGAGAACAAAATAATATTTGGTCGCCCAAATCCGTTTTAGAGACTAAACGTTTTGTCGCATAATGTGCCACTTCTCGTCGTTGAACATAATCCACAAGGTTCCGCATATGCAAAAATCCAACCAAAGTTTGGACGACCATATAGGAAAATTTGGTCGCCATTTACATCATCAGAGACCAAAAATTATTTGGTCGCTCATTAATTTGTCGCTAATCATATTTTTCCTTGTAGTGTATTTTGAACAAACACTTAGTTTTAATGTATCTTGACATGTTCCCATTATTGGTTGTTGGAATGTTGGTTTGTAAATTTTTAATTTCCTTCATGATATTAAATATGTAATTAGAATTTTTTTGTTTTATATGGAGATATGGCTACACTCTACATAAAATCATTTTATTTGTTGTTTTTTTTGCAATTGTATATATACTAAGGGAAGTTTATTGCCTAGGGCCACCGAAAAGTCAGGGCCGGCCCTGACTGTACAGGGAATATGGCACAACCACGACTGGTCTAAAGGTAAAACAGATCGCTGTCCAGTTGCCCTTGGAGTCTATTTTCTATCAATCTTACTATCCTATACTTCAATGTTTATAAACTTTATATATATCTGGAACTTTGACAGTTTCCATCCCTTCATCCAAGCTCTTGGTTACAAATTTGACAACGATGAGTTTTATGCATGTCCATGACAGGCTACCCTATGATTCATTGAAGATTGGTGTTAAGGAACCTTGTTATCAATGCCCCAGAGAAGATTGCTTCAGTGAATTGTAGGGTAGCCTGTCATGGACATATGCATGAAAACTCATCATTGTCAAATTTGTAACCAAGAGCTTGGATGAAGAGATGGAAACTATCAAAGTTTCAGATATATATATATAAAGTTTATAAACATTGAAGTATAGGATAGTAAGATTGATAGAAAATAGACTCCAAGGGCAACTGGACAGCGATCTGTTTTACCTTTAGACCAGTCGTGGTTGTGCCATATTCCCTGTACAGTTCCAGGCACATCCTTGGTACCTCACTTTCTTCTATTTGCAAGTGCTGCAACATGAACTCTACAATCGAAATTGCTCAATCTCATTAGTAATTTGTTAATGGTTTACGAGTAGTTAAATACAATATTATCACCTAACTAATAGCATCTTCATCTGATTAATAGTAGTTTACGGCCATACCTTCAATGTTCTTGCGGCATGCTGAGTTGAGCTCAGGGGGCATAGAGTGTCATCCAAATCTGTAAGACATGTTGGAAGCCGCTAAACAGAACAGTGAATAGTTGGCCAAGTGAAAGTATGAAAGAAGAGATGCTTTTAATAGTTAAATCCAGAAGTCTACACAATTAAGTCAAATTTTGTCTACACAAGTGAAAATATATACTAGAGGCATCATACCAGGTTTCAAATTTTGGATACTTAATGATGTCAGAGGCCAAAATAAACAAATAAAACAATGCTGTATGATTTGATACCCAAAATTGGGAATATGTTTTGATGTATGTAAAAGTGTTCTTATTTCCTTTGCCCCTGTATTTGTATAATAAGCAGCAGTAAGACAATGGACAGCTTTTATTTCCAAGTTTGTTACCTTTCCATTATTTGATTAGGCTATGTTTACCAGTTTTAAACTTTAACATTGGAAAGTAAACTATGAATCAAGAATCATGGTCAAGCGATCACTTGTCAAGGAAAACCTCTAGGGGTATTTCTAGCTGTCGCTTCCGAATAATATGTTCCTACTACGATTGGAGCATTGTAAGCAGCTAGAGAAATGGCAAGTTAAATTTGTGCTGTTTGGGATCATTTGCAGGTTGTAGTAGAAGTAGAAGCCACAGGAAAATGGAAATGCCACTGATCCCAAATGAAATTAATAATGTTTTCACCCTTGAAAAGCAAAGCTATTACTCTAATCAAAGTAGTAAAAAGCAACTTTCTTCAACTTCTTATTTAAAACATGCAAAACAAAAAGGAAAACACAGGTTGAAGTTAAACAACATGGAGCTGCCAATGGATCGAATTTTATGATTGAGATGGAGGATTGATGGCAAGCTGTCTCAAGGTCCCAAGAAGTGCCACAATCTTTTCATGAGAAGGGATTGTCTCTTGCACCAGGGATAGCTCTCTTAGGGCTTCCACCCAAGAGAACAGTAGTGGAGTTCTCTCTGGGTCTATAACTTTGATACCAAGAATTTCTTCTGGAGCTTTAAAAAGGCAAAGTATTGAACTTGCTACCACCTCTAGGAGGCTCAAATTCTGAGCCTCAAAAGTTGGAATTCCATCTGGATAAAAGCTCTTAATTCCCTCCTCAAGCACCTTCAATAGCTCATACACCTCATTGAGGGCTTTCTCTTGTGTTTCCCCCTCAGTTTTAACTGCTGTCATCATGATGCCAGAAAACTGCACTTAATTACAATCATTAGCCCTTGTATTAATTAATAATCACATTGATAAACTCACTTGTTTTATATATAAGAACAAAACACAAGGTGACACGAGGCCGGCCATCTCCAATAGTACAACAAGCATCAAGTTTAAAATGTCCTTATTCAACATTTATTAATAGAGTAATGCTAGTGACATCAAATTTTATTCATCAAATTGTTTGTATGTCTGCATGCATTATGTTGTATAATTAATTGGCTTATTATCACAAAAGTCTCCTGAGGTTTACGAAACTATTGGATTGCATCCTTAATATTTTTTTTTGTCACTCGTGGTCCTCAAGGTTAGTATGTGTGATCACAAATGGTCCCTGCCGTTAGGTTCCGTCAAAAACTCCGTTAGTTTGCTGACGTGGCATATATACATATCACAAAACATCCCTGAGGTTCACACATCTATCACAAATGGTCCCTGCGAATTTTTTTAATTTTTTAATTTAAATTCATAAAATTTTGGTTTTCTTTTTTATATTATTTAAAAATATATATTGTATTTTAAATACATATGACACTATATTTTTGAAGATGTTATGCCACACCAACAAACTAATGAAGTTTTTTTAAAATAATTTAAAATTCATAAAATTTTAAAATGAAAAAACTATTTCTATAAGGATTTTAACCTTGAGGATCATTTATAAACCCTAAATCCTTGGTTTTTTTCTTTTTAAAATTTTATGAATTTTAAATTATTTTTTAAACTCCATTAGTTTGTTGATGTGGCATATATGTGAATCACACATCTAAAATAATGTAGTGTCATGTGTATTTAAAATACAATATATATTTTTAAATAATTTAAAATTCATAAGAAAATTCATAAGATTTAAAAAAGAAAACCAAAATTTTATGAATTTTAAATGAAAAAAATTAAAAAAATTTGTAGGGACCATTTGTGATATGCATGTAAACCTTAGGGATGTTTTGTGATATATATTTGTCACATCAGCAAACTAACGGAGTTTTGGCGGAACCTAACGGCAGGGACCATTTGTGATCACACATACTAACCTTGAGGACCACCAATGACACAAAAAAACATTAAGGATGCAATCTGATAGTTTCGTAAACCTTAGGGACCTTTTGTGATAATAAGCCTAATTAATTTGGTGAGTATAGCAGGAAATAGTAGCATAGAGATAAGAGGGTGTCACCTTTTGATGGACAAAATCAACCCAAAAGCGAACTTGTGCCCTTTTGTAGGGATCTTCCGGGAGAAGGTGAGGACCATTTTTCCAAGTATCTTCAATATATTGAAGGATGACAAGAGACTCAGCAATGGGCTTTCCATTGTGAACAAGCACAGGAACTTTCTTGGAGACAGGGTTGTACTTGAGCAGTTCTGGGGTCTTGTTCTTGAAATCTTCTTCCACATATTCATAGGGTATGCCCTTCAGTTTAAGGGCTAGTTCCACCCTCTTTGAGTAAGGGCTTGCCCAAAACCCATGTACTATCACACTCTCACTCTTTTCCCCTGCCATCTCTCTTCTTTTTTTTCTCAGTTCATTCTTGTGTAGTGAGTTCATTCTTGCTGCTTTATATAGAGTTCTAAACTATGTCCACTAACATTAGTATTTTAATGTAAGGCTAAAATAGTTGGCAGGCAGGTAGCTTTCGTGGAGTATAAGGGCCTGTTCGGTAGTGTTTTTAGAGCCCCATTTTCATTTTCTAGAGTGCAAAAACGGGTGGAATATGCGTTCGTTGGGAAAGTCTAAAAACACAGGAAACAACTTCATAAAATGAATTCCAACTTTACGTTATAAAACTGAAAACAACAATTTGACGTTTCCAGCGTTTTTAGAGAATGCGACTGAACATTTCCAAAAGCAAAATAGAAACGAAAATAATTGTCACCGACTCACCGCCATAATCAAACCCCAACCACCGATGTCCAACCCGCCACAACGTCCACCTTCAAACCCACCACCACCATGGCTGTCAGACCATCGCCACCGCTATTGCTCCTGCCACTCCCACCAAACCTCACAAATCCAGTCCCCACATCACCACCACCATCCCAATTGAATCACCACCAAACACCCAACCCAACCCAATACACATCATCGCCACTTAGTAAAAGCAATCGGCACCAGCACCTCCACCACCCATACCCAATAGAAGCACCATCACCACCCAATCGAACCAGCACTATCAAGCCAATTGAACAACCACAAAACCCATCTACCTAATTTTGTTGCTAGGAGAATATGACCTTGAAACTTTGAAAATGAGGGACAACAAGAACAAGAGGTTGTTTATAGAGATCTCAAAGACTTAGAGGTGTTTAGTTAACAAAAATGGGGGGGGGAGAGAGATATGGAGGGAGGGAGGTATGTTTAGATCGTGAAAATGAGGTGGGGGTGTTCTACCCCCAAAAAAAAAGAAGAGATTGTGTGTTTGTTTGTTTTTTTTCTTTTCTTTAGCTTTTTTCTTTTTTATTTTATTGTTTATCAACCTTTCCTTTGTTTAAAAGAGTGGGTTGAAGTTATTTCTTATTAGTTTTTTTTTAAGATAATTTTTTTTTATATACATAAAATTGTGTTATAGTTTTTTTATTAGACATTAACAAAAATACCTTTGAAATATAACTCACATATTATTATTCTTAAATTGTACTAACAGACACATTTTCACTGTTTTTATTTTCTAAATTTGTTTTCCAATTAATCTACCAGACGCATTCTAAAATCCTGAAAATGCAAATTCATTTTCTCGTTTTCATTCTCTGAAAATATTCACAGAAAACATTCTCTGAAAACGTTACCAGGAGACCCTAATAATTCATTAAAGAATGGATTATGATTTGTTGGAAGTTGGAACTTTGTGAAAGACTGCTTGCATTTGTTGTTTGTTGTTGTTTTTTTTTGGGTGGCTAGACACTGAAAGAGTAAACCAGTCAATAAAAAGAAAAGGGGATGCATAAGCTTACCTTGGGAAAAAAAATTGTGGTAAAAAAAATTTACTGGAAAAAAATTGAAATAATATGAAAAACTAATGTCAAGAATGGGATTCGAACCCATGCCCTTTCGGACCAGTACCTGAAACTGGCGCCTTAGACCAACTCGGCCATCTTGACTGGTTGCTAGTTGAAGCAATGATATGATAATTATTCACACTAACCAAGCACGAGTGTTATTACATTTCTTTTCTCTTTTTTGGGTTTAATTACGTTCCCGCGTTTCTTCAAAATGATCCGTGACTAGTTGACTGTGTTTTCCCTGTCCTCTTCACGAACCCAAATGAATTCTCTCCTCAATCAAAAACTCCACACCAGAATCTCGCCCTTCACTCTCAAATTCGTATCCTCGCTTGCCGTTGTGGAAAACCCATCTTCTTTTCCCAGCGAAAACGACCAAAGTCCCAGTCATTTTGATCCCTTGCAGTTCTTCAATGATTATACAAAATCAAGACAGTGTACTACTAGAAACACTAAAATCTTGCACACCCATTTGCTTAGAACTGATTTACTGCAATCCAATATCTTCATTGCGAATTCTTTGCTTGATTAGTACTGTAAGTCTTCTGCCATGGTAGATGCACTGAAGTTGTTTGATTTTATTGCTGACCGAACTGTTATTTCATGGAATATGATGATATCGGGTTATAACCAGAACTCCTTATTTGAGAAGTCGTGGGAAATTTTTTGTAGGATGCACTCTTTGGGTTTTGAGCCCAATGAGTTTACCTATGGGAGTGTTCTTTCAGCTTGCACTGCCTTGCAAGCTCCCATTTTGGGTAAGCAGGTTTATTCACTTGCAATAAAAAACGGGTTCTTTCCGAATGGTTATGTTCAGACCGGAATGATAGACTTGTTTGCAAAAAATTTCAGCTTTGACGATGCTTTGAGGGTTTTTCATGATGTTTCATGTCAGAATGTTGTGAGTTGGAATGCGATTATCTCTGGAGCAGTGAGAAATGGAGAGAACATGGCCGCTTTGTATATTTTTCGGCAAATGTGTCGTGGAGATTTTTTGCCAAATAGTTTTACATTTTCTAGTGTTTTAACCGCTTGCACTGCACTTGAAGAAATTGGAGTTGGGAAGGAAGTTCAAGGGTGGGTGATTAAACGTGGTGCAGAAGATGTCTTTGTTGGGACTACTATTGTGGATTTATATGCCAAATGTGGAAAAATGAATGAAGCTGTCAAGAAATTCTCACGTATGCCAACCCGTAATGTGGTTTCTTGGACTGCCATCATTTCAGGTTTTGTGCATAAGGACGATTCTGTTTCTGCACTAAAAGTTTTCAGAGAAATGAGAAAAATGGGAGAACAAATGAATAAGTACACTGTTACTAGTATACTTACTGCATGTGCTAAAACATCCATGGCTGAAGAGGCAACCCAAATCCATTCTTTGATATTAAAAGCTGGATTCTATTCAGCTGCAGTTGTGGGGTCAGCTTTAATTAACGTGTACTCAAAAATAGGAGCAGTTGATCTATCTGAGATGGTGTTCAGAGAGATGGAAAATATAAAGGATCTGGGTACATGGGCTGCGATGATATCTTCTTTTGCTCAGAATCAAAATTCTGGAAGGGCAATTGAATTGTTCCAGAGAATGTTACAAGAAAGTGTGAGACCAGATAAGTTTTGTACTTCCAGTGTCTTGAGTATTGTAGACTGTTTAAATCTAGGGAGACAGATACACAGCTACACTCTTAAAATTGGGCTGGTCTCTGTTGTTTCTGTTGGTAGTTCTCTTTTCACAATGTACTCGAAGTGTGATAGTCTAGAGGAATCTTACAAAGTTTTTCAGCAAATTCCCGACAAAGACAATGTTTCATGGGCCTCAATGATTTCCGGTTTTGTAGAACATGGCTGTGCAGATCAAGCCCTTCAACTATATAGAGAGATGCTATCAGAAGAAGTTATACCTGATCAAATGACTTTAACTGCAATTCTAATGGCGTGTTCTGCTTCCCGTTCCCTACAGACGGGTAAGGAAATTCATGGTCATGCTCTTCGCAAAGGAGTCCAACAAGATGTACTTGGTGGTGCAATTGTGACCATGTACTCAAAATGCAGTGCTCTAAAATTGGCAAGGACGGTGTTTGATATGCTTCCCCAAAAGGATGAGGTTGCATGCTCTTCCTTGGTTTCAGGGTATGCCCAAAATGAGTACATCGAAGAGGCATTTTTGCTATTCCATGATATGCTGATGGCGGATTTGACTATTGACTCCTTCACAATTTCATCTATTATTGGGGCCATTGCACTTTTAAATAGACTTAGTATTGGGACTCAACTGCATGCCCACATAATGAAAGTTGGCTTCAATTCAGATGTTTCTGTTGGCAGTTCACTACTGACAATGTACTCAAAATGTGGAAGCATTGAAGATTGCTGCAAAGCATTTGATCAAATTGAGAAACCAGATTTAATTTGTTGGACAGCTATGATTGTTAGCTATGCTCAACACGGGAAAGGCGCACAGGCTTTAAGAGCGTATGAGCTTTTGAGGGAACAAGGAATTAGACCTGATTCAGTGACTTTTGTTGGACTTTTATCTGCTTGTAGCCATAACGGATTGGTTGAAGAAGCTTATTTCTATTTTAATTCAATGGTTAACGACTATGGACTAGAGCCTGGTTATCGCCACTATGCCTGCATGGTTGATCTCCTTGGTCGATCAGGGAGACTGAAAGAGGCTGCATGGTTCATTGAGAATATGCCTATTGAACCGGATTCTTTACTATGGGGAACACTGCTTGCGGCTTGTAAAGTTCACGGAGATATGGAGCTTGGAAAGCTCGCAGCTGAAAAGGTTATGGAGTTGAAGCCATGTGATGCCGGGACATATGTCTCCCTTTCAAACATCTGTGCAGATGTAGGCCAGTGGGAGGAAGTCCTGAAGATTAGAAGCCAGATGAAAGGAACTGATGTGAGGAAGGAACCTGGTTGGAGCTTAGTGTAAACTATAATTATACTTTGATTGGTTAGTCTCACTGGCGAGTGATTATGATCTTTATCGCAAATTAAAGAAAAATCAACTAACAATAGAAGGGTGAACAGATTGACACAAAGGACTGCAAGCAAATAAGAATGCTTCACTGTATACTACTAGATACTAGCGTGTCTCGGTAAATTTACATATGGCCCTTCTCATTCCTTCTTTATTAGTTTGGTGATTTCTCTGTCATAGATGGAGTTTGGCCCTTTTTCATGTTGTCTCAAACTTTGTTTCTCATTCAATGTTTTCTTTGGCTCCGTATAGCGAAATACAATCCCACTTTGGAATGAAACACAGGGAACTTATTCTTACTGAGCATATTGAAGAGACATACCAATGCCTGCTGCTTAAGTTTAGTATTAAGCAGATCAGAGGGCAAGCTAGTCAGAACAGCCAAACTAGTGGGAACACACCAAGCATTCCAAAACAGGGGGATGAAAATCCAGGTGCGTGCGGTTTAAAATGAATAAAAGGAAGAATCACAAAACCTTCTTGATGAAACTTGGCATGCCTTGTACGCATGTAAGTCCTACTCATTTTTGTTCCTCGACTTTTATCTTCTTCTAGACAAACATATATTGGTTTATTGGATATTTTTCTGTAGTTCAGAGGGTTATACTGTTCAGAGTAAAAGCTTGCAAAAATGGATCTTAAAAAGTTGCACTACATTTTTGTTTATTTGTGTTCTAGATCTTATTAAATGTTTGCCATTTAACACGATGCTGCTTCATGTGGTTTAATCCGTCAACGTTCTTGCTATCCAATTCTCTAGTCTAATTTGCCCTTCTATTTTCAGTCTAAATGGGGATTTTCATGATCGATGCCTGAATCAAATGAATCAAAGGTTATAAGCCATCCAAGGGATATTGACCTGGTTTAGTACACACTGCGTTGGATGCAGTTCTTGTTGCTGGCGAATCAACGAAGAATCAAACTGCAGGACAAGAGAACTGAGGCAAATATTGCAGAATTCATGTAAACGCCAAATGAACATCATTACAATGCAGAGATTAGTGCATGGGTTCCAATTCTCTTTTGGTGCTCAATTTAAGGGAGACACTATTGGAGCTTCAACCCCAGGATGAGTGCTCAGTTTTTGTTGTCCTCTTTTGGTGCTATATATAAGGAGAATAACATCTCAAACTCTGATCATCCTTTTCAATGATCATAATAACTTCTAAAAAATTGTCTTCGGATCTTTCCGAACCGTGATGAATGCACGAAACTATACATTCTTGGATCTTAGCTATCATAGCTTTTGTTAAATAAAATTGTATGCCGTGAACTCAGTAATACACACATTCATACCCAATCTATAGCTTTTCCAATATACTCGTACATCTAAGAAGCTCTACATAATAATAGAGCATGTGGATCCAATGAAGTGTGTACTTACTAAAAAGGCCCTGTATAATCCGTTGTTCAAAGACCAAACAAAATGGTTTTGGAACCAGAACCAAACGCCACTTAGGTTCACATCTTCTTCTTTGCATCGCGCTGCTAATTTTTTTATGCACGACAACTAACATGTGCTGAATAAAAACCTGAAAAAACATGTGGAAAATCATGATAATATCATAAGTCTGTCCATATGAACAACAACAGGGAGGCAAACTTCAATGATGAGGAAAACACTAATATCTTATCTTGGTTAATATCACCATTACTGAAAGTAGCTTCCATGACCAAAGTCGCTAAATATAATATCTTAATTTGGTTGTTGATTATAAATATGAAGATAAGGAGAAGACAATTAAGAAACAGAATAATAAGAAAAAACCAGAAATCACAACCTGCATGCTTCATGGGGTTTTACAGAGACGTAAAAAGTAACTCAAATAATTTTCGTTACAATCAGGTAACAGTTTCCAGAATTGGCACTCTTGGGGTAGTTCCTGTAAGAAATAGCTAAATCAGTCCATTTTCAGTTTCATTAAAGTAAAGAAATTAATAAATATACAGGGATTAGGTATAATAAGTACCAAATGTTCAATGTCTTTACAAGAGATAGTCATTTAGCCGGGAGCTTCGTTAATACCAACTTTGTTGTTGAAGGACTCAGAACTTTTTAGTGTACTAGTTGGTTTCTGAAAGGCCCAAACATGATACTCAGGTCTCCATATTCAATATCTCCACCAAGTTCTGTGACAAATATGGCGGCAAATGGAAAATAACGATACTTCAATTAGCGACTTAATAGTGGCTTGTGATCTAAGAACACAGAGCAAGCTATTCAGAAAAAAAATGGTAGTAAGAATAGAAAGATGAACAAGTACCAATACTTCAACAGTTACTTACCCACAGAAGCTACCAGAGCACTGGTCAAAAAGCTTGTTACTTCAAATTTTTGGCATCATCACGAATAATGCCATATCAAGAAGTACATCTGCTCCCTAAATGAAGAAATTAAGTTTTCAACAATCAAGGGCTTCACTGTGAAGTCATGCGAATACCTGGTTTAAATCTTTTTTGTGTTTGCTTCACTAACTTTTTATCTCTAATTCCATCATATAGAAGTTCATAGGCATAATACGTTATATGACCCTTCTTCAACAAATCTTCTACAACAATCTTAGGTGCCGCTATTTCCTTCTTATCAGCCTCAAAGATTGAATTCACAACCTCAGGAACAATGCCTTTCCGCACCATAAGGTAGATGATGCCAACAGCTTCATGAACTCTATGATTCATACAAAGACAATTCAGCACCCTTCCAAATGTCACCAATGAGGGAATGAACCCCTTCTCGATCTTTTCCAGGAGGACATTGTACCCAGAATCAGTATTTCCTGCTTTGCAGAAACCATCAATCATGACACGGTAAGTAAAACAGTCCGGGGCACTGCCTTTGTCACCCATCTCCCAAAATAGCTTTTGTGCCGTGCTAACATTTAGCTTTTCACACAAAGCATTGATCATGATATTGTATGTTGCTGTTGTATGAGATATATTATATTCATGTTTCATTCTTGTAAATAGGTGGTACGCTCCATCCAAATCCCCATTGCCACACAAACCAGTCAACAATGTGCCAAAACAAACAATATCTGGAGTCAAGCCCTTGATTTTTATTTCCTGTAGCATTTCCAAGGCCTCATTTACTTTCCGGGCTTTGCAAAGGCTTTCTACAAGTATGTTATACGAGATGATGTTAGGAACACACCCCTTCTCCATCATTGCTTGGAAGGTGTGGATCACATCCTCATATTTTGCAGCCTTGCAAAGGCCATTTAACACAGTATTATACGTGATCACGTCAGGAGTAACACCATGACTCCACATGCTATTTATTACCTCAACAGCACTACTCAGATTCAGCTGCTTACAGTAACCATCTATTAATGTATTGAAGGTAAATATGTCAGGAAGGTATCCTCTGGCAATAGCATCACTCACGAGTTTACTGGCATCAGATACATAACCCATCTTGCACAACCCATTTATAACTAAGTTGTAAGTCCAGATATTGGGACTGCAACCATTTTTTGACATCTCATTCATCAGTTGCAAGGCTTGCAAGATAAGCCCATTCTGTGACAACCCTTTTACCAATGTGTTGTAGAGAACAATATTAGGCTTTAATCCCTTTCCCAACGCCTCATCAAATACAGCTACGGCACGGCCTATGTCTCCATCCTGGCATAAACCCTTAATTAACGAGCAATATGTGAACTCATCAGGTTCAAACCCCTTGAAAATGGCATCACTGAGAATCTTATCTGCTTTTTGTATCATACCCATTTTGCAATACCCATCAATAATACTGTTGTAAGTAAAGGCATCAGGCCGAAATCCGTTGTTTACCATTTTACGCATATAGCCCTCTGCTTCCTCAACCTTGAAGTTTTTACACAAGCCAAAGATCAATGTATTATATGTGACAACATCGGGAGTTAGACCTTCCATCACAAAACCATCTAACATTTTGACAGCCCCACTGAGTGAACCATTTTTGCAAAGCCCTTGAATGACAATATTGAATGTAAACACATTTGGAGACACACCCCTCTTCAGAACCTTGTTGAGAAGTTTTTCGCTTTCTTGGACATCCCCCTTCTTGGACAAGGTATGTATAAGCTTGTTAAATGTGGTAACACTGGGGCATATACCTTGCCCAAGCATGTCTCCAAACAATTCATATGCCTCAATTCGATAATTCTCTTCATAAAATCCACTTATGACTGTACAATATGCGACAGCATTGAACTCGCACCCCTGAGAAGGCATGTTATTAAGAAGCCTCAATGCAACATGAGGCCTCCTAGTCTTACAGAAAGACTTTATCCGTATCGTATAAGTATACACATCCGGAGCAATCCCGTTATCTCTCATGCCCATATACACTTTATGGGCTTGATCAAAATATCCATACTCAACCAGTACATTCATGATTGCATTATAAGATTGAACCGAGGGCTCACAATTATAAAATTCCATCCTTTGAAACACATTAACAGCTTCTTCAACTTTTCCTTTCCTTCCATAATTCCTCATGGCTCCGATGTACACCCCTTCTAGTAAGCTATTATCGATATTCATCCTCATCTCGGAAAGCACACGCTCCATGGCTTCAAACTCACCATGAACCCCAAGCTTTTCAATCATGCATTTGTAAGTAAGTAATGTGTGCTTAAACCCATCTTCCTGGTTCACTGAATTGAACATTTCAAGCGCTTTAAGGGGATCCTTTTGGCATTTGACAACTGCAGAAACATGCTTAGGAAGTAAAGCGCGACTCATTCGAAAGTTCTATAACTAATAGCTAATAGATGATAACAACATAACCCACAACCCAGAAGAATTTGAAGCTTCTATAAACCAGTTTTCACTTGCTGAAGCTTTAGCTATCCTGAAACCACAAAAAGGAGAAAGCAACCGAAAAGTATCATCCTTTTTAAATTTACACAAAAATTCATCACTGCAATTTCCTCTTAAAGCTCAGTTTGGTTTCTGGGAAACTGTAAAAGAAACGAAAATGAATTGCTACCAGCTGGAAATAAGTGAAAAATTTACCTTCTTTGCGTTCTCTGCTCTACCTCAGAACCAAAAAGACCAAAACTTCATCTGCTTAGCAGCAGGATTTAACAGATAGATAAGGTGAATAATCTCCAAATAAAAGGACAATTACCTAAATATAAAAAGCAGCGAATGCATTGTAATGGTTTCTGTGCTAAAATTTCCCAAAATGGATTTTCAGATAACAGAGATAAGCGCCAAATTGGGGCAATTAGGTTTCAAATTGCTGTGGCAGAGTTACAGAGGTGAAGAAGAAGCAACTACGGAGGTTTAGGTTCTCTGCGGCGAGTGTTTAGTTCGGTTTGGTCCAGTCACAGCTTCTATCGGGCCATGTCATCTTACAAGCGGGACCCAAGATACACTTTCCCTTGTTGACGTGGCAAGATCATAGATAAACTACATGAGGCCTCGTGGTCGAGCGCAGTATGCTATCACCGAAAAGTCCCTTCGTTGCCAAGACCCAAACCAGTCTCGTCTCTGAGAAGGAGAGAGAAAAAAAGAAGTTTGAAACTTTGAGAAGGAGAGAGAATGGGAGCGTCGGGAGAATGGCTGGAGAAGGCGTTGGTGGATCTATACCAAAAGATGGAAACGGGTCGGGGTCTGGATAAGGATATGATATCGGGTTTAGTCTCCTACTGTGAGCTCGCTGATCCTCAAGACGCCAAAGAATACCTTGACGTAAACCCACTCTCTCCTAAACTTCTATATTTTCATTATTAATTTCCTTTTCTGCAAAAAAAAAATTTGTTTGTGGATTCCAATTTGCATACTTTTGTAGAATCAATTTGTCTGAAAACACAGTGATAATGGTTATATTGCTGTTGGATTTTTTTTTTTTTTTGGTTTTAAATTTGGTATTGATAGGCATCAATGGGGTTCTAATGAGCCAGTGTTCAATGGCAATTTAAATAGCAATGCATGGTGGTTACATTTAAAGAGTGGCACACAATTTGCTCCACACCAATTGGGTTTTCCTTTTGTATTATTGGGTTCTTGTTTTGGACTGGATTCTTGACAAATGCTCATGTATTGAAGATTGAGATAATTGTTTGTGTAGTTCCTTTTCTTGTAGAGTCATTTGATGTATAGGTAGCTTATCCTGTGCCTACCCTTTTATGTAGCCTTTGCTAGAAGTATGGCACCAGAAGCTTATTGTGTTTTGGTATCCGAAATTACATGTCTTTCCATGCAGAACATAATTGGGCAAGAGGTGGGTAAGTCTGTGATTGAGGAATATTTACAGAAAAGAGGTCGCGCAGATCTTTGCAGCACCCCAGCTTTCCCGACCTCAAATTTACATGCCTATGTTAAACCACCCTCAAATGAAGGTTCTGCAAGTGCAACCAAGAAACCATTGAAAATGCCAAAAGTGGCTAGAGGCGCCAGTGATCAGGCAGGTTCCAGCAATCTGGTAAAGCAGGTTTCAACTAAGACCAGCGAGTCAAGAACCACAAGTAATGCAAACCAAGGTAATTCTAAGAAGAAGAAAGCTGGGAAAGTTGTTTCACTTGCAGAGGCTGCCAAAGGATCAATTGTATTCAACCAGGGGAAGCCATGCTCATGCCAAGCCCGTCGCCACGGACTGGTGAGTAATTGTTTATCTTGTGGGAAGATAGTCTGTGAACAAGAGGGGGAGGGGCCTTGCAATTTTTGTGGAGCTCTTGTGCTGAAGGAAGGCAGCACATATGCTGGTCTGGAGGAAAGTTTCGCTCCCACATCAGATGCTGAGGCTGCAGCTGAAGCTTATGCAAAGAGACTCGTTGAGTATGATCGAGACTCTGCAGCACGTACAACAGTTATTGATGACCAAAGTGACTACTATGAAATTGAAGGGAACAGCTGGTTGTCAAAGGAGGTTTGTAATTTCTACCTCTGCTGCTGCAAGAACAAATGTTATCAGTGCTCATACTTTAAATTCATCCACATCTCCTTTCCCGTCCCCCTTTCTATTACTTGCAGGAAAAGGAACTTCTGATAAAGAAGCAGGAGGAGATTGAAGAAGCTGAGCGGGCGAAACGAAGTAAAGTAGTTGTGAGTTTTGACTTGGTTGGCCGCAAGGTAATAAAACTCTTCACTATTGGACTTGCGTGATTGTATGAGTGGAATTTGTTGTAGCAAAACTTTTCTTATGGGTATTGCAGCTGTAAACTTTCTGCAAGTAGGTTTCTGCAAAAATGAAAGGAAAAAAAAGGGCTTATTAAGACTGACTTTTGTTTTTACCCAACTAGCTCCAGCAGTTAGATTTTTCATGATAATTTCTTTTTCTTCCATGTTGCTTTTGCAGCTTCAGTTAGCATTTTCTAAAGGTGCATTTTGCCCCTCTAACATTTTTTGTTATGCAGGTCCTTGTAAATGAAGATGAAGCGTCTGAATTAGAATCAGAAAGCAGAATTTTGAGGCCACGAGATGAAAGGGAAGTGAACCGGATTAAACCAAATCCTACTCTTAAAGTACAACCACTCTTTGTGGATCCAGGCCGTAGTAAGAAGTCTGTTCAAGGTAGACAGGCAAACAAGGGCCCCGCCAATGGCTTGTGCTTGGAGATAACCGGGAGGGTGCAGCATGTCAGCAATGAATTAAAACAATTTATGATGGATGATCAATTGGAAACAGCTTCAAATGGGAAGTTTTCGGAAGGAACAACTGTAAGTGGGGGTATGCTTGATGATCGTGGAGAATGTTTTCTAGATTACCATTGAGGGAGATATTGGGGTTTCATTTTAAACTTTGCTCCAACTGCTGGTGCTCTGAGGGAGATTCAGAATGCCATATGGCAATTCACCTTTTCATTGCTTGTAATTTTGGAACATACCTTAGAACAGAAACAAACAAGATTCCGTTGCACCATTTTCCAAAATTTGATGGTATAAAGAAAGGTTGCAATGCTGCATAGACTGTTGTGATTGGCTGTTCTATATATACTCCCTTTGAGAAGCTGATCAGTTATACTGATGCGATACGAGTATTGATCCTTTGGGTTTTAAATATATTTTGTTATGCGTTTTGAAGGGTCCTTGTTTTTAGTATATTAGTGTGAGCCATAAAGTAAAACAGGAACTCATTGGCAGGAGGCATGTTGTAGTCTTGGAGACCACTTCAAGTATAAATTTCAAATTGCTTAATCGTTTCTTCAAGATGTTTGACCCTGCCACATTTTATGGTATATGGAGCAAAACATCACGGGAATCTGCACAATCTTCGAACCCGAGAAATACCTTGAAATGAAAAACTTATCTTTTGTTATTATACTAAAAATATGTATTTGTTCTGGTAACAAATTTGGAACAATTTCTTGTACCTGGGCCAACATTTCACATTATCTGTGTTGAATCACTTGAGCTCAGATAGGCGAGGTAGTATTCCTGTAGAGCAAATATCTAAACCTTCGCCACATCAGTTTAGCTATGTGGATGTCTACAACCTCCTAGAGCTCAAAGAAAACACTGAAACTAGTTGGGGCTCAAATGTCCGCCCTGCTCCAGGCCGTAGCAGCTCGATACAGGGACAGTAGCTGATGAATTGTACAGTTCATAATCTGTTTACTATTCACTCGGTTAAATCTGAAACTGAGCTTTTAGCTGAAACTTTTGGAGCTTTCCTGATTGCCATCAAGCTCCTCTGATGCAGAACATCATCCCACCTTCCTGCATCAGCAAGAATGTTGGAAGAAGTAACATGATCTTCGGCACCATGCAATGTCTTCGGGTCTGTGAACCCGCTAACCAAACATAACCCCCTATCAAAATCACCA
The DNA here is from genome assembly GCA_018703695.1 of Prunus fruticosa. Classification (NCBI taxonomy): domain Eukaryota; kingdom Viridiplantae; phylum Streptophyta; class Magnoliopsida; order Rosales; family Rosaceae; genus Prunus; species Prunus fruticosa. Next base: position 27,808,753 of record CM031921.1, on the reverse strand, counting down.
TGAACCCTACACGCATTAATCAACATCCTCCAAACAACTGCATTTGGTTCTATAGGCATACTCCTCACAAACTTGTGCGCCTCCTCTAGCCTTCCTGCTCGTGCAAGCATATCGATGATGCATCCGCAGTGCTCAATCGTGGGCTTGATATGGTAAAACTTGCACATGGCATCATACAAGTTCAGACCTTCATCAACCAAACCAGCATGATCACATGCTGATAGAACACCTATGAATGTAACAGAGTTTGGTTTAACTTTCTCAGCACACATTTTCCTGAAAGCAAGAAGGGATTCCTTTCCTTCACCATTGATCGCATGCCCCACTATAATTGAAGTCCATGAAACAACATCTTTCTTTGGCATCTTATCAAACAAAACTTTAGCTCGGGTCATGCTCCCACATTTTGCATACATATCTATAATCGCATTGTGCAGTACAATACTCCCTTGCAGATGATTACAACTCTCTACATAAGAATGAATGTCAATTCCATGAGACAAATCCCCTGAGTTTCGGCATGCTAAGATTAAGCCTACCATTGTTACTTCATCTGGCCTTAGCTTTCTAGATCGAATCTGATTGAAGAGCCCCAATGCCTCTTGATTATGCCCGCATTTGACGTACCCATGGATCATAGAGTTCCACAATGCAATATTGTCATCTGGTACTTCATCCAAAACTTTTTTAGCACACGCTATTTGTCCGCATTTGCAGTACAAGTTAGTCAGTGCTGTGCTAATATCTACAGTTATTTCTGTTCCCCAAGTTGTCATATAACCATGAACCACCTTCCCCATCTCAAGATCTCCACTATTACAAGCAGCCAAAATCAAACAAATAAATGACACTCTATCATATCCAACACCTCTTTCTCTCATTTTTCTAAACAAAGAGAAAGCTCTTCTGCAATCACTTACACCAGCATATCCTGCAATCATGGTATTCCATGAAATCAAATCCCTCTCGGGCATCTCGTTAAACATGCTTGCGGCTTCGTCCATACGCCCGAACTTTGAATACAAATCAATAAGCGCATTGCATACCTCATTTACCGAATCCAAACCTGTCCTACAACAGTATGAATGAAGTGCCTTTCCCACACTGAACTCATCAAATTCCACACACCCTGAAATCAAAATAACCAAAGTGACATAATTTGGCTTCAACTCCAAACCAAAACCACAACGCAAAACTTCATTGAAAAATCCCAATCCCGCATCGAACAGGTTGTTCTTCACAAACCCAGAAAGCATACAATTAACAGTTACAACCGTTTTGTGAGGAATTCTATCAAACACAGCACAAGCATATCCCACCAAACTCTTCGAACACGAATAAAAACTAACTACACTGTTCAACAAATTCACATTATAATCCAAACCAAGCCTAACAACATGACAATGTACAGACTTTCCTTCTCGCAAAGCCGATAACTTGTTACAAGCCTTGATCAAAGAAGCAAACACAAACGAATCACAAACTGGGTCATTACGTTTTAGCCTTTGCATGGCTTTGAACAGAGAAAAAACCTGAAAAGGTTCGCTGTCTAAGTTGAGCCTGCGAACCATGATGGGCCATGCGGCCACATTGGGTGTTTGTGTGTGGATGAACAAGGCAGTGGCTTGATGAACAGTCGCAGAGCTTGAGAGAGAGAGGTTTAGGAGTGAGAGAAGGCATGAGGGCTCTGAGAAGAGGAGGCCTGTGGTTGTGAGCTGGGCTTGGATTTGAAGGAGGTTTTGGGGAGAGAAGAGGCACGGGTTTAGGTGGAGAAGATGAACCAGTCTTTGTCTCTGGAGGTGAAATGAGGTGCTCATCAATCAAAGCAGAGTGGCGGTTTGTCTGTTTGATTTGATAATTCAAAGCTTTCATCTTGGAGAGAAAAGGCAAAGCTTTAATCTTGGTCAAAAAATTGTGTGCTATTTAAGTCCCAACGGCGTCGTTTTTCACAAGGCCCTGTACATTTCTTGTGTCCGCGGGACCCAACTGATTGGGAACTAAAATGGCGGGATCTGATTGGGTAAAACAATCATCATCCTATTTTGCCTTAAAAACATGCGATCTTAAAGTCTTTTAATTAACTAACTAGAATTGAAACACTGTGTGTGCGCAAAACACAGAAACAATCGACTCCGTATTCCTCGGACTCATCGTACTTGTGTTCTGTTTGCAGTGTTAGCCTTGTCGCCTGAGAAAATAAACGAACAGAGAAAAGCCGGCCACAACCCACAATTTCTGAAATCTCGTTCCTTTCACCGTTTTAGCAACTACCCACGATTTCTGGCACATTTTGGTGCATAAAGTTGTCTTCTTCCTCTCGATGTCTCTGGCTGTGTCTTGTGTTATGGATTGTAGAAGGTGAAGATGCATTTGATTTGATTGGACCCCACAAAGATTGTCACTTCCGCTCCCTGAGATCCGGTAAGAGTTTTCAATTCTTTTGATTTAGTTATGAATTTTCATTTATTGGATGCTTTACTATCTACATATGCATGATATCTACCTTGCACTTTCTGACTCTTTTATTTATGGGATTTTGTTGAAAAGTTTTACTTCTTTATTTGAATCAAGTTTTGTGGTATGGTTTTGTTGTTGATTTTGTTCAATTGTCTGTGATTCTTGGTTGATTTCGAATAAATGGAAAAAGAAAAAGAAAACGGGAACAAAGAAAGCAAAAGAATTCCAATTGGATATGATTGGATGATTTCTGTTTCAATCAATGTGGAATTCACATTGATTGAGCTTAGGGGTTGTGTTAGGCTTAGCTGAGAGGTGGGTTTGGAGGTTCCAAGTAATAAAATATTTGAAACTCTCATATTCTGATTAACTTTTTCTGCATATGCTCTTAAGATTTTGTTTATGCCTTCTAAACTAGTGGCTATGTTTCATTATTGACCTTGCTTATATATATGTCCTTGTCGTTGTCTCGGTATCTTTGATTAATTCAAACCTGGAAAGTTATATACTAAGAATCACATTTTTTTTTTTATAAGTGATAGAAATTGTATGAAAAAGGAACGCTAAGGGGGCAAAATCTGACCAGTCTGAGGGTTCTTCAATGTCCACTTATAGAGTCTCCTATTATTCTCGAAATCCTTTTAGAATGCTCAACTACTTCAAATCTATCCTATATTTCCTTTCATTTATTTAGCAAAAGTCATAATTGTTATTGGGAATCCAAAAATACATTCAGGTACATCATGGCGACCAAAGGGAACTCAGGAGACAACAGAAGTCGAAGCTCCATGTCAGTTTTCATTGTTGCTGGTCTGTGTTGTTTCTTTTACATATTGGGTGCATGGCAGCGAAGTGGTTTTGGAAAAGGAGATAGCATAGCTTTAGAGATTACCAAACAGACAGACTGTAGTATTCTTTCCAATCTGAATTATGAGACCCATCATGTTGGGATTGATGATTCTGAAGGAGTTGTCAATGAGTTCAAACCATGCAGCGATCACTATATTGATTACACTCCCTGTCAAGATCAAATGCGAGCAATGACTTTCCCCCGAGAAAATATGAATTACAGGGAACGACACTGTCCGCCTGACGAAGAGAAGCTGCATTGCCTTATTCCAGCGCCCAAAGGATATGTGACCCCATTTCGATGGCCCCAAAGCCACGACTACGTACCGTATACCAATGCTCCTTATAAGAGCCTGACAGTTGAGAAGGCTGTTCAGAACTGGATTCAATATGAGGGCAATGTGTTTAGGTTCCCAGGTGGTGGAACACAGTTTCCTCGTGGAGCAGATGCGTATATCAATGAACTTGCAGCTGTGATCCCAATGGACAATGGGATGGTTAGAACTGCATTGGATACTGGATGTGGGGTAACTTAAATATCTTTTTCTTTTCCTTTTTCCCTTTTTCTGCTCCTTTAATCTGCTTGGCTGTTTATACTGCTTGGCTGTCTATATTTATTTATTTTTTCTTCTATTTGATTTATTACCCATGTTGGTTCATACTTCATAGGTTGCCAGCTGGGGTGCCTACCTGTTTAAAAAGAATGTTATAGCAATGTCATTCGCACCAAGAGACTCTCACGAAGCACAAGTTCAATTTGCTCTGGAAAGAGGTGTTCCAGCAGTTATTGGCGTTCTCGGAACTATAAAGCTGCCTTATCCATCTAGGGCCTTTGACATGGCTCACTGTTCTCGTTGCCTGATTCCATGGGGTGCAAATGGTGATGCTCATAAATTAACCATTGATATTGATGCCTAATTACATGTATTCATACATAAATGCAAACATACACACATAGATATATCTGTATCACCACCTAAGTTCATATGTTTATGACCTTAATTGAGCATAGTCTAGATGTCGGCTCTGCTGAGGCTGCCTTGAATAATCAGGGCTTGTCATTTTTCCATCCAGCTTCCAAGCCACTTATCCCTGCTCATGCTGCCATATATTTATGGCACTGGACAAATGACTTGCTTTACTTTTTATTAAGTGCAGGACCTTCATAAGTGATTTTGATTCCTTTTAGGTAACGACATGATATCATTTATGACATGAAATCATCCTTGGACTTCTTCTGCAGATGGAATGTACATGATGGAAGTTGATCGAGTTCTTAGACCTGGTGGTTACTGGGTGCTTTCTGGTCCTCCTATTAACTGGAGGAATAATTATGTAGCATGGCAGCGTCCTAAAGAAGAACTTGAGGAAGAACAGAGGAAGATTGAAGAGATGGCGAAACTTCTTAACTGGGAAAAGAAGCATGAGAAGGGTGAAATTGCCATCTGGAGGAAACAAACAAGTTTTGACTCTCATCGTGACCGAGATCCTCAACCTACTATTTGTGAATCCACAAACGCAGATGATGTTTGGTACATTGCTTTATTTGATCTACTGAGTCTTTTACAATTTGATTGAACATTTATTGGCCAATTATTTTATGACTGGGAAAGTTCCATATGCACACAATCCTGCAAAGAAGAAAGAATTTTATTGAACTCATACATACTGCTGTGCACTACTTCTTCGACAGCACATGAAAGTTATTGTGGAATAGTCTCTTTTTGCTGCTTTTCTTGTCCCATTTACGATTTCTTTTTTATCTTTTGTCTTATACAGTAAAGTTTCTTCCGTAAATTTCATGAATATAGATGGAAGCAAGAGGAGAATTATAGAAAGGAATTTGTAATGTCTGTAAAAATTTTGGGTAACAAAGAGATTGCATTAACTGTTTAGTTGAATGGCGATATAAACTTCATGTGGTGGATCCAAATTAGTTTCAGAGAAAGATTCATGTAGCTAACCTGAAGCAGTTGTAATAAGTCTGAGTTAATTTGAGAAAGAAATATATAATTTTATATAAAAAAATAATTTTAGATTGCTTTGTGTTAGGATTTCTTAGTCTCTTTTTTTTTTTTTCAGTTATCAGTTTAGTTGGATGCATTTTTTTGCCATGTTCCAGAGCAGAATTTAACCTTTTTCTGTTTCTTAGGTACAAGAAGATGGAGTTGTGCATAACTCCTTATCCCGAGACTTCTGATCCCAATGAGGATGCTGGTGGGGCATGGAAGCCATTTCCAGAGAGGCTCAATGCTTTACCTTTCAGAATATCTAGTGGATCCATCCCTGGAGTTTCTCCTGAGACATACCAGGAGGACAATAGGTCATGGAAAAAACATGTGAATGCTTATAAGAGGACCAACAAATTACTGAATACAGGAAGGTATCGCAACATTATGGATATGAATGCCGGTCTAGGAAGTTTTGCTGCTGCTCTTGACTCTCCCAAATTGTGGGTTATGAATGTTATGCCTACTATAGCTGAGAAAGACACTTTGGGAGTTATATTCGAACGTGGACTGATAGGCATTTATCATGATTGGTAATTTTCAAACATTCCTTTTCTGTTTTGTTCCTGCTCTGTGGCAATAATTTTTCTCTGAGTGGCCTCTAATTTTGCAGAGGATGAGGATTTAAATAAACACAACCTGCATGTCAATTTTGGTGTTCCTTTTGTAATTATTTTTAGTATTATCTTATTTATAAACTCAAAAACAGCTTCCGAACTATTTCGGCCCAGCTACAAGAATTTTATTTTTCCTTTCTGATCTCTCAGGGCTCTTTGCAAGAGCATGGTAACACATTTTCTCTTACTACTTGAACCAATTACTCATCCAGAGTGTTTCCTTTCTTTTTCATATTTTGTTCTCTTATAAAAATTAATTTAACCGCCAAAATAGAAAGTGTTTAGATATGGTAGAGGTAGCTTACTGTTGTCTTTTGAAGTTCGCAATGGATGCCCTTGGCTTTCTAAATGCTGTTTTTTGTACATGCTATTATTGTGTGTTTGATAATATTTTTGTCTTCCACCAGGTGTGAAGCCTGCTCCACATATCCAAGGACATATGACCTTATTCATGCAAATGGTGTTTTCAGCTTGTACAAGGATAAGTAAGTTGTGTTCACCCTGCTCCTTACCATCGATTGCAAATGGTGTTTTTCCAATCAGTCAAAGGTACTTGATCTTTTTGTACTAATAAAAAGCCAATGCAGGTGTGATGCTGAAGACATTCTTTTGGAGATGGATCGGATTCTACGGCCTGAAGGAGCAGTGATTTTCCGTGATCACATGGATGTGCTAGTCAAGGTGAGCAAACTTGTGAGAGGAATGAGATGGAATACGAAAATGGTGGATCATGAAGATGGCCCTCTTGTTCCCGAAAAGGTACTGTTTGCTGTTAAACGGTACTGGGTTGCAGGTGAAGACAATTCTACATCCTCAGAGTGATTAAGAAACAAAAGGGACAATTCCACATATTCTGGCCCTCCAGCTCCAAGCAAGGTGTGAGCCAAAGAACGTGTCTTCTACAGCATTTTTGTTGATTGCCTTGTTCTTCCCCTCTCTTCGTTTAATTAATTGCTTTTTTAATGATTTTCTTGGCCCTTAAAATCACAGTTCTACAGCATTTTCTTCTAAGTCAATGTTAGTTTTTGTTCTCTTTTTTAATATTTACTTGTAGATTGACCCGTGCAACACTCGTGGATTAAAATTAATGATTTAATTTGATGTTATTATTCGATATCGAATCAATTAATAGTTTTTAATATAAAGTGTTGATTAAGGAAATTGATAATGCTCTCAAACTTCAACTATGTGGCCAATACCAAATTAGCATAACAATCACGTACCAAAAAGAAACGCTGCATAATCTAATATAAAGTATTGATTAAGCAAGCATGTTATGCTTATTCCTAACTTTGGCATAATCTGTACCAAAAAGAAACGCTGCATAATCTAATAGTACTTCACATATTATAAGCAAAACAACAGTAAAGACTTTGTTTATAGTGTTCAAACTTACTAGATGAGATTGCAAAGGGATTTTTCTTTCCCTTACTTCTTATTAGATCAGTGACAAAATGAAGAGTACAAGGCACTTAATGTGATGAGGGAAAGGGGTGGCCTAGTTGCAATTTAGCCCAAGGATGTAGGACCCTCCCACAAGCCTACTTATAGGAACTGGTTCTCAAGAAGCATGGTCATCTCCAATCCTCCGAAAGCTCCCTGTCATTGAAATTAGCTTTTCCCTTTGTCCAATTTTGTGCTTTCTCCCTCTGCTCAATTCTAACTGTACTCTTAAGTATCAAACTTTAAAGAAATCATGGAAGGAAAAGCTAACAACAGTGCTCATACCCGGGATGCTTCATTTTCTTCTTACATCAGCGAAGCAGAAGGGAACTTTGTCCTCAAACTTGCAGGGTCAGTTCAGACTCCCCCTCCTGCCATGGCCTTGAGCCGAAAGACTGAGGAGGGCGAAATCAGCGTCTTCGGTGCTGAAAGGTATTTCAACATGATGCTGGAAGATGAGGGTCCAAGAATTGTGGACTATAACACAAGCAAACATGGGCATAATAAGAAAGAAAACAGAACTGGTCAGCACTACAAGCAACCAAAGAGCAGGCCAGGAACTCCAAGTACTTGTTCTGAAGCAAGTTGGAACAGCCAAAGCGCCTTGTTACCGTCTCTGAGAAACTCATCTCACAATAAGAAGAAAAAGGTAAATGGAAAGATCAAAAGCTTTTCTATTTTCAGCTGCAATGGATGTTCAGATAAGAAAGCCATTTATATTCAAGAGATAAATGCTGAGCATGGAGGGCATCATGGTAAAGACTCCAGGAAGCAAAGCGTTCGAATTGATAAAAATCCTGTCAAGCAGTCTCAACCAAGATTCAAGGACAGAGATGAGCTGCACTACTCTAGCTTTCAAACATCACACAAGGAAGAGCATTTTGCATTCACAAATTTGAATTCTAGTGCACAGAAATCTGCAGCTAAATCACAGTTGGGAGAGAAGAAAACAAAAGAAGAAGAGCCACGAAATTCTCTGGAGGTGTTTGGATCCCACATGATGAAGGGAGACATAGTAGCAATAAATCTGGAGAGAAGGCTCTCCATGCTAAGTTGGGATGCCATTCCAAAAGCTCAAAGCCTCTCAAATGCTTCGGGGACAGGTCCGGTGATCAATGAAGATGTGGAGAGTGATGCTAGTTCAGATTTGTTTGAGATAGAGAACCTACCCGGCAGTGGACAAACACCCTTCACAAGTCACGCATCTGATGGAATGTCTATGGCCTCCGCCGCCCGGTATGAGTCAAGTGAGACCAGCATGGAGTGGAGTGTTGTCACAGCCAGTGATGAAAAGAAACTGGCAGCAAACGGCAGAACACCTGATCCAACAACCACTGGCACAGCAGGACTTGCTCAAAGGTTAGAATCTTCAATGGAAAAGGGGAAAGTTACAGTCTGAGACTGTGGCAAGAAAATTACTATCTTTGCCTTACGAGGGTTATGATCAAACTATGCAAATGCATTACCGTCTTTGTACATGCCAGAGTGAATGCGCAATGGAATGATGAAATATTTGAGAAAGTTTGTCAAACTTCCATCTTTATATTAATCTACAGCTAATCATTTGTTTGTTCTAAGTTTGAGATAAGCTTCACTTTCTGATTTATCTTGTTTATGTCTTTCATGTCTACTTGTTGATTAAATAAAGATGACAGAAAACTTTTGGTGGGTAATATTAAAACCATACATTCAAAGAAGAACCAACCTTATCAAGTGCAAATTGACAGTCTCACTATTGCCAAAACTATCTCATCAGAGAACATTTCTTAAATATCCTTGTGTCACTCAAAGGCAAAACAGCCTAGAAACACTGAAAAGAGAGATTCCAGATTTTTGGGGCCATTTACACCAAAAGATTAATGATAGATCACAACCGACCTTGTCCAACATATTTTCTGACTTTTCAGTTCTAATTTTATCTTTGTTTTCTTGATTTACAAGTGGGTGGCCATTCATGTTTTGGATCTTTTTAACGACTTTAACAGAAGCTGCTTTTGGCAAGCCACCTTAGCCTCACTTATGACTTCTATCTTTATAATTCCACAAATCTGTATCTCAAATCTAAGAAACTAAAGGCCCTACAATTGCAGCTCATGCTTGAGAAAGTGCTAACACTCATTAGTCAGGTTGCCATAAGCATTCTTTGCAGCCCGACATGGGCACATTATTGAGAGAAAAAGAAATTATATTATGACTTACCAGAGTCAGAGAAAAGCTTCTGTCATGTCAATGGACCCTGCATTAAACATGAAACCACACAGAGACAAGGCAATGAAATTTCATCAACTTTTTAAGGGGCTTGTAGCTCAATTGGTTAAGAGCATTTATCTATGCATCCGAGGTTCTAGATATCGTCATTATCGCTTGTATCAAAAGAAGATATCGCCATTATCTTTTGTTTTTTTTTTTTGATTTGATATAGAGATTTGAAACTCTCAATGGCGATATAATTAATTATAAAGATGGACCATTGAGGAATGTCATCATAATGACCCGTCCAACACATGATCTAATATGAGCAAGTTGGGTGGCAACATTTAATTATGTAGCCATCTTACAACCAAAGGTGGATCCCATGGTCACTTCTCTCCTTTTCACACGACAGAAACTAGGTTGGGCATCTGCATAGACAAGATGTTCTTTAGCCAATACTATCTTAAAGGAAAGAACAACAGCAAAAGTCTCTGTACAAGCCCACGCCTAAAAGCTATAAAATGGCACTATGGATTGACAGGGATACTTGGACAGCAAATGCAAGAATTTGCTGCTCATCTTCAATGGTGGCAGCTGCAATTTCTGATAATTTAGTTCATATGCTTTGCCTTCCTGGAAGTTCTTGCAATTTCTTACAAAAATTAGTTGAGCTACCAACTTAGTTATTTAGTGATATTTGGATAACAAAACAAAAAGTTCACATATATTATCTATCTACCAAAGTTAGTACATTTCATTTGTTCATTTGTCTCTGTAATGATATCATCTACTTAAACGTTTGGTGCTTAATTTCTATGAAATGAAACAGAATATTGGGGTCATTTGATAATTATGTATAAGTGAGTAGAAAATACAAGTTGATTGGCTTTATCATATAACTTTTGATATGTAGCGTCTCTGCCTACGATCATCTAAGGGCGCAGGGAGTTACCATCCTATCTGATCAATATTCTAATTGAACATCAGATCAAAAGCTAGAAAGTAGAGAGAGAGATGGCAGAGGAAAACAAAGTGACCCTATATGGAATGTGGGCAAGCCCTTATGTTAAGAGGGTGGAATTGGCTCTCAGACTCAAAGGCATACCCTATGAATATGTGGAGGCAGATTTGAAGAACAAAAGCCCATTGCTCCTCAAATTGAATTCTGTTCATCAGAAAGTTTTAGTTCTTGTCCACAATGGAAAACCAATTGTTGAGTCTCTTGTCATCCTTGAATACATCGATGAAACCTGGGAAACTGGCCCTCGACTTGTACCCGAAGATCCCAAGTTCACTGCTGGGCAAGCTTTATGCAAAAGGTGAGACTTGAGAACAACACAAAAATGTACATTTTTTAGCAATGCTTAATCACTCATTCAAGCTAATTAAATTATTCATTAACTTAAATATATATTTGTTGTTTTGTGCAGGTGTATGAGAGCATGGTCTCAGCTCAGTTGTCAAAACCAATGGAGACGCACGAGATAAAACCATGAAACAAGTGACTGAGACAATGAAGTTACTTGAAGAGGGATTGAAGGGTTTCTTCCCAGATGGCTTGAACAGGGATTGAAGGGTTCCTAATTCATTTGACATAAAAAATATGGGACTGCTAGAGGTGGTCATTTTTTCACATTTTGGTTCATATGAAGCTTAGGAATTAGCCATTGGACTGAAGTATATAAACCCTGAGAAGACTCCACTAACTTATTCCTCCATAACAGCTCTGACTGAGATCCCTGCGGGTAAAAGAGGCGCACAATCATCATGAGAAGGTGGTGGCTTTCATCAAGTTCATTAGAGGAAATGCCCTCAAATCTTCTGCAGAGTGACCATTTAGTAGTATTGTTGAGTTGTGTTTGCTTCTTGTTGTCAATCCCTCAGTTTTCTTTTGTGTTTGTGGCCCTTTTTAGAGTCTCAATTAATGGGAGCAAGAATCCTGCTGCTACTTGGGTTCTGCTTACCAATGTTGACTAATTTGTTGTAGAAGAATAAAACGGTTTAGTAACACGACGATTAATAAATATGGTACATTGGGAAAACATAATTATTTGAAAAACATCTCATATAGTTCTCGTCTTTCTAATGTTACTTATTTTGTAAAGACATACGATACGAGCACATCTCTTTGTTATACTTAAATTTCTTGGGTTTAACAATTTCTTAGATTTTTGTGATTGAAACTTAAATCATGAAGCTTGTATGAATACTAACAAATACAATAAGCTGTTATGTTCAGCAAAAGGGGTAAAAGCCAACAAGTAAATCTCTTTCGTCAAACAAATGTGTTATAGTTTACTGTCAATCGAAGACAGTAAATTCATACAATCAAAACAAAAAAGACGGTCAATTCAATGGGGTCATCTGGTAATTTTCCACTGCACAAGGAGCAGACGACGGCGTTTCTACCCTAGCACAATATAAAGAACAGTAAGGGTAGTATTAACTTTGTGTTCTTCCCCATCCAACGATCCAAAACTAATTCCGAAAACCAGCGGCCCATTTGACCAAAAATACAAATAATCACCAGAGGCCCATACTGTTCGTTCTGATCGACGGTGTTCGCCTTCTCAGTCCTCACTCTTCTCTTCTGAAATGGGTAACCCCACTTGACCAAAAAAAAAGAAATGGGTAACCCCACCAGTTCATCATCTATTTTCACCGGTAAGCCTTACAATTCTCCATTTTTTTTACTTCATTAGATGGACCTTATGCCACGGAAGTAGCGATAACTTGGATTCTATCTGTCATATTAACGGTGTTCGAAAAATCGGCCTAGGCGGCCGCCTAGGCGCTGGGCGGGAGGACAACGCCTAGGCGTTAGATTTCATCCTAATCGTCAGGGGTAGGCGCCAGGGAGTTAGGCGGCGCCTGGGCGGGTCGGGTGGCTGCTTCTCTACTCTACTCGATTTTTTTTTACTTCAATTGGATGGAACTTATGCCATGGAAGTAGCGATAATTTGTTTTAAAAGAAAATTTGGATTCTTTCTGTCATTTTAGGATGGTTGGAAGACATCAAGCAATTAAAATGAGAGAATGAAACCATTGAATTTTAAAGATAGGTTTAACTACACGTTTTGGAATTTGAAGCAGATGAAAGATTGTGTTCCTTTATCAAAAGATCTTGTTGGGAAAGAAAAGAAATCAACGTTTTTGGTATTTAGTGAATGTATAATTGCCAAATTGAATAATAAAAAATTTGTCTGGTTCTACGTTTGTAATGCTTTTTTTGAATATCAGAATTGTAAGTATTTGTGGACTTGTGGGAAGTTACTAATTGAGTTTTTAATCAGTCAGAATTTGTGTGGGGAGGGGACGGAGAGCTATTGGGTGAAGCTCCTCACACAAATCCGGTATGATCATAGAGTAAAGATGTTATAGAAGTAATATTCATGGCTAGTGGGTGAAGCTCAAATTTTGGTATGTAATCATATGGATGGCATTTAACTTTAATGAAACTCTATTTAAGAAAGTAAATTTTCAAGTGTTGACCTCTTATTTTCTTGCTAAAGTCTTCCATATCTTACCTATGATGCCTTGGATTCAAATGTATGGTGTTCTCTCCTCCTCCTTCCGGATTCTCTATGTTTTTCATTATGATTGGAATTAGGCAATGAATAGTATTTCACACTATTGGCCTCTTTAGAAAAACTGGTCTGTGTCATCCACATAGTTGTTTTGATTTGATTGTACTTGGTGTTTAGGATTGAGGATGTTCACGGGATTTTAGATGGACATCTCATTCATCCTCCTTGTAGCTCTTCATTAATTAATAAAATTTGTGTTTTTTAGAAGGAAAAAAAGGAAGAATTGCTTAGTTTGAGATTGTATGTCTTACCCTTTTCTTTTGGCCTTTACATCATTTGCGTTGTAACACTAAGGAAAATAGGACTGCACCTTGTAATAGCCAAATTTTATTCAAATAGGATTGCGACTTCTTAACGTGCATTCCCCCACCCGACTAGTTTATTGTTTTATTTTGTCCCCTAAAAGAAAATCCTGACATGCCATATTTTGATAATTGGTGAATCAGAGGCAGTTAGCCTTTTGGCCTCTAATTTATTTAGTTGTTATTATTCTGTTCCTCTTTCCATATAAGCTTTTGTTCTTATTTCTAGGATAATGGTTTGGTTTCAAAATAATTTCCTGTGCATTTTGCAGACTATGCTCTATGAAGGCTTGAAAGATTTTTTTTTTTTTGGTAAAAAGGCTTGAAAGATTTGAGTATGGGAAGCAAATTACAAAATCCAAATTTTCATATTGATATTTCTATTGAGGGAGTCATGCTTAGAGGAGTGGCTGGTGGTATGTACCTTGCTTGTACTTTGACCTTCTTTGTTCTATTGATAGTTCTGTTATCGAATTCATTATTTTCTTTAGGGTGATTAATAATTGCATTTTGTTGCCAGGTATTAGTGCATATCTTGTTGCTGGGTAATTTTTCTTTCATTAGGCAGATAGTGGTCAGCACTCATATGAATTATGATCAGATTGTTGTTGGGTGATTGTGGAGTAGCTTTTGCTGGTCTAACAGTGTATAGAATACTGATAGTTTGAATGTCTCACCCTTTTATTTTTGCCTTTACATCATTTGCTTCGTACCACTGGGAAAATGGGATTGCAACTCCTAATAACCAAAATTTACTCAATTAGGATTGCAACTTCTTAACATGCATTCACCAGACTATTTTCTTGTTTTACTTTGTCCCAGCAAAGAAAATTCAGACATACCATCTTTTGATCTTTAGTGTACTTACTGTTACCTGAACAAGGCTTGACAAGTCAGGTGTTCTGCATGTGAACACTGATCACATAGGTGCACAGGCACAAGCACCATTTATCTTTTGTATCATTCAGGGGTTTCTACAATCCTATTGCTGTTTTATCAATGCACCCTTGACTACCATTTTGGTTAAATGTCAACAAATAACAACTCTTGGGGACAAAATTGAGGGGCTATTGTCAGAAAATTAACTTAAGTAAATTTTGCATTGATTGTTATTTCAAACTGACCTTTCAACATTTTCGGCAAGAAGGGGAAGGGAAATTCTATATAGCAATTTTCCTTTCAATCTGGTATATTTGATATGGGCCTAACATTCATGAGTAAACTTTGTATACAGTATATGGTTGTATTACTCATTGGCCGACAGTCAGATGTGATTAGCAAAAGGATTTTCTGATTTCAATCTAATGTCTGTAGTGAACTTTAGGTACAATGAATGGTTGAATGCAATTACTTGCGTATGGATGGCTGAAGATGCAGAAGGGATGTTCAGAGGTTGCAGTCCAGCTTCAGATCCTACTTTTATGGTTGTGGAATTTGTTAGAGACCATTTCAAAGAAGGATTAAGAACACGCATAAAGTTGCTAGCATGTTAGTAGAGAAGAAGAATCGCCTCCAGAATGGATGCCGTGATAAACTTCATTGAATTTCTTTTTTCCTATCATATCTATTTTGTTCAACTGGTTGGGATATTTACATGTATCCAAGTAATAATTTGGACGACAATTTTAGTACTGTTTTCATATAATATATATATATATATATGTATATATATATATATATACATATAAAGATAATGAAAAGGAGGTTTAATGTTCTTTTTCTTTTTGGCTACCAAATATCATCGAGCCCGTAGGAGTAGAAAATTAGAATTCTTTTCCCAGATTTAGCGACGGTTTTCCCATTCGCTGCAAATACAAGCTTTAGCAACAGTTATAGACGATTTTATCGCCGCTATATATATTTTACAGGTTAGGGACATTTAAATCGTTACTAAAAGTGCAAAAACCGTCAAGAACCGTAGCTATAAAGTGAAAACGTCGTAAGAAAGCCTTGTTGTCATATATTGGTTTATATGGTGTTTTTCTTTCTGTTTTCATATAGACCTCTTTCTTACTTCCCCTAAAATGTAACTGGCAATTTGATAAGTAATGTAGAAGCTGCAAAAAACTTGATTCCACAAATACCACATTTCAATAATTGAGCATTAAGCGACAATTGCATTGTTAAGAAGCCACAAAGAAAAGCCAATTGTTTGGAGTAAATTCCACATTTTGATGCTTCTTAGTTTGACTTTGGGTTTGAAATATAATTCTTGTAAAATAGATATTAGCATTTTCATGAAAAACCACCTTGGGACAAGAACTTTTTATTCCTAAGTTTCATACAATTAGGATTTCAGATTTAAATTAATTTTTTAGTTTTGGATTAATAATTTTTTTATTAATTCAGATTAGTTTAAATAACTGTTTTTAACAGTTGTAACCATTTTGATAAGGTTTCAGAAGCTTATTTAAGTCTGAAGAACCCTTCTGTTATGTACAGTAAAAGCATTATACAAGCATATGCATATTGTCTGAGAGGAAGACAAACAAAGTTTGCAAGATTCTAAGACTAGGACTTGGAATATAAATAGTTGAATCCTAGGAGGCAGTCACCTGTAGAACTTCAAGCACCAAAAAGGGGTGAAATTACTGTCTTTAGGACATTGCATCAAATCTGCAAGCCTCTATCTTGATTCCAAGTCAGTTTCATTTATTTGTTGTTTACTATATTTCAATTTACAATTCATTTTAAATTTCAATTTTGTTGGCAAATATATTGTTGATATATAAATATTTTTATCAGTCACTGATTGTTGGTTTTCCAACATTTTTTTGCATCCAAGACGATGAGGAGTATTATCTTGCTCAATTTCATCACAATTGTCTATGGTATGTATCTTTTCCATGAGCAATTTGTCTTGTTACAAACTTCCAAGATATGAAGCTGCCATTATCACTGATGTTGTTGAGAATGCCGAGACCAACCATGTAATAAGTGCTGTGCAGAAGCGAGCTCTTCTTCAAGAAATGGCGCTAAGGCTGACTTAGAAGCCTCCTCTTGCTGCTTGCTGCTTAGATTAGTAATCAAAGTTTTGATTTTATCTCCCTTTTCTTTCATTCAGAAATATTGACATTTTTTAGACCACCATATCACCATATCAATCTTTCTTTTTTGTGGTTTTAATAGGATGCTTCTAGTTGGAGCATGGTTGGAAATGACCCTTGTTCAACATCAATGGAAAGGGAACTTCGCACAGTTTTGTCCATAACGGACTAGGACCAACTGCTATGCATTGTTTTTACAATCTACAGCTTTGATTTATAAGGACGTTTGGATTAAGGAAATCAAGGCTTGCAGTTGGGTATCAAATTACATGCTCGCCTCGGTTTTGATGGCAGACTAGAATAGAATACTATGCTTAATTATGCTATACATAGTTGATCAAAGTGCAGGCAAGTTGGGGAGGGGAGAGGACTTGAAATCAGTCATTACTTGGCTTGTCTTGAGAAATCCTTGCTTCACTTTCCTCCACGCCCCTTTGTCTTGTCACAAACACCATAGAAGGAAATATATATTTGGGTTATTCGCAGCAATGGTCCCTCAACTATACTCGTAGTTACACTTTGGTCCATCAATTCAATTATTAGTTGCAGGGGTCACTCAACTCTGTGTTTCGTTGCACCAGTAGTCCTTCCGTAAAATAATGACGTGGCAAGTATCTGGAGAATCTCATAGATTCGTGAGGGGCAAATCTGACCTTTCAGTTAGCCTTCTTCAGCTCCTTGAACTCAAACTCCCTTGGAGTGCCCGAAAGGCTCTTGAGTGCCCCTAAGATATTTGGCTCGGACGCGTCGGCGCTCCCAATCCCAACAAGAGCAGCACCACCACGAGTACACCCACTCCAAGTCCTATCTTTAGCCCCTGACTTTTGCTATCTTCACTCCCGACACCTGACAAATTCTCCACCGTCAGATTCCATCTCAACCCCAACCCAGAGGTGCACGATGTACCCTAATGCATAGTGCGAAGACGATGAAGACGAAGACGAAGACGCCACAGACCCAATCCCTGAAAACGACGACGTTGAGGAGTTCCAAGGCCATGTCTTTTTTAGATTTTAAATATTTTCTTATCATGAATTTCCGAATTTACCCTCATTTTTGACAGAAAATTTAAGAGACTTGACGGAAGGACTACCTGGTGCAACGGAACATAAAATTGAGTGACCCTTGTAACTAATAATTGAATTGATGCACCAAAGTGTAACTACGGGTATATTTGAGGGACCATTGCTGCGAATAATCCTATATATTTTTGTTTATATTTAAAGAGTATAGCCGCGCGGCTATACTGTTTAAATATTCGAATATATAAATATTATAGCCGCGCGGCTATACTTTGTAAATATATTTGAATATTTAAATCGTATAGCCGCACGGCTATATTTGTTAAATATATTTGAATATTTAAATAATATAGCCGTGCGGCGATACCTTGGAATGTATTTTACTATTTAAACCCAACTTTTGTAGCTGCAGAGCCAGTGGTTTCAGGCCTGGCAACAGAAATGTATTTTTACCGGCACTGATTAAACCCGCTGATAATATATACTTGACCAAAGATCCCAAGAACGCAAATTATTATCTCACTATACAAGCATGCTTAAGGGAGAGGTATTGTTGTCAACTAATTCGATTATATACAAATATATAAATTATGAGGATAAGAATCATATATAATGAAACCTTGCTCTAATATTTAACAGCTAGACTTAAATCATTGATGTCCAATGCATGAGATTAGTTTATGCAAATTCTATATAGTAAGTAGAAAATACTTTGATTGGCTGTCATACAACTTTTCATCTGAAATGTAGCGTCACTGCCTACGATCTAATTCTGAAGGAGTAGGTAATTTCCCACCCCACCTCCCATATGGAATTAATTTCTTGTGCTTCAACAATTTAAGTTCTTGTGTAACCTAATTGGATTAGCTATAGTTTCATCTTCACCGGCCTGCATGAAAGTAGGTTGGTGATGCTGCAACCTGCAATGGCCATTGCCATATGGAAAAATTAGGTTGGTGATGCTGCAATGGCCATGGCAATATGGAAAAATGGACCTGCCAAGTGATCAAAACAAAATTGAATGCTCTCAGAAACATATCACTGCTTTATCTGGTCAATAACTTGACCAGGTATGTAGTTGGTAATTGAAAATTTGGGAGATAGAATACATTTCATTATAATATGATAATGTCCTATTCTAATTGTTAGGAACAAGAATCCTATTGGCTGAGGCGCCTTGTTTGATAGGTACAGATAATTTTTTATGGAAGGCATTTCAGGCAAGTGTTTTACTATCAACTTGTCAGGCAAGCTAAGCAAATGGTTTAAACTCTATATAAGCTGCTTCCAATAGCATTAACTGAACATCAGATAAAAAAACTAGAGAGAGAGAGAGAGAGAGAGAGAGAGAGAGATGGCAGAGGAAAACAAAGTGACCCTTTATGGAATGTGGGCAAGCCCTTATGTTAAGAGGGTGGAATTGGCTCTCAGACTCAAAGGCATACCTTATGAATATGTGGAGGAAGATTTGAGGAACAAAAGCCCATTGCTCCTCAAATTGAATCCTGTTCATCAGAAAGTTCCAGTTCTTGTCCACAATGGAAAAGCAATTGTTGAGTCTCTTGTCATCCTTGAATACATTGATGAAACCTGGAAAACTGGCCCTCAACTTCTACCAGAAGATCCCTATAAACGATCCCAAGTTCGCTTCTGGGCAAGCTATCTGCAACAGGTGAGACTTGAGAACAAAAAACATTTACATTTTTTTAGCCATGTTTAGTGCTTAATGAGTTACTCAAGCTAATTAAATTATTAAAGTAACTTGTATATGTTTGTTCTTTGGTGCAGATGTTTGAGAGCATGATCTCAGTGCTCAAAACCAGTGGAGAAGCACAAGAGAAAGCCATTAAAGAAGTGACTGAGAAACTTAAGTTACTTGAAGAGGGATTGAAGGGTTTCTTCCCAAATGGCTTTCCTAATTCATTTGACAAAGAAAATGTGGGACTACTAGAGGTGGTCATTTTTTCACATTTTGGTTCATATGAAGCTCAGGAAGAAGCCCTTGGAGTAAAATTTATAACCCCTGAGAATACTCCACTAATTTATTCCTCCATAACAGCTCTGACTGAGATCCCTGCGGTGAAAGCGCCGCGCAATTCTCATGAGAAGATGGTGGCTTTCCTCAAGTTCGTTAGAGGAAATGCCCTCAGATCTTCTGCTGAGTGACCATTTAGTAGTATTAATTGTTGAGTTGTGTTTGCTTCTCTGTTTTGTTTTCTGTCTGTGGCATTTTATGGAGTCTCAAATAATGGGAGCAAGAATCCTGCTGCTACTTGGGTTCTGCTGACCAATGTTATCTAATTTGTTGTAAAATAATAAAAAGATTATTACCGTGACATATCTTCTATAGAATAAATTCTTTTTTTCATCTTCTTCTTCTTTTTGACATCTCGAAAAGAAGACTTACAAGTAAACATAATTGGAAAAAACTACAAAATCAAAAATGAATGTTGTCTTTGCTTTGCTTGCGAGCATATAATTATCATCACACCAAACATACGTGGTAAATGAGGAGGAGCCCATGCTACATGGTTGAAAACAGAAATAATTGCATAAATACCTTTCTTTATCTTTTCCCTTGGCTAACCACTTAAAAAATCCAACATAAAGAAGGGTGCCATTTGACTAAATCAAAAGCAAGTAGGCATCACATGGGGTGTTTTTAATTTCTATGATTTCTACATGCCACAGTGAAAGAAGTATATGAGAGATGTATATGATTCACATGTGACACCCAATCACAATCATGCTACAGTAACAAGACGCAAGGCACTTCAATCTAATATATTCAACCCGCACCCACCCCCTACTCCCCATTGCCTCTAGATCAAAACTCTCTCTCTCTCTCTCTCTCTCTCTCTCTTCAGCAATCACATAATTGAAACCAAGTCTCCTCCTCCCTACCCCCTTTGCAAATTCCACACAGCACCTCAAAACTCTCAACCATCATGCCTAACGATCAACTTGAGGTATATAATTTATACATATCAATACATGAATTCTTTTTCTTTCATTTTTGACATTTCTTGCTTACTAAAAGGAATATTGATGTTGTATTTGCAGATGAAGGCCATGAAAAAGAAAAAGAAAAAGAATAGGCATGGTATCGTGGGTTAGCAGAAAGTTGGAATAGGAGGAATCGGTAAAAAGAGGTATAAATTTTTTGCATCTTTCGTTTGTTGCTTTGTGATATTACACTTTTGGAATGTGTTTTTATCCATTTTAGCCTAAATTATATTTGAAACTCAGAGATATATATATATATATATATATATTGAAGTATATTTAATATATAGAGGCAAAATATGCATGATCATATTGTTCTTAATAAGATGAGATGAGATCATGACACCCCAAGTAATATTAGAGTTGAAATTGGTTTCTAGTTTAACCAAGAACCTCTCGTTTGTTGGTTTGTCATATTACAATTTTGGAATGAGTTTTTATCCATTTTCAAATCCATGTGTACAACAGCCATGTGGTTGCATTCTTGGCTTACGATGTAGAATTCTTGGGTTCTAATTTATAAACAGAGAACAAAAGGTCTTCCAAACTAAACAAAAAGAATGAAATCCAGCAAGTAATGTTGGGCATCCTTCCCTCATTCCATAGGATAGGGCATCTGTGTATGTGAGAAACACCTTTTAATTTGCTTTTCTTTAGTCTCACTCTGCCTCTCTCCTTACCTTTCTTTTTTTAAATTTGCTTTTTTCTCTTTTAATTTTACAAAGTGATGTTGTAAAAGTCTTTGAGTGGAGCCCACTAACTATTCATTTGAAGACTTTGGACAAAGTTTGTCTATAACTTTCCCTTACTGCACATTCACGGGAGCCTTGGCTTCTTCCATCCAATTTGCCTATAAATAGGGCTCATTCAATGTAAAGGCGAACCCCTCCAGAAAATGAATGAGAGCATGCCATAACAAAAGAAAAAAGAGTGAAAAATCTGAGAGTTTGAGAGAAAATACTATAAAGCGATAAGTGTTGTAAAGAAAGTGTCACTACAAAAATAAGGGTCATTACCGACCAACATTTTCCGAGGGTCCCGAAATTCCATAGGTAATAGTATTTTTTTTGACAAAAAAATGTTGTCCGTTGGAAATATGTCATGAGCCTGAAATTTATTTCCGACAAAGAAAATACCCTTGCAAAAAATCTCGATTGTTGTCGGAAATGTAATTTATTTGGCGGAAAGACTTGGCACCAACTTTATGAACGACCAAAAGTACGTTTGACGAAAATATGATGATTATATCCGAGGGCTTTCTCATTGTGTTCAGAACTGATTGACTATTTCCAAGGGGCTTCTTATTCCGTCGAATTGCTTGAAAATTTCCAATGGATTCTTCTTTCGTCTTAATTGTTTAACTATTTTCGATGAGAAATATGTCCTCTGGGAAAAACATTTGAATGTCAATTTCTCATTAGAATAAGTAAAAAAAAATTGATTGATAATAACCAATCACACTCCAAAATAAATAACTAAAAATAGCCAATCCAAAAAAAATAGACAATCACAATTACATGATAACTCATCCCATAGTTGTAAGTTGAATCACATCCCTTCTTCAATCAATTTCATTGTCTTCAATATCATTTTGGATGGCATGCATGCTTTGACTTTGAGTCTCTGCTTCTTGGTATGGCTCTATCTCATCATTCGTCATCTCATAAGCATTTCTTGGATTTGTTTCCACTACAAAACTCCAAATTTTATTTTTAACCACATTCACATAAAAAAACTGGGTTGCTTGGCTTGCTAGTATGAATGACTCTTGAGTATTTAGCTTGTGTGCTATATTAACAATGATTATTCCATAACGATCTATCTTGTAACCTGTTCCTTTTCGTGTTGTGTCATACCAATCACAATTGAACAATACAACTCTATTTCCTTTTGTGTAACGGAGTTCAACAATATCTACTAAGGTTCCATACCAAGGCACATCGTCAATCTGATTCTCCCTCTTAACCATAACTCCACTATTTTGTGTTTTTTTATTCTCATCACGCTGCAATGTATAAAATCTAAAACCACTAATATAATAACCAAGATAATAAGTTACTCGCCTTTCAGGACCTCGAGCCAAAGAAAGCATTTGCTTACTAACTTTACCATCATTGTATGGTTTTGTGACCTGCATAAAAAGGAAAAAATATTCTTAAATAAACATCTATGACAGTTAATAATTTTTCCAATACAATATTATCGATATGTAGAGGGAATACAATATAATTCTTCAAATATTTGTATTTTTTTTATAATTATGTTCAACTGTTGGAATAAAAAAAAGTTTGAAGGAATGTATAAGGCCTGCAAAGTTAGCCATTTCTTGTGTAGATTCATTTTTATTTATTTATTTAAATTTGCATGATTATAACCACTGGAGTTGTGCAAACTATAGGAGTACTTTTTTATCAGGCTATCGATGGAGCATGTCCAACATTTAAAACATTTCCATCAACTCAAATGGGTATGATCGCTTTAACGCAACAGGATATACACACACATGCTCAGAAGAAGAGATGAGGGAGGCATTCGAACAACATATTAAATTGCGATATTCCGATTGGATGTCCTCATTGAGAAATAGCGTTTTTAAGAAATACAAGACTTACTTGCGATAGATACACTCATTGCCCATTATGGATATCTCAAGATGTTTGGTCTAAACTGGTTGATTATTGGTTGCAGCCTACATGGCAGGTAAAAACTCAATTTAAAATAATATTGTTATGACTGGCTAGTGTATGATTTGGTTTATTTATAGATGCCTTATATGGGTTCACTAAGTTGATATTAGGTTATGATTTACTTTTTTCATGCAGGATAAAAGTAAAAGAAACAAGTCTAATAGGGCGAAATCCACAATTGTGCATACCACAGGTTTTGTTCCAATGGAAAAGTACATAAAAGATGAGGTAAAAATATCCATTTGGTTGTTGCTTTTTATTGACTGTTCCTTTTGTTGTTATTTCCAAATTTGGTCCTAACAAACTTCATTGTTTAAATCTTAATAGCTTGATTGAACTGGAATTGAACCGAGTCCAATTGATTGTTTCAAAAAGTTCCATGTAAGTAAGTCTAAGAATGGAGGAGAAGAAAGTTGGCCAAGTGAAAAGGCTAAAGAACTTTTTGTATGTTGCCCCTGCTTTGTTTCTCTGTTTTTTTTAAAAAAAATTATTCACATGACATTTTTTTTATATCCATGTTTATATTTCTACTATTTCATTGAAGGAAAAAATGGAGAATAAAAGGGTTGTTGCAACAGAATACGAGAATGAAGTAGATGATTGGGATATATACAAGTAGGTTATTGGTGGGCCAAGTCACGGTCGTATCCTTGGCTTGGGTGCTGGCTATAGTACAAAAGATGTGTATCCCTCATATGACCAAGGTTGTAATAAACGTATATGCTTAGAACGTGAAGAAGAGCATGAGAAATTAAAGGAGGAAGTGAAGGACTTGAAAAGTGTGTTGTATGAATTGAAAGATCTAGTTCAAGGTATGAGGGAAAACAACTCAAATACTTATGCACGCTCAAGACAATCCGCTCCAATGGTGAACTTTTTTCTTCTCATTTCAATATTTTGCTCACTGTTAAATATTATATTTGTTATTTTTATTCTCAAACGATTTATGTCTTATTAATTATTATCTTTTATTCGACAGGACAATGTAGAAAGTTGTTCAGATGCTCACCTTGAAGATGAGTAGTGCAACATCAATTGTATTTTGCTACAATATGTATTTTGAATTTCAAGGTTTTGATATATTTGCGAATTGCTTATATGTTTTAAGGATGATGAAGATTGTTTATGTTTTAACTATTTAGAATAATTTTAATTGAACGCTTAAAATTTTAGTAAGTAGGATGGTGTCATATGTTTTTTTTTATTTTTTATTACCAATTAAATACGGAAAACTATTTCTGGCAAATATTATAATTCAAATTTCTTTTTTATTAATATTTTTAATAAAATAATTACATTTTTCGACCGCATTTCCCTCTCGGTAATGCATATTTCCAACAAACATTTTTCGACAATAATTGCCTATTTCCGACAACATTCCCCACGACATAATCAGGTCTAAACAATTATATTTCCGACCACTTGTTCGTCGAAAATATTTTTTAGCAGGATTAATCTATTTGCGACAAACTTTGTGACGAATAAATGTGGTTAGAAATATATATTTCCACGTAACTTGCCCATCGGAAATATTTTGTTATACTCTTTTCTACGAGCTATTATATATTTTTCACAAACTTTTTTGGTCGGTAATGATAATTGCGATGAAATATGGCATTCACAAATAATATATCATTGTTGGAAAAAGTATTTCTGACGACACTCATTAGTCAAAAATATGAATTCGCAAAAACAAGAAATCATGATAAAAGAATTATTTCCGACAATCAAATAAGTAATTACGACCACATGTATGGTCAGAAATAAATATGTATGGTGTTTTAAAAATCCATTTCCAATAAAAATTTAAGCAATAGCTACGAAGCATGGACGTCGGAAATATATTATTTCCGACGGAATGGTCGGAAATGAAGTATTTGCAACTGGCCTTTTAGCGACGACTTTTGATAAACTTTTGCAGTCCAAAAAGGGTATTTTCGACGGCAAAAGGCTTTTTGCAACGACAAAATGCCCTGGCAAAAGGGCTTCTGTTTTGTAGTGTGGTCAAAAAGTTCTGGAGCCCACATAAAAAAAAAGAAGAAAATAATATTCAAAAGGCAAATGATGATGTTGGGCAAATAATATTGCCAGACGTAGGAGGAAATACAAAGGCTTCTCAAGCCTTCCTTGCTCAACTATAAAAAGGAGGCTAGTTCCTTATCAGGAATGTAAGCCAAGAGGTAGTGAGAAGAAGTGAGAAGTGAAAACATACTGAGTTGAGAGAAGAAAAGAGAGTGAGTTCTCTCTTAGAGGAAATTTTGTCAGTGTAAACACCATAAGAGCAAATACAACTCTACTCTTAATATTTAGTGGTACTTTTCATACTCTGATTATTTTTATAACACGTTATCAGCATGATAGTCCCTCCTCTTTACTTCTAAATTTTTCCAACTCAACACTATGTGGTTATTTCTCTGTCTCCTCTCTGTCATATGTCTCCTCTCACTTTACTACTACGATGACATGCAAACTTACTTTTTTGTATTCACACAATTTTTATGTTGTTTCATCCATGTTTGTTTAATTTATTTTTTCGTACTGTAATTTGGAATGGTGCGGTTTTATATCCCATCCTGTTATTTTATAGTGGTATAATTTCATTGCCCATCACGTTGTAATACATATTATCGTAATAAAAATGATGGTGTGATCTTAAAACCCATCTTATTATATCTTGAATAGTGGCACAGTTATATTGCCCACAATATATAAAATGTCATATACTTCATATATATTATGTGGTGATTTCCCCACATTTACTTTATTTACTGTATGGTGTAGATTTATTACCCATACAATAGTGTTTATTTAAAAGTGTGGCATGAGTTTATTGTCCACACAACTGCATTTACTTTTTATTTAAAGTATGGTGCGGAATTAACGCATATACAACAAACAATTTACTTTATCGTACATTTACTTTTATTTAAAGTATGATGCGGAATTAACGTCCATACAACAAGCAATTTACTTTATCGCACATTTACTTTTATTTAAAGTATGGTGCGGGTTTATAGTCTATACTAGCAATTTTTTTATAACACTTTATTTTTATAAAAGAAATTATTAGCTAATATACATGAACAATTAAAGGACCTGAAGTCCCTGTTAAGAAATGGCTTAATGTCCCAGATCCCAAACCTAAAGTTTCGGGTAAAATATGTAAGATATTTTTGGCCTGAAGTTCAAAAATATATTAAGCCCGAAGATTATTGCAAATTCTGATACATCTCATTCTCTTTTGAAAATGGCAAACTTCGCAAAGTTGGAATTTGCTGCCCTAGACATATCTGGGAACAACCATCTATTATGGGTTATGGATACCAAGAGCTTTGGAAAAACAATTATAGATGGAAGTGATGCATCACCTAAAGAAAACGCAAAGGCTATGATTTTTCTTCGCTGCCTCATTCATGAAGCGCTGAAAGCGAATACGTGGTTGTCGATGACCCATTGGTTCTGTGGAAAGCCATATGTGAAAGATACAATCACCAGAAGACAGTGATCCTCCCAAGAGCCAGATATGAGTGGACACACTTGAGATTCCAAGATTTTAAGTCAGTGTTTGAGTACAACTTAGCAATGCAGAGAATCACCTCCCTGATGAAATTATGTGGTGAAAATATCTCTGAGGAGGATATGCTCAAGAAAACCCTTAGTACCTTTCATGCGTCAAATGTGCTCTTGCAACAACAATATAGGCATAGCGGTTTTACGAAGTACTCAGAACTGGTATCTTGCCTTTTATTGGCTGAAGCAGAACAATGAGCCTTTATTGAAAAATCACCAATCTCGCCCAACAGGCTTAGCACCATTTCTTGAAGTAAATGCTGCATCTCATGAAGTGAATGCCACCTCATCTCATGACAATATCCACAACCGTGGGTGAGGAGGCAGGCGTGACCGCTGGGAATGGAATAGAAAAGATCATGGTGCCTATTCATATGGCTTAAGTCCAAGGAGTCATCCAATCACGAGGGAAAAAAAGCATCCCGAATAAGGGGAAAGCTCAAATAAGCTATGTGCCTAAAAATATTAAGGGCACTTGTCACAGATGTGGTGTAAATGGACATTAGGTGCGTACATGTAGTACGCCGAAGCATTTGATGAATTTTTATCAATCTTCACTTAAGGATAAGAAAGTGAAGACAAATTATATTGATTATGTTGATCCAATGAATATACCAGATCCAACAGTCACACATGACCCGTTAAACCCAATCACTTTTTGTTTTGAAGAGCAAGAAAAAAGAGACTTGAAGCTTTTAGATGAGAGGGAACATTATGGTGTACTGCAGTTAGTGTCATAGTCTAAAATATCGATAATATCGACGAAATATCGAAGATATTATCGTTTTTTGGGGTCACGGATATTTCGGAATGTATCCATGCACATACCATATAAATATCGATAATATTGACGATAATATCGGAAAAAATCAATGTTGATAATTTCACTCACACTTTAGCAATATTTTGTCAAAATATCGCTATAATATCGAAAATATCGATGTAATAGAAAAAAGGAAAAAAAAACACAGCACAGACGGAAAAGGGATTTAAACCCTTGTCATTTCGCTCCTCCAATGCCTTAACCATCATGTTGCTTATGTTTTTGTGATAATACGCAAATGGGAACTCTATGTGGTACGAAGTCACTCATGTATCTTACCATGCAATGTATAAAGTATAAAATATTTTAGTAAATCATTATATATAAATTATTATGGTGTGTTTAATCTTCTTTCATTAATTACTACATATTTTCTACATCATCGGTGTTTATCAGCTCGCTATATAATCAACATCAGTTAAATCATCATGCAATGCATTTCCTTCCAATTTTTTGTGATAAACTAATAAATAATTGACTAAATAAATATCCTTCAAAGTTTCAATAAAAATTTCCAAGTTTTTCTTACAATTTTCATGATTTTTATTCAATTTTTATCAATATTAATAATATCCCGATATTTTCATATTTTTAGACAATCAGATTTTCTAATACCAGATCCACCAGTCACATATGACCCATTAGACCCAATCACTTTTTGTTTTGAAAAGCAAGAAAAAAAGACTTGAAGCTTTTAGACGAGAGGGAACATTATAGTGTATTTGCAGTTAGTGCAACATAAAATGAAGATCAGTTCATAGTTATATTGGGTTTTTTAAATACCTAATTATGATACTTACGAAACCTTTAAATCATAATTTTATAATCATACAATATCATATAGCCGAGGTCATATGTTCAAACCTCGCTTTCGTCAATATTATTTGTATAAAAAATCATACAAATACTCATAAAATACATCCTACAAAAATCCTATTGTATGTTGACAATTGAACTTTACCCGGTGTGTTGTTGGTCAATAAACTTATCAATGCTTTTATCTGGCCAATAAACTCGACTGCTTTCATTATTGAATGGTCTAAGAAACATATCATTGCTTTTATCTGGTCAATAAACTTGACCCGGTATGTGGTTGATAGAGATTTGGAAGATAAGATTGATTTCATTATAATATGATAATATGATATTCTAATTGTTAGGAACAAGAAAATTGTTTAACCATTGGAGTTTGTAAACTACAATCCTATTGGCTGAGGCGCCTTGGTTGTATCAGAAGCTAGAAAGAGGAGGGAGAGAGAGAGAGAGAGAGAGATGGCAGAGGAAAACAAAGTGACCCTATATGGAACGTGGTCAAGCCCTTATGTTAAGAGGGTGGAATTGGCTCTCAGACTCAAAGGTATACCCTATGAATATGTGGAAGAAGATTTGAGGAACAAAAGCTAATTGCTCCTCAAATTGAATCCCATTCATCAGAAAGTTCCAGTACTTGTCCACGATGGAAAAGCGATTGTTGAGTCTCTTGTCATCCTTGAATACATTGATGAAACCTGGAAAACTGGCCCTCAACTTCTACCAGAAGATCCCTATAAACGATCCCAAGTTCGCTTCTGGGCAAGCTATCTGCAACAGGTGAGACTTTAGAACAAAAGAAAAAACATTATTTTAGCCATTTTTAGTGCCTAATGAGTTACTCAAGCTAATTAAATTATTAAAGTAACTTGTATATGCTTGTTCTTTGGTGCAGGTGTCTGAGAGCATGGTCTCAGTGCTCAAAACCAGTGGAGAAGCACAAGAGAAAGCCATTAAAGAAGTGACTGAGAAACTCAAGTTACTTGAAGAGGGATTGAAGGGTTTCTTCCCAAATGGCTTTCCAAATTCATTTGACACAGAAAATGTGGGACTACTAGAGGTGGTCATTTGTTCACATTTGGGTGCAAATGAAGCTCAGGAAGAAGCCCTTGGAGTGAAAGTTATAACCCCTGAGAAGACTCCACTAATTTATTCCTCCATAAAAGCTCTGACTGAGATCCTTGCGGTGAAAGCGGCGAGCATGCCTCATGAGAAGGTGGTGACCTTCCTCAAGTTCTTTAGAGAAAAGGCCCTCAAATCTTCTGCAGAGTGACCATTTAGTAGTATTAATTGTTGAGTTGTGTTCGCTTCTTGTTGTCAATTACTCTGTTTTGTTTTGTGTCTGTGGCACTTTATGGAGTCTCAAATAATGGGAGCAACAATCCTACTACTTGGGTTCTGCTCGCCGATGTTATTTAATTTGTTGTAAAAGAATAACTCATTTGGTTAACGGAACGGATAAGATGGTTAATCGTTTCCAATGTCATTTCTCAAAGGATGAGAAATAGTGATTCCATTCCCATATTTGGTAATTCCTGGAAAGCAATCCAGAAATATCACTTTATTTTTTTTCCCATGTTTGTTTTGAGTATGAATGAAAAACAAATTTTATTTAGTTTCTCAATTGTACCCCTATTAAAAATAGGAAAATTTATGTTATGAATTTTTTTATAGAAAAGTTGATATAGATCCAAATTCTCATTGAGAAATTGGGTTTAATCCTCGGATGTGGTGATTTTGATATAAGTCCTTTGATTTTTGTGCCATATAGGATTACATTCCTTTTTTAATATTTTCTGATATAATATTTTTATTTTTCACCCTCATATTTTGTTCCAATATTGCCCTTTATGCCTTGAATTGGCTAATAATAATTCACGTCATAATCTGAAGCCATTTACCACATTTGTCATTGAATAGAAAAAGAAAATATTTCTAACATATCCCAGAAATCACGTTGCTACAAAAAGTCATTCTCCTTTGAACTTGTCACGCCCCTGACTAGGGGTAGGCGGAAACCTCGCGGCCGGTGCGTGAGAAAAAAAAATAAAAATAAAAAGGAAGCCGAAACATGAGTTTAAAATAAACTTCTCTTATAAAAATAGATCCCAAAATTTTACAAATTTACAAGAAAATAAATAAAACTCTAACACTCTCATCTAATTCAGCCTCAACTGGTTTAGTCCTTGTCTTGTCCACTAATTCATCTGAAAAATTAAACAGAGTGAGGGATGAGCAACCACCGCTCAGGAGGGACATGAGACCTTACAACAGTAAATTGATATAACTAAATTAAGTGACATGCAATCACACGGCCAAATATCAAATTAATAATAATACATGAATGAATGAATGCTCTTCATCTACTCCCGTTAATTCATATAACTGGACAAGCAGACCTCACGTCCCATACCATGCTTATACCACTTGGTCCCGAATGCCCATTTATATGAACTAACACCCATTTCAACCGTCCCATAATTCCCCCTTTTGTTAGTCATCTTGCCTAACTCCCTTTTGCCAGTCCCGAATCACCCAATAAAAACCATGTGCACTGTGAGATCCCTTAGACCTGGTACCTGCGAGAGTTAGACTCAACTACACAAAAGACTATATCCATTACCCTCTTTTCCATTAACCCAAGAATTCCAGCCATCACCGATAACATATGATCATGTCAATATTAATAAAATAATATAGATTATTAACAACACTTCAACATCCAATATCAATAATAATAATATCATGCATAATATAGTGCTCACGAAATTTAATTAGATCAATCACCGTAAAGGCACCCCAAGAAATCCCTACCTTGTTTTCAAAGCTAATTCCAAGTTAAGAAAACATACGAGCTGGGACCTCTAACTCCTCCAGAAATTCTATCACCACTACCTACTTTCTTCCTTTATCTTCTTCCTCTCGTTAACTTTGCATGGCATGCAATGTGCAACCTCAAATACAAAGTTTTTGTGTTTTCAAATAAGAAGCAATGGATAAGCCTATTTATACTAGAAGAAGTCGGTTGCTACTATCTCCTTATTGGTCTAATAACTAGAAGCAACTATTAAACAATTAAAGGAGAACCTACGTACTTGTTCTCCAAGGAATAGAACCTACTTATTCTCCAAGGAAATACAAATATCTACTATATTTAAAGACTAAGTATTTGCATGTGTGTGCATGTGTCAATAGGATGAATTTACACTAGCCACCTCAAGCTTAAGATGACTTCCTACGTGTTGCTTTCACCAAACTTCTATTACTAATTAAGAATGCATGCAAAACCTCCAATCCTATACAACTTTTCTTGATGAATTGACAAAGCTAGTATATAGCCATGCTAACTTAGCATTTGTTTTCCTTTGACACGTCTACACTAACAATGACTATTAATACATACCCATATATGCATATATAATTAAGATATAAATATATTTAAAAATACGGGGTTTCACAGAACCCAATATCTGATGATTCCTTGCTTACAGATACTCAAAAGGTTCGATGATCAGAAGCCCTAGATCTTGCGGAAGAATTTCACGATTTAGCACGTCTGAGACATCCCAGCTTTCATGGTTATTTCCTAAAATCATGCTCATTCCATCCAAATCGCTCCAGATTTCCGTCCCTTCGCTGCAGATTTCTTGTAGCAATAATGTAGAGTTCTTTGGGTATGAAAATGATAGGAACTTGATATTCACAAGCAAGAAATTAATTTTCGACCAAATAGGGCTTGGGTATTCTGACATTGGGTTACTGGATTGCAGTTCCTCACGTACAGGTATTTTTAATTTCTGTATTTCAATTTCAACAATCAGCTTTGTGTGTTCTTTTTGCACTGAAATTTGCCATCGAATGACATAATATAACTGTTGTTTTTTGGTAATATGTGTTGTCATTTAGCATGGGTTGTGCTTAGCATTTCTGGGTATAATTAAGCCTACGGAATGTGTGCTATAGGTATAATGCGAATACTCTACCTATTACACAGGTAGATCTTGTACCTTTGTTTACATTGACTACCCATCTTGTGGTAGAGGTACAATCTTCGTTAGTTACCTTTGATACAGGTATCACAGTCTTAGCTTTGAAAAACACAGCAGCTCATATGTTTCTACCTATGTATTTCTTACTATATGTATTTTTCTGCGTCTACCTATTCAACAGGTATAATCTATGTACTTTATGGGAAAAACCTACGGTATAGAAATCTGCAACGACTGGGACGAAATCTGGAGCGCTTTTGAAGGAATAAGCATGATTGCAAGAAGAGGAATGCTATTCACAATCGCTCTAAAGCGATTCTCATCGAACTCGCTATCCACGTGTCTCTCTGCTGATGGTTTCCAAGTTGGGCAATAAAATAATATTACCAACGTTCTCTCTCCTCTTTCTTTTATTCTCTTCTTTTTCTTTTCCTTTCTCTCTCTCTTCTCTCCCTGTTTCCTATTTTTCCCCTTCGTTTATCCTCTCTCTCTCTCTCCTCCTTTTGTTTTTTCTTCTTCTTCCTCTTTATTTCTCTCTTCTCTCTCTCTCTATTTTTTTTTCTTCCGCGTTTCCCCCTCTCTGTTTTTTTTTTTCCTTCTTCTTCTTCCTCTTTATTTCTCTCTTCTCTCTTCTCTCTCTTCTCTCTGTCTCTATTTTTTTTTCTTCCGCGTTTCCCCTCTCTCTTTTTTTTCCTTCTTCTAAGTAAAACGAGTACGGCTAACCAGCAAGAAGAATTTTGCACCTCATGAACAACCCAACTGTACGAAGAAGAAACTTGCTACAGATGTTCACTCAATTTTATTTTTTTAACAAAGCTCGCTTAATTTTTTGACGGGGTTATATATATAAATTTTGTGATATAAGTTTAGCAGAAAGTTATGCAGTGAGGAGGGCGGGCCATCGATGGGTGAAATCCAAAATTTTTACCTGTAGTGCGATTATAGACAAAAATGGATAGAGAAACCGCACCAAGCCAGTCAGGGGTAGAAGAAGAAAAAAAGAAAGAGGAGAGAAAGAGAAGGGGGAAACGTCGGAGGAAAAAAAAGATAGAGAGAGAAGAGAGAAATAAAGAGGAAGAAGAAAGAAAAAACAAAAGGAGGAGGAGAGAGAGAGAGGATAAACGAAGGGGAAAAATAGGAAACAGGGAGAGAAGAGAGAGAGAAAGGAAAAGAAAAAGAAGAGAATAAAAGAAAGAGGAGAGAGAACGTTGGTAATATTATTTTATTGCCCAACTCGGAAACCATCAGTGGAGAGACACGTGGATAGCGAGTTCGATGAGAATCGCTTTAGAGCGATTGTGAATAGCATTCCTCTTGCAAGAAATAAACATGAAAGTTGGGATGTGTCGATCTATTTACCTTTTCTATTTAATAGCACTGGAAGTAAATAAGTTTAAAAAGAAGGACAAAGATTTTGTTTATATGTACACACGCTGACTTCGAGGACTTCTATTGAGGAGTCCAATATTGATGTCATGTATCCACTACATCCCTATATCCAAGAAGCCCTTAAAAAAAAAAAAAAAAAAAAGGAATACCAATAGTTGTTGGATACAACTGTAATTATAAATTATATTTCTGACTGCAAAAAAGAAATCACTAAGACGATGTCGTTTCTTCCCTATCGGAATACAAAGAACAGTAGGGGTAGTCTTGACTTTGTATTTGTGTACGTTGTATTTTTGTTTAGTTCCACATTTTTTTTATTTCCTCTTTCCCCATCCAACGATCCAAAACTAATCTCCAAAACCAGAGGCCCATTTGGCCCGAGAGAAAAGAAAAACCAGCCGGAGGCCATACTGTTTGTTCTGATCGACGTTGAACTTAGGAGTTCGCTTTCTCACTCCTCTCAAATGGGAGTTCACAATTCGTTATCTTTTGTCACTGGTAAGCCTTCTGGATTTTTCCACTTCAATTAGATGGATATTATGGCATAGAAATAGCGATATTTTTTTAATTGAAATTTTGATTCTGACGTAATAGGATGGTTGGAAGATATCAAGCAATTACATTGAAAGAATGAAACTTTAATCTTCTAGCAAATTGCAACCATTGACTTTTATAGGTTTGACCCTACATGTTTGGAATTTGAAGCAGAAGAAAACCTCAATTTTTTTGTTTTTTTATAAAATTCTTAAGTGATAAATATTCTGTTTCTTTGTGAAAAACTATTGTTGGGGGGAATAAAAGAAATCAAGGTTTTTGATATTTAGTGAATGTGTAATTGCATATGCCAATTTGTATTTTAAAAAAAATTATGGTTCTGTGTTTGTAAGTTTTTGCATGGCAGAATTGTAAATATTTATGGACTTGTGGGAAGTTACTAATTGATTTTTTAATCAGTCAATGTACTTTGGAGGAAATTTGTGTGGGCAGCTATTGTTGTGGCATATGGGGAAGGAATGATGCATCCTGTTGAGACCATAAAGACGCGTATTTGGAGCCATGCTAAAGATGTTGTAGATGTAATATTCATGGCTAATGGGAGAAGCTCAAACGTTTGGATGATATGGATGGCATTTAAATTTATTTAAATTCTATGTAAGAAAGTAAATTTCCAAGTATTGGCCTTTTATTTTCTTGCTAAAGTCTATGCATATCTTTCCTATGAAGCCTTGTATCCAAATGTATGGTGTTCTCTCCTTCTCCTTCCCTCTTCTCTATGTTTTTCATTAGGATTGGAATTAGGCAATGAATAGTATGTAATTTAAGACTATTGGCCTCTTTAGAACAACTGGTGTGTGTCATCCACATAGTTCACTTGATTGTACTTGATGTTTAGGATTCAGGCTGTTCACAGGATTTTAGATGGACATCTCATTCATCCTCCTTGTAACTCTTCTTTGATTAATAAGATTTGTGTTTCTTATAAGGAAAAGAAAATGAAGAAAAAAAGAATTTCTCAGTTCGAGGTCGTACCACGTACAATCCAGTTTTACCATAAATAGCAATAGTTTGTATGTCTTACCCTTTTCTTTTGGCCTTTACATCATTTGGTTTGAAACGCTAGGAAAATAGGATTGCAACTTCTGAACATGCATCCTCCCTGGCCCCACTAGTTCATTGTTTTATTTTGTCCCAAACAGAAAATTCAGACGTACCATATTTTGATCATTGGTGAATCATAGGCAGTTAGCCTTTTGGCCTCTAATTTATTTAGTTGTCATTATTCTGTTGCTCTTTCCTAATAAGCTCTGGTTCTTATATCTAGGATGATAGTTTGGCTTCAAAATTATGAATTTCCGTGCATTATGCAGGTTTTGTTCTATGAAGGCTTGAAAGATTAGACAGAGTATGGGAAGCAAATTACAAAATCCAAATTTCCATATTTATAGTTCTAGTGAGGGAGTCATGCTTGGTGGATTGGCTGGTGGTATGTACCTTGCTTATACTTTGTCCTACTTTGTTCTGATCATAGTTCTATAATTCATTTCAGTATTTCCTGTAGGGTGATTTATACTTGCATTATCTTGTCCAGGTATGCATATCTTGCCACTCCGTTAGATGCGATCATGTGATCAAAATAAGATTTCAAGTGCAGGGTAAGACCTTGAGGTATCAATTCTGTTTTTTAGTTACTTTTATCGTTATTTTCAGACGAATTTCAGTTGTCGGTGTAGGACTAAATTTGCTGCAAGCACCACATGCTGTATATGTCACCTGAACAAGGCTTGGCACTTGTATGCAGTCAGCTGTTGTGCGTGTTCAATACTGATCACATAGGTGCACAGATGCAAACACTAGTTATCCTTATAATTCATTGATGGGTTTTTTACAATTCTATAGCTGTTTTATCAATGTGCCATCTTCCAAGTTATTTCATTTTTTCTGATATGGAACTCATTGTTGTTGCATCCTGGATTTCATCTTCATGGTCTGCCCTCATTAGTGCGTTATGCAATAGTAGTGTTAGACTCAGAGTAAATAGCTTCTTTTCGTTCAGTATCTTATGGTTGTAGCTATTATCTCCTGCAGTATGATGCAGCTATTCTTCATTCTTCATTTGCAAGGCTTCTGGGTCACCCCAAAGCATCTTCTACTATAGTACATCTAAAGACCCTTTGAGTGCAATTAGTAGCCTATTCATTGCTGTGTCACACGAATTATTTTAATATTGCAGTTGCAACCTATTAGGTGATCTGCTGGAACTGTTAATTCTTGATCTTTCTTATACTCTTCAAAGAATCTAGGCTTGTTTTCCAATTTCATTTCAATTTCATATTTAGTATATGTATGACTACTTTTCATATTTGATGGAATTTGACAATCCTTGATAAGGTCCGTAACATTCATCAATTAGAGTTGAAGGAACGCGTCAGCTGTTGTGCACGTCAACACTGATCACATAGGTGCACAGATATTAACACTGTTTATCCTTTATATAATCATTGAGGGGTTTTCTACAATTCTATTCCTGTTTTATCAATGTGCCATCTCCCGCCATTTTGGTTAAATTTCATCACCAGATAACATACCATTTTAAATCTTGGCAACAAAGTGGTCGGGCTATAGTCAGAAAATATACTTTGGAAATTTTGCATTGACTTTTATTTCAAACTAATCCTATAACATGTTTGCCAAGATGGGGAAGGGAATTTTTAGAGAGTAATTTTCCCCTGGTATATCCGGCATGGGCCTCGCATGCATGTCTTGAATTTTTCTATGGATTTATTACTCATTGGATGAAAGTTAGAGGTGATAGCAAAGTTGTTTTTCAGTTTCTATCTAATGTTGTTGTGAAATTTAGGTTGGAATGGCTGGCTGCATGCAATTTGTTGCATATAGATGGATGATGATGCATAGGGGATGTTCAGAGGTCGCATTCCCAGGATTGGAGGGTTTGGTCTAGCTTCAGCTCCTCCCTTACGGCTATTGGATTTTCTCGGAGATCATTTCAATGAAGGATTGAGCAATGACAACACGCAAGAAGTTGCTAGCATGTCAGTTGAGGAAATACTGGGGGATTTTCATGTATCCAAATAATAATTTGGACAATACTTTTAATAATGTTTTCTTGTAATATGTTAAGACATATAACGATATTGAGGAGGAGGTTTTTTGTGTTATATTTTGGCTTTGCGCTTCCCAGAACCACTAGTTTCGGGGATGGGAGGCAAATTAAAATATTGTCAGACTTTTAGCCGCGGTTTTTACCGCTGTTAAATCCACTTTCGTGGGAAAGAGCATCAAAATTGTCACTAAAAGCCCCAAAACGGGGACTAAAGACCAAAAACCGTCGCAATATAAAGAAACTGTTACATATTCGCTGAAAATGTTGGTTTTTGTTTCTCTTTTTATGTAGGCGTTCGTTTTACTTCTCCTAAAATACTAAGGGATATTTGGTTAGTCACATAGAATCTGATTAAACTTCATTGCGCCAATGCAATCCAACATTTGCAATGATTGAGAACCATATACAGTTGCAAAGTTAAGAAGTCGTAAAAACTCCAACTGTGTTGTATTTTCAAGGACTTATGTAGTTTTTAAACATGTCATTCTTCTTAGCTTCAGAAACTTAAAAGCACCAAATTTTATGTATTTTTAGGTAAAAACTCCAATGCGTTTTATCAGTGTTCATTTGCCAATATGTATTTTCGGATTAATGTTGGAAAATTAGATGGGCTTGTTTGCATAATGGCTCTGTCTCTGTGGTTCAAACGTCGATGGTCTGCATTATTAGGTAACACAGCTCAGAAACACTTTTTGTGGTAAGCTTTCCAATTTGTTATTCTCCCAACTTGCTTGTTTGGATTCGAATGGCCTATGAACAGCGACAAATTGAAAAAAAAAAAAATTTGCTTGACATTTGAGGAATTTGGAAGACATCAAAGCAGGAGCTAACATGAAAAGACTGGAACTCTAGTCTCTTTTCTTCCAGCCAGATGCAACCGTTGCAACTTGTTGCAGCTGAAATCAGCAATTTTTATTTTTCACTAAAGAAAGAAACTAATTCACTCGGTGACACAAAAGCAAAGCTATGAAAACATTTGCTTTCCTTTTAAGAAAATATTGTGGGAAACAAAACGGAAAATCAAGGTTTTCAATATTATGGGATGTGTAGGATGCCTTTACTCTGCCTGCATGCGCCCCAACCAGACAACCTCAACCATATGGGAAACCCTTGTGTGCTCAGACGTACAATCTTTTTGGTTGGGTTAAGTTTCGAATGTGCTAGCTATATATAAAACTTGTTATATATTTGAGTGCTCTTTTCTACCTGGATCTTTTGTTCTTCTTGTTATGCCGTAAATGGATGTCCTTTTAGGCTTTCAGTGTTGGTCTTAGCAACTTGAATTGTTGTTTGACCCTTCAGCCATCATGGAAACTCCAAAATGCAGGTGATCATTCCTTTTACTCTATGTATTTGAGCACGTACACTCGGTTTTTTCCCTAAAGTAGATGTTTCACTTGAACGAGTAATTATTTGGTGTGACCGTAACACAATTATCAATCTACTCATGCTATAATAAAAATATGTTTACTGATATATATATATATAATCTGAAGCATAAATTCCCGGCCCATTAATTTTTTAACACAATGGTAACAAACAAAACGCTTTGAAGATTTTTCTTTTCGATAGATATTTAACCAAGATATTTAATCCCAAAATCAACATAATTTTGTATATTAAAAAAGTGCTAATAAGCTTTAGAATGGGCCGCGGATTAAAAACAAGCTGGTAGAGTTTTAAAACATTCGGCCTGGCCCAAATTGCTTCTCTAGGCTGGTCAACGATCCACCTTTCTTTAAAAAGAATTATTACATGTCAAGAGATGACTGGTTTAATGTCGGTACTAAACTTTCGCCCGCCGTAGCAGATTATACACTCCCCAAAACCCTACCCCTTTTGTTCTCTCTCTCTACACTCGCACCTTCACTTCGGAAAGCCTAATAAGAGCGAGACAGAGAGATCGGTAGGGTTTTAGAGGAGCATCAGAAGGGAAGCTGAAGATGGTGGCTGATAAGGGCAAGAAGTTGAAGCTTTCAGAGAAAGCCGAAGATGATAACTCGGACCACATCGACGAGAAGCTCGTCCTTTCCATCGAAAAGTTGCAGGAGGTCCAAGACGAGCTCGAAAAGGTTGTACCTCTATACCTATCTGCGCATTAGATTATTGTACCCTTGTTCCCTGTACAATTGAGGCAAAATAAGGGTTTTTTTCAAAAGTTTTCTTTGGGAATTATCCGCCCATTCAGAGCTTTTCGTGTTCTTATTGCTCTTTAATTATTAACTTGCTCAGGTAGGCGCTTTGAATTCAATTTTTTCAGCCCATGCATGAGTTGCAGTGCAATTTAATTTTATTATGAGGATGTAGGAAATTAACCCATAGGAGGGAATGATTTATGGCTTTGATAAAAGCCTAAACCCATAAAAGGATCTGAGGGGTGCGCTTGGTTTCGATAGAAAATCAGTGCCTTAGCTTATTAGAGCAACAACATTGCCTACATTTTTCAATTTTTTTTAAACCATTGAGGGGCGCTCCATTATATAGACATCTGTAGGCAGCAGCCCCATGCTTCATTTTGTTGTTTGTTGTAACACACTGGATACTCGGTATAATTGTTTCAACTGTCAACTCTGATATGTGTTTCATTTTGTGAAGTTTGAATTGCTGCTTTTGGTAATTAAATTTTCTCCTTTGTTTAACCTTCCATAGGTCTGGTTTATTTCAACTAGAGGGAAAAAAAAATAGAGAAAGGAAGAGTACGTGAAGTTTACTGTTTTTGTGTGTTTGATTAGTGGGAACCATCCTCAGGCTAGTGTGTGCTCCAGAAAACTGAAAACTTGGTGCTAATTTTTAGGAAATTCACCCACTTAGTGGAAGTTGGCCCACCCAACCTAGAAAAAATTGGCTCATTCCATCCGAGCAACTCACAAGAGAACCGTAGTCAGCCACCCATACATAATAGAGGGGGAAAAAAAAGTTTTTAGCACACCCGTGTGGAAATTCTTGGTTCCACCTTTGCATGAAAAAATGGATGGGAAAGGAAAGAGAAGAATATACAATTTTGGTAGCTTTGGTTGTACGAGACCTATTGAAATCTTGCCTACTTTGAAAAGAAGTTCAAGACGCAAAACAGAATAAAACCCTGACATCATTGAAAAAGTGTATAACCGCTAACTATTCGAGCTTCTTGCGCCAGGCATGAACGGGGCTAAGTAACATTGTCCTAGTTACGGGATGGGATCCGGCAGCCAGTTGCTGGCTCTTGATAACTAGCCCAGAAATAACTCCAATTTCCATAACATAACGAGCCAAGGTTGCACGTGAGCTGAGTGACGTAGGTGCACAAGCTATCATCTCCATAAGCAAAATAAGAGTTATTTTTCTTCCTTTTCTGTTCCATGTCATTTTCTTGTTAATTAATAACCAAACAACTGAAAGCTAGGAAATTTAGTCGTTTCTCAACTGGTTAACTGAACAGAGCCTGATAGGATGGAAACCACGCTACATTTCCACTTTGTGGCCTTGTTTGTAAGCTGGGCATTTTATAAATATGAATGTGATGGAAGTCACTTTTTAAGTTCTAAAACTAGTTAGTTAAACTTCTATGGTTCACTTGTATTGAGAATTTTTTGCGCACGAACTTGTACTGATATTCAATTTATGTATTATTGCAAATTTGCAACGGACCAACCGTTTTCATTGGATTTTTATGTTTTCTTTTGAATGCTTTATAGATCAATGAGGAAGCCAGTGATAAAGTCCTGGAAGTGGAGCAGAAGTATAATGAGATACGCAGGCCGGTCTATGATAAACGAAATGATATCATCAAGTCCATTCCCGACTTTTGGTTAACTGCTGTTAGTTATCTATCCTTATTTATATCTGAATGGAAGAATTTATGATGTTGACTTTTTTTCCCCAATTAATTGACTTGCTCCTTAATCTGCAGTTCCTGAGTCATCCTGCGCTTGGTGAACTTTTGACCGAAGATGATCAAAAGGTTTCGAATTTGTTCCCATATGCGCCAGAAATTAATTAGTGCATCCTTCTCTTTATAACTATTTTTTAATTACTTTGCAAATAATAAATATCTGTTGATGATCATTGAATTGCATAATCAGTTACTCACATTCCCTACCTTATCTTCCATAATCAATGAAATCATTGATATTGTTTCCATGTAATATTTCAAATTGGCTTCTTGTTTCCTCAATCTTTTCTATTATGTCTGGGTTCATTTTTCCTTTTCCTTTCATAGATTTTCAAGCATCTAACTTCTCTGGAAGTGGAGGATTTTAAGGATGTGAAGTCTGGTTACGCCATTACTTTCGTGAGTTTCTCCTTTCCTTTTCCGTTTTATCTTTGATTTGCATTTGGGTGTGTTATACGTTATGTTTCAATTATTGAATATTTGAGATTAACTAAATTTCGTTATTTAATGTACAGCATTTCAGCCCCAATCCTTATTTTGAAGATGCGAAGCTTACGAAGACCTTTACTTTCCTTGATGAAGTAACAAAAGTTTCTGCCACATCAATAAAGTGGAAAGAGGGAATGGTATAAGATTTTTGCCTTGTATTCAATTTATGTCTGCCTGTCAATTCGGATTATTTTACTTACTGTGTACCTAATATGTGAAGGGCATACCTAATGGAGTTAATCATGATAAGAAAGGGAACAAGCGACCTCAGGCTGAGGAAAGGTTGGTTCTCCAAA
The DNA here is from genome assembly GCA_018703695.1 of Prunus fruticosa. NCBI lineage: Eukaryota > Viridiplantae > Streptophyta > Magnoliopsida > Rosales > Rosaceae > Prunus > Prunus fruticosa. Next base: position 27,766,675 of record CM031921.1, on the reverse strand, counting down.
TCTGTTAGAATGGACCTCTAGAATTACATTATCCTTCTGTATGCTTATTTCAAATTGACCGGAATTCCAATCCTCACTCTATTTTATTGTTTTCATGTAGCTTCTTTAGCTGGTTTAGTGATAGTCAACAGAAAGATATTTTGGACGATGAGATTCATGATGAGGTTAGTTTCTTTTTGCATTTGAAGATGGTAACAAGTGCTTCGTACCAATCTCAATATTGACCCAGACAATCTTTCCTTAGTCTTACTCTTATATGGATGCTTTTGCGACTTTCCCTTCAACTGCAGATTGCGGAGGTTATTAAGGAGGATCTGTGGCCCAATCCTCTTACTTATTTCAACCATGTAACTTCTTTTTTACCTTATTTCCCTATTACATAAGCATAAGTCTAATTATTTCTTAGAAGCGTTTACTGTTTGCCTAATTTTCTAATGAGTTCATGACCTCTTTGACATAGGAGGCTGATGATGAGGATTTCGATGATGAAGAGGCTGATGAAGAGGTAAATGCAGATCCTTTTGGTTTATCTGTCAAGCAGAGTAAAAATACTGTAAACACGGATAACCTTTCTACTAATCCAAACCTTAAATCTGTACTTTCTAACGCCTTAAAATTTGTGGTGCACAAGAAGATGTTGAGGCCGGATATTAAGTACTGCTGTATGATTTAAAAAAGAAAATTTTTATTGTTATTTTCACAATTGCATGACTTGATCATTATTATCCATCGCCATGACTTACTTTAATATAATAAGATATGTTCAAATTGAACCTCATATACAGAATTCCATCAGGTTCAGGCCTTTTGCTTCTTAAAGTAGTCAGTGGTCTAGGATAGGCTTGTGGCATCTATACTAGTAGTGTTTGGCACCCTTGTACGAAGTGCTATGACCGATATTGTATTTTACAATTCCTGCATTGCTACATTCATGTGTGTTTGTTTCCTTTTGAGTCCTAGTTCATACATGTAGTGTTGTATTACCTGGAGGCATATGTAAATTGATGGTTTTTGTGCAATTCTTGTGGTTAGATGAACTTAAATGTAAGGAGCTCGTTATTGACTTGGAATGGAGATAACTTGCACCCTTGCAAATAATTTTATTAGTTGAATATATGTGGTTATTTACTTGCTTTAATCTGAACCTCTCTCATATGCTGCCCTTATCTATCTGTTACAAATCTCATAGAAATTTTAGCAGGAAATTCCCTTATCTTAATGCTTGAGGTTTGCCTATTGACAGGGAAAGAATGAGGATGATGACTCTGAAGAAGATGACGATGACCAAGAAGATGATGAAGACGGTGATGAGGATGATGGAAAGTGAGAACATCCATCTGGGTCTTCACCTTTTGGCATTTGCTGCTTTGTTAACAGCTTGTGTAAAGTGGTCTACAGTAGTCGATAAGTTAAGTCTAAGGTGACAGGGGGATGACCATCATAACTCTTTATTGACAGCGTCCTGCCATCTAGGCACTTGACTGCTCTCATAAGCTAGTCACTGGTTCTTGTTTCATGGCCTTTCTCTGTTACAATGGGGTTATTTTTGTGGCTTCTCCCTGATATGCAGGTCTCTAGAATGACAATATTATAAGGGTCTTTGCTTTCTTATGTTTCTAAATGACGTGAATGAGGATATATGGTATTATGGAGTTGAAGGCTCGTTGGCATCATTTTATGGTTGACTCTACTAGTAGGGATTTTCATTATCGGGTATCAATTTTTAGAGAAATTCTTACTTGGCCAGGAAAAAAACAGGAAAAGGTTTCTGCTGGTCTTGGAAACCATGAATGCTTAAAGGGTGGCAGAAGTTTTAATTCATAGAGTAGATAAACAGTGACGCCTGATGTTTTTAACAGGCTTTGTGCTCCTAGTAGACATAAATATAGTGAAAAGTAGGTTTTCCATTAATTTGTTTTACTTTTCGCTTCTCAGAGTTACCAAGTCAAAAGAGGAGGGGAAGCCTAACATTTTCATCATGTTTTTAGCGCCGGTTTTCTATGGCACAGCAATAGCATGCTATAGCAACGCCTAGCGACGGTTTTATCCGCTGCTAAAGCCACTTTTCCAAAAAGGGAGAACAAAAGTCGTCATTAAAACCACCAAAAACCGGGGTAAAAGACCAAAAACTGTCGACACAACGCGAGTCTGTCACATAAAAGCTGAAAATGTGGTTTTTGTTTCTGTTTTTATGTAGTCCTTCGTTTTAGTTCTTCTAAAATACTAAGGGACATTGGTAAGTCAGGAAGAATCTGATTAAACTTCATTGCACCAGTGCAATCCAACATTGCAATAATTGAGAATCATAGACAATTGCAAAGTTAGAAAGTCGAAAAAACACCAACTGTAGCTCTATTGGTATTTTATTCGACTTCTCATGTCCTTTCGGTTTTTGTTATGTAGGTTTTGTAATTTAGTTCTTGCATAATAAATATCAGCATCAGCATATTCATGGGAAGAACAAAATGCCACGATAGCTTATAAATTACCAATTTCATAATATTAAGCAAATAGAAACTTCGGAGCACCAGAAACTTCAGAGCATATATCATCCTTAAACATCAGTTTTCTTAGCATCAGAAGCTTCAGAGCACCAAACTTTCTCTAACTTTAGGGAAAACCTCCTCCAACTATGTTTAGTTGTACGTTTGAGCAGTGTTCATTTGCCAACATTTATTTTTGGATTTATGTTGGAAAATTAGATGGTCTTGTTTGTATAATGGCTCTGTGTCTGTGGTTCAAACGTTGAGGCTCTGCATTAGGTAACGCAGCTCAGAATAAAACTTTTTCTGGTCAGCTTTCCAATTTGCTATCGTCCACATTGGATTGTTCGGATTTGAATCCCCAACCTCAACCGTGAGAAACCCATGTCAGCAACACACAATTTTTTTGGTAGGGTTGAGTTTTCGAATGTGCTAGCTTTATATAACTTGATATACTGTTTTTTATCTGGACTGGACATGGATGTTTGTTCTTGTTGTTATGCTGTAGATGGAAGTCCTTTTAGGCTTTCGGTAACTTGAATTGTTGTTTGATTTTTCAGTCATCATGTACTTCAAGGAACTCCAAAATGCATGAGTTAATTCCTTTTCTTTATGGATTTGAGCAGATAGACTTAGATATTATTTGAAATATACTTCGTGAGAACGAGTAATTATTTGGTGTGACCGTGTCAGTTGACTAAATCCAACCTCTAATGAAATCTGTACTTCAGATAAATTCTCATAAAATTTTAGACAAATTCTTACTCTGCAAGAAAAAGAACAGAAAAAAAAGGTTTCTACAACTAATCTCGGAAGCTGTTTCTGAAACCATGCAAGTATTATAAATTCATAGGCATGATGTTCTTAAGTTTAACATGCTTTCTGCTCTTTATTTTTTACTGGGTTCAGACTGTTGGAAGTAGAATCTGAGTTATTGTGTCTATGAATTTAGAGCTGAACACATGGTTGATATCAATCTTGGGACTGCTTGTACAAGTGTGGTGGCAATCTCAAATTTGGGACCGCTTGTAGAGGGGTCTGCATATAGCTCACCAATCCTGGGCCCTCTGACATGTCAATATCCTTGGGCTGGATCCCTTCAGGCAATGTCCAACAAAAGCTATGCAAAAGTTGCCCCAGCATGTAGGTGACCAAATTGGTGCCTAGTTGTGCTGCTGGGCACACACGCCTTCCTGCACCAAATGGTAGAAGCTGAAAATTATGACCCTTTGCATCAATGTCTTCTTCAGTGAACCTTTCCGGTCGAAAATTGACTGGGTTGGGCCACGCTTTCGGATCACGCCCTATGGCCCAAACATTTACATGAACAGTGGTTCCCTTAGGAATATCATACCCACCAATCTTGACTCTGGCATTGGCCTTGTGAGGTAGCATTAGTGGGGTTGGAGGGTGCAGCCTCAGTGCCTCCTTGACTACACATTTTAGGTAAGGAAGGCTTGAAATATCGGATTCTATCATCATGCGGTCCAGCCCAATTATGCGATCAAGCTCCTCTTGGGACTTTCGTTGCACCCTTGGGTTCTTGATCAACTGCGCCATGGCCCATTCAACCGTGACAGCAATTGTGTCCGTGCCTGCAGTGATCATATCCCAAAGTAATCCTTCAACACTATCCTCAGTGAGTTTATATTTTTCTTGATCACCAAGCAATGCACCCAAAAAATGCTGATTGACACCACCAACGCCGTTAGACTTACTCTCAAGCATATGCTCTTCCTCGATTGCTTGTGTAAATTTCTTTTTCCTTGCCAAATGTCTGGAAATTGCAGTACTTCGAAACCACAAAACCCATCTGAGCCACCAAGTCTCTTCAAAAATAGGTAGATATGCACCAACCTTTCTTTCATTAGCAAGAATTGCCACAATTTCCAACCCTTGCTGGTTTAGCTCACCCACTTCATTCTCAAACCGATTTCCAAACAATAGCATTGTGATAAGGTTGAATGCCACTGATCTCAAGTATTTTCTGACGACTAAACATTTTCCATAATCTTGAGACCTGCTACAATCTTTGAAAATGGACTCTATCATGGCTCTAACTTCATCTTCTCTAATGTGTCTAAAAGTTTCAAGACTCTTAGGAGATAAAAGCTCAAGCATACAAATCTTCCTAAGCTTTATGTAGTGAGGACCATAGTCTGCCCATATAAGGTCCTTACCATTTTTTGTGATCCTAGAACTAGACCAAGTCCTGTGCCTATGTGCTAACTGCTCATCATTGTCTTTGAGCACTTGCTTTGCCAATTCAGGGTTTGAAACTACTATGTGCAAACTTGAACCCAACCACACCGATACTATTGGACCATAAACTTGTGACAACTCAAAAAAACACCGAGATGCAACGGCTCCCAGGTTGTGAAGGTTCCCAATGATAGGCCATGGGTAGGGTCCTGGAGGAAGCTTAAATCTTAGACGGTTGTGGAGTTTGCAAGCTAGGAAGATGAGAATTGTTGAGATGGGCAATAGAACGAGATCCGTTGTAGAAAAGGGTACTTGAGATTGCATTTTTGAGCTTTGTAATTGTAGAAGAGTAGATGCGTCTCTCACTATATCAAGCGTTCTTTTTGTAACAAAACCTCATGTCATGCGATTATCATCTTCCAATTAATGTGGTTAATGCTTAAATGTTTGTTGAGCCGTTAAGTTAAATGCTTCTATTGCAGCTAAACAAAAGGAAGTGCATATAATACATGATGTACGGTTAATCATTAAAATACAATGTAGAGTGAATCTTACAAGAAGTCCCTCAAATAAGATTTTTTTGAACCCTAACTGTGATATAGTGATATTTGCGGACAATGAAACCCTTTATCCTTTTTTCTTTTGTTTTTTTCAAAAATTTATTTTCCTTTTCATTACATCCAGAAAGGAAAGGCAAAAGTAACGTGTATATATAATTCAAATGGTTTAAGCAAATAATAATTTGAAGGCGTCACTCTATGGCATTTAATTGTGTCCTGTTAGGTTGGAGATATATATATATATGGATATATAATTTCCTGGAAGCTAGGTCTATATGATTCTTGTAGTCTTCATCTAGAAAAAGGGACTTGGAATAAGGGGTGAAAAAGGTTCAATGGATCTTTTTATTTATTTTTATTTTTACTGAAAAGAACAAAGATATGAGGTGTAAAAGTAAGATTGTTTTCAAATCAAATCTTAGGTCGAGCACTATAAAAGTACGTGCAAGTTAGGATAAGAGATTTTGTTATTCTTTAAGGCAATACTCTCTTATATTTTAATCTTGTTTTACTCACACACTTAATGTACAACTCAAGACTAGATTAGCAGTCTAACTCAATGAAAAAGAGGATTAATTTGTAAACCAGTTTCAAGTTTGAACCTGAAGAAAACTAGAATTGTATTCTGATTTCATTAAACAATAATGATTACATTGAATTGTTTATATACACTTGTAATAATATAGCTGTACAAATGACAGTTAGAGTCGTTAAAGCAAAGCTAGAAATTAACAACTCTGTGATGAAAGGCTAGGATTAGATGTGGAGATATCTCTATCAACCCCCCTCAAGCTGAAGGTAGTGTCACAAACGGAAGCTTGGATCGAAGATACACAAATCGAGAGGAAGATAGCAGACTTTAAAAATATAATGAAAGCCAAATTAGAAGAACAAACATAGTGAAGTCTGAGAACCATTTTCTATGAGAGCCACTTCGTGTGAAAGTGATAATCAACTTCCACGTGTTTGGTCCTGTATGAAACACAGGATTAGAAGCCAAAGAAATAGCAGATTTATTGTTCACCTAGAGAGAAGAGGAGGAGTGCCTAGAAGAAGCCATGTCTCAAAAGTTAGCCATATAAACCAATTCGCAGTGCTTAGGCAACACTGCGAGATACTCAGCTTCAGGTAGCTCCAGCAACTTGGAGTTTGCTTCTTAGTAGACCAAGAGAGAAAATTGGGGCCAAGGAAAACACAAAGACCACTAGTGGAACGTCGACCAGAGGGCAACCTGCCGATCCCCATTAAGAAAAAGCCTGAAAGAAGTGGCTGACCCCTCTCAATCCAAATACCAAGATGAAGAATGCCTTTAAGATGACCTGTGAGGATCCTCTTTAGATGCTAAACCAGATTTCTTGGGTTGTGCATGTGGTTGCACAGACCCTACTGAGAGAAGTTAACGAGGCTCTGTCCAAGAACAGATTGAAGTGCCCCAACGGTAGAACGATAAATGTGGGGTCAGAAGCTCCTGACTATCAAGATCGAATGAGAAGAGCCCAAGGGCGTGGAACAAGGTTTGGCACCAAGAAAATCAGTCCGTTGAAGAAGATCATAAGCATATTTTGTTGAGAGAGCAAGACCTCGAGAGCTGCGATGAACTTCCTTCCAATCCTAAGAAGTAATGCACTGGGCCAGATCTTTAACAGGAAAAAGAGAGCTGAGCTGTTTCATCACTTGTTGACAAGCAAGAGAAGAAGGACCATGACCAAGATATCATCCACATAAACAAGGATAAAAACCAGAGAATAGATCATTTTAATGAAAATAGATGAATCTGCCTCTAAGATTTTCGAAAACTGAACTTGGCAAGAAAGAAACAGCTCCCATACCAAGCCCGGGAGCTTGCTTTAAACCATAGAGAGACCTATTCAACTTGCAGACATAATGAGGCGTTTGTAGAGTTAAAAAACCTGGAGGTTGCTCCATAAAAACATCTTCCTTTAAAAAACCATGAAGGAAGGCATTGCTTACATCTAATTGGTTTAAAAACCAATCAAATTGAACTGCCAGAGAAAGAAACAGCTGAACCACTGTTTGAGCCACTGGACTTAAAGGTTTCAGGTAGTCCAAACCCTCTTGTTGATGAAATCCTTTTTGCAATAGCTGGAGCCTAATACCTTTCCATAGAACTATTTAGCTTGGATGTCTCTGAACTTGCCAGATACCCATTTGCAGCCAACAATATTTTGAGAAGAAAGAGGAGGAACCAAGGTCCATGTATTAGTCTTGAGCAAAGCATCAATTTCAACTTGCACTGGCATCTTGCCATACTTTAGATTTCAGAACCCTGTCCCGTAGATGTAATAGGTGTGGTGGGAAGAGAAGAGGTGATCAAGAGGGTAAGAAATATGATGTTAGTGGCAAAAAGAGCTTTTGGTTTGGTAATGCCATTTCTGGATCGTGTAACCATAAATGAGTATTTTGGGGAGCTTGGAGCGGAAATTAAAGAGTCAATTGAAGAGGGTAAATAGAACCGGGTTGTGAAGGCAAGAGGAGTTCAACGCGTGAGTTGGAAGAAGGAGAGATCTGAAAGGTAAAGAAGAGAGACCTTCCCTAGTTTGGAGAAGAAGAATGTGGAAAAGTAAGCTCAAAGGAAATGTAAAGGGGAGGAAGAAGATGGTGGGGAGGAAGAAGAGACAAGAAAAGGAAAGTGGTCTTCATGAAAAATAACATGCCGCCAAGCGAAAGCCCCTCCATGTTGCAAGATCTAAGCACCCTGAACCTAGACCATCTTCAAAGCTATAACCAAAAAAATAGAAAGTTTACTTTTAGGATGAAGTTTGGATGAGACAGAGGGCCGCAACCACTGGAAAACATGTAAAACAAAACCCTTAAGAGAGGGCTATGATAATTGGGAGGAGTTTTAAAAGTTGCCAAGGAGACAGATGACTAGGAGTGTGAGGCAAGCGATTAATGAGATAAGTAGCAGTTAGAAAGCATCCACCCAATATCTTATGACGCACTCCAGAGGCAGCTTAGAAGGTTCTTGGAAATTTCCAACCACGTGGCGATGTTCCTCTGAGGATCTCCCATTTTGTTGAGGAGTATGAGGACAACTAAAATGATGAAGAATGCCTTGTTGGTTAAGGGAAAGTTTGAAAACTAGTACTTAATATTTACTATGTAGTCACTGTAGACACTTAATCTTGGAATTTAAAGACATTTTCCATTTTAGCCTTAAAAACTTTGAAAACCTCACAAACATCAGACTTTAATCGAGGCAAAATCCAGCGTACTAAGTGCACCGTCAAGTATACATAGAATCTAGCCACATCAGTCAATTGGACTTGGTCCCAAACATCAGCAGGGCTACCAACGAAGAGGGAGTGGATAGAGAATGAAGAAGGGGTAAAAGGAAGCTTGGTAGCTTTGCCAAGAATACAATCAGTAAAAGGAGGGCTTAGAAAGGCTAGAACCCTCTAAGGGAAGTTTATTACCATTTACAACAATCTTGAGCACAGCTAGACTTCCAACAATGTCCTAACCTCTCGTGCCAAGTTTGAAGTAAGGAACCCTTACCTAAGGAGAAGCGGGAGGTAGAGGTGCCAGAGGAGAGAGGTGAAACTTTAACTGATGAGCTGCAGTAGACGGGAGATAAACCTTGTTCACAAGGGCCCCTAAAGCACCCTCTGTGTAGCATTGTCCTTAATCACAACACCAATTTTCATCAAAAATTAGGGAACAATGATTATCACTAACAAATTTGGTGCAGTAAGAGAGCAAATTATGAGCAACTCTGAGGTACATGGAATGACATTTAGTAGATGAAACTTAGCATTTGAGGTATGCAAAATAGTAGATCCTAGGATTAGAGATAGGTAAGGACTATTACGATCTACTACACTGAGAACCTTGGCCCCTGTGTATGGAGATGAGTGACTCAGTAATTGCGTCACACGTCGGTGACATGATTCCAAGTATTAGGATCCGGCAAGCTAAGAGATTATCGAGGAGGTTCGAGGTAGAAGCTGAGTGAGCATAGTGCGTTGAAGGAGCTTGAAATCTGGCAGGAACCACATTAGCATTGAAAGAATATTTCAACCTCTGTCGACATGTTAGAGAAAAGACACCCTCGCGCTGCAAATTTGACAAGTCATGGAACGATCCAGGAGAGAATCCTGAAGAATTGGAGAAGAAACCAGTGGAGTTGGTACCATTTGAAGGTGTTGCCAGAGAAGAAGATTACGGCGTAGGCAAAAGGCCTCTGTCCAGAGGAGTTGTTGGTACCAGTGAAATGATGACTACGAGAATCAAATCTCAGAACTCAGAATTGCAAATGGAACCGAACTACGACTATGTCCCGCCTGTAAATTTGAGCGAGAAGAACCAGGAAGTAGCAACGTAAGCACGAAAAGGCTCTAGGAGCAAACGGCAGTGGTGGATCGAGTTCTGCATTGAGGTTCACAGCCCCTCACCCTTGTGAGTAGAAGAGCATGTAATTTCATCGAGTGTAGCATGTTCACCTCTGTTCTCTACCTAAGTAATGAAAGAGTCATATTTATCCGGCAGACCATTTAGCACATAGACAAGATCTACTCCGACAACGGTCTACTATGTTGCTAAGCCACTAGGAATTTCCTTCATAGATTGAAGACACGAAAACCATAAACAGGCTCGCGTTTAGAAATGCTCTGAGACGAGAGCGCAGTAGATTAATATTGGCTCGAGAGATACCTGAAAAACGCCTTTCAAGAAATTCCCTCCAAATGACTAGCAGAATTCAAGACCCACAATATGTGAGAGAAGATCCTTTAAAGAAGTCCACAAAAGCCAGATCATGAGGCTTTGATCGTGACCATACCAGAAGATCAAATTGTGGATTCTCAAAACAGCCCCTTGGTAAGACGAAACATTGGTACGGCAGGAGAAGATTCAATGCCATTGATAAGACCAAGAAGCTTGAATTTGCGTAGCACAGGAAGAAAAAGATTCTTCCACAGGAGAGTAATTTCCAGATTTTTGCCCCCACTGTAACCATACGAACGATGTTCTGAGCACCACCCAGCTCATATGTGTTCGACAATGGTGACCGAGGAAAAATCTCGGGAAAGAGGGAGAAGTGAGCGCGGAGAGGAGCCGCAGCGAAATTTGGTCGAAGAAGCCATGAAGAAAGTGAAAAAGGAGAGAGAAGGCAATCGAAGAAAGGTGTTTCTGCAAGGAAGAAAATCGCAAGAAAATTTAGAGAGAAGAAAAGTTGGTAGACTAGGGGCTCTGATACCATGTGAGAAAACTAGAATTGTATTCCTGATTTCATTAAACAATAAAGATTACATTGAATTGTTTATATACACTTGAAATAATATAGCTGTACAAACGACAGCTGTAGAGTTTGTTAAAGCAAAGTTAAACAGAAATTAACAACGATGTGAGGAAAGGCGAGGATTAGATGTGGAGATACTCTATCATGAACACCTTATGACACTTTGATACAATCCCTCAAAATACCTCATATAAAAAAGAAAAAGACCAGTTTACATTAGAGAACTATTGTAGAAAAACATGAAATTAATTATACTTTTTATAAAAGGTACAAATGGAAGCTTCTTAAGCTTATTAACCCAGTGCATGCATGTGTGGACCTCATACTCCAATGGGTTATTATTGCAACTTAATTAATTACAACCTGCGAAAATGTAAATTTGGGGAAAGCATTATCATGCTCAGTCACTGTCTACAGTGAGCCTTGTGATGGTAGTTAGCTAAATTTGGAATTTCCTTTAATTCAGAGACTTGGTGGAAAAAAAAAAAACCACAAAGAAAAACAAAGGAATTTGATTGACTGAAGCCAGAATTACAGCATGTGTTGAACTGAGCCTCTCTCTCACATGTCCATTGTCCAATGGAGGTAACATTTATTTAGTGTCATTGGTTCATTTGTCTTCACATGCTTAGCTGCTGTGTTCTGATTGGACTTCTTAAGTTTTTGGGGTTAAAATTTTTAGTGTCCTCTTGGATTTTAAAACTCGGCGACAGCAAAAAAGTCATCCAAACTGACTTTTTTCATTGGTGCAGCAAAAAAGTAACATCCATCTCAAATATCCCAGTACAGTGTACTTCTCATCTTTTGTTTGTTCATATTTTTCTTGTAAACAAAGCACTATTGTGTGGGAGAACAGCAAATTAGTCAACTTCACATTTGAATATAAAATTCTTGAAATCAATTTAGGTGGACTCTTATCCTTACTTGCTTCTTATAATGAGTGGCTTAACTAAAGTTTTACAAGTTTAGAAAAGTGATACATCTTTTAGTGGAGTAGTACTCTTTTGAATCATGTTTTTTTTATTATAGATTATTAAATAAGGGATTTTTTTTCATCCGTGAATTTGCATGTACGAGCAGTTCTTGTAGTCGTTAAATAGACAGTTTTATCTTTGACCACTAAGTAATAACAATTAATGTCAAGTTACTAAATTGCACTTGCATTCAATGGGAATTCCTATGGAAGATGAACCCTCATAACACATTAATCTTTTCTTCGATCAACTCTTATGTATGCTAATATAGGAAGAAACACCAGGTTTACAGAAACATAATTACAAATTACAGAAACATATATATATATGTGACAAATTGTGTTGCGAATTGAACACAAAGATCTTGTAATAAAAAGCAGATTTAAAACATGGGCATAAAGGATATGCTCACTTACTCCTCAAAATTCACAAAGGAAAGTGAATATATTATGATGATGAATCTATAGCTAAGCAACATAGAAAACAAGGCAGGCTAGTGGGAAATGCATGCATTGCAATTTGCAGTGTAGATGAAAGAAAGGGAAGGTGTGGATCATGGGATCCCAAAGGGCTTTTTTTTTTCTTTTTCTTTTATAGAGAGAGGCTGAAGTCACTGAGCCCAGAATAGAGGCAGACAAAAAGTTGAGAAAGTGATGTGACTCAACTCCCTCTGCTTTTCAAAATATTCCAATGCAACTTCCAGCCCTACATGGAGCAAGATGCCAACTGTCTCACTCCTCAAACCAAACCAAACCCAACTTTTATATTTTTCATGGTTCCAAATTGAGAAAGTTCAGGTTTACTTTACTTCTGCCCACCAGAAGGCTCAGAATCTTAGGTTAGCGATTGGGGAGAAAAAAAAAAGTTTTGGCTAGAATGGTTCCCAATAAACCAACCATTTGATTGATAAAGAGCATTATCAGCAGCAATGAACTCAAATGATGATAATTGTATGTATCCAACTAAATGTAAGCCATCTTACATTGATGGAGCTTGAAAAAGAACATGAAAACCCAACAAAAGCCCAAAAATAAACCAACTTTTGTGACAGGTTTTTGGGAAAATGGCTTAGTGGGTTCAGTTTTAGCAGAGGCCTAGTATTGTTTGCAAAGCTGCTGCTGTGCACATGATTATATGCTATGCACAGACACACCTAAACCAATATTAGAAATTTAGAACATAAAACACTCTGCTAAACACACCCAATTATAACCTTAATCATGTATTAGGGTTAGCTGTATAGATAAATATAGTGAGTGGGAATTTTCCATTTGGTTTTGAACGTGAGCAAGGGTTCAAAGCTTTAACATCCAGAAATTGCCTATCAAAAATTGTAGCTGGAAAACAGATTTAAACAAGCAGAGATGAATAATAGAGACGGAAAGCTGTCTCCTTCAATGGCATTACATAAGTGGCAAGGGCATGTGGTCTCAAAAAAAGGCAGCACTTGCTAATTCCTGGTTCACATTTCTCACAGCAACCCCACAATTCCGTCATGTACAGAAGAGCCCTGCCACCTCCAATGAGATGATGCCACACGCTTCAATGGACTTGTTCAACTGGAGCCCCCATTAGATTTGGTTCAAGACATTAAAATAAGTTATTGAACTAGTGGGATTGAAATAGCTAAGCTAGCTAGGTGCTAAGATGGTTAACACATTCTGTACGATTTAAACATATAATTATATAAAAAGAGCTAAATTGGTATGTATATATTGTTACCAAAATCGGTTGGAACTCTTCATGATTAGAATATTCCGTCTGGAAATTTCAAAATGAAATTTTCTGGAGTCTGCCTTGGAACTCTGAAATCCTTAAGAACATTTTGTTCATGTGTTTGGAGTTTTGTATTTGAATTTTCTCTTCCTTAATATCACTATAGTAAAACCTAGAGTCGAACTGGCCCTACAAAGTTAATAAAGATTATAATTACTGAGGCATCACAAATCATTCATCTGGAAGAAAAAGAAGAAGAAAAGCGCATAGAAAATTAAACAGTGGTTGTGACAATCAGGTCAAGCAAGCAATTGTCTAAATGCTAGTCCTTATCTTGGTTCTAAATTGCTACTGGACAAAAGATCATGAACTAAACAAACCAGCTATATGAAGATTATTAAGACTTGCTTCTTTGATCTTTCTTTACGGCAATATGGCTCATGAACATCTCCCTCCCTTGATCTAGTTTTCTTTGCTCAGACCATCATATCAGGTTCTGCCACATGTTCAGTTTAAGATTGCAAAAGACAAAAATACCATCAACCAGCCAAAGCAAGTATATCACATCAGTGCCACATGAGCAATGTTGGATCTTATAAGCAGATGCACATTAGCTGGTGGACCTCAACAACAAGACCTCCAATAATCAATTTCAAGTTGGCACTTCAAATTGGACAACATTAGGATAACCCAGCCAAGAGCTCAGTGTAGCACAGGATATTCTTTCTTCAAGGGTTTTAAGTGTGATTAATGATGTAAATGAACAAAAATAAAACCAGCAGGGTTTTTTGTTAAACTAATTAATTAAGTAGATTGCTCAAATGAGTGGGATGTATGGACCAGCAAAGATGTAAACAAACCTTAACAGATTCCTTAGAGAAACCAAAATGATTTTAGATGGGCCTGCAGCCTGCACATAAACCAGTAGCCCTGTATGATAATGATATTGCACATTCAACATTTTGTACATTTTAAATTTGGGAGGTGTGTAATGAATTGCAGGCCTATCGCACCAAAGGGGTCCTAAAAGGTAACACCCACATCCAGATTAGCATCTATTAAGGAACACCATAACCCAAAACTTTTTAATATCATCATTTCCCTTAATAATTCAACAAAATATATAAACGATCACAGACTAAATCACTCTTGTCGCGTCTGCGACGTTTCCTACCACTTGAACATAAAAAGAACAAAAGAACTAGAACTTAATGGTAGATGTTTGGAAACCCAGAAGAGCTAGAGGGGAAATGGCTATTGAAGGCCCATGAGGAGAGTAGTAGCTTTGGGTCTTACTAGTTGAGTTGATGAAGGGGAGCTCCAAAGTTCCTACCTTGCTCCCATGCCAGCAAAGGCAAGCAACAAATAGCAAAGGTGCAGAGCGAAAGGCAAAGGGGTCCAAATAAAACGACGAAAAAATTACTTGAATGTAGAAGGGACCCACTTTATAATCTTTCCTTTTTTCTAAGTCTCTAGAAAATTTTGACTTGGGATTGGGTCCCACTTTGCTACCACACATCGTCTTTATGGATTGAATGATAAAATGAGCACCTCACGTGGAGTCTGAACCAAAAGGGCTGTCCAACCACAATAAAAGGGGGGGAACCCCTTCCCTCCTTCTTCCTCCTCATCTCAAAACTCCTCCTCCTGAAAATTAAAATTCAGATATTGTTTCATTTTTGGCTTTGGTGTGTATTTCATAATTGATTTACTGGTTTTTTTCCCTCTTGAAGAATGACAGAACATATAATTATATTAAATTAAATTAAATTAAAAGAAGCGAGACAAAAAAAACGACACACAACAAAACAATTTCTTTTCCTAAAAAAAATTGCTTTTTAAAACACACCCAATATAATTCCCACTCAATTATCTTTGTCCGCTTAAAACTCCTGGTCCCTCCATTATCCTCTCTCTCTCTCTTTCTCTCCCCCATACTAGTATACTAGTCCATAGCTCTCTCTCTACACATCATCAAAATCAGTTTTTCTCATCTTTCTCATATACAAATTTCCAGCCCAAGATAATAGAACTTCCAAAAAATATATATATACAGATGAGTCCCTTAAATATAGTACCACTGTGAGTGACTGAAGAGAGCTGGGCTGAGTTGGGAGACCCACCAAAACCAATTATACTACTAAATTAAGACCTCTCTCTCTCTCCTCGTCCTCACAAATAAAACCCTTCACACAAGCTGATCATAATCCTCTTTCCCATGCGATCATGGAAGGAGGTGATCAAGATCATCAACTCCACCACCACCACCACCATCACTACCAAGAGAATAAACATCACCACCGTCCAAACTTCCCTTTCCAGCTGCTCGAAAAGAAGGAGCGAGATCAAGAAGCCGCCTCCTGCTCTAACTCGACCTCCCCATACCCTTCTTTAGCCATCACCACCGTGGACCCGCGACCGCCACCACTACCACCACAACAACCTCCAATCTCCAGGCTTCAGCCGAGCCCTCCAAAAGCCTCCCCCGAGCGGCAGCCTCCACCAAGGACCGCCACACGAAAGTCGACTGGACGCGGCCGTCGGATTCGAATGCCGGCCCTCTGCGCTGCAAGAGCCTTCCAGCTCACCCGTGAGCTCGTGCCACAATACCCTTGACGGCAACAAAACCATCGAGTGGCTTCTCCAGCAGGCCAGCCCGCTGTGATCGCCGCAACGGGCACCGGCACAATCCCCGCCAATTTCACATCTCTCAACATCTTGTTTGCGGAGCTCCGGCTCGAGCATGTCGGTGCCGTCGCAGTTAAGATATTCTTATTACAGCCCCAATTTCTCGGTTTTCACCAGAACCAGCGCCGGAGCCTCTTTCAGGGCATCGGCCTCTGGTCCTCGGACAGATCGGTTGACTATGCTAAACTTTCAAACCAACAGCATGCACGCCTCCATGTTGCAGGCCAAGCAGGAGCTGCGCGACACGGTGTCGTTGGATCTCTCGGAGACGGCGTCGGGGGAGGGGAGCATGGGAGGGAGGAAGCGGAGGCCGCCGGAGCAGGACTTGAATCAACGGGGGCGGGGAGGCGGTGGAGGTGGTGGAGGATACTGGTCGGAATCTTGAAGCACAGGCTCAGTCCTGGCCAGCCACGACGACAGCCAGATTCCGGTAAATTTTTGGATGGTGGCGAATTCCTCAACAACCAGGTTATGAGTGGAGACCCCATTTGGACTTTCCCAGCTTCGGTCAACAACAGCGGGTTGTATAGCAGGGCCATGTCAGGCGGGTTACATTTCATGAATTTTCCTGCTCCTATGACCTTATTGCCTAGTCAGCAACAATTGGGAGGCTGTGGCGGAGGCGGTGGCGGTAACGTATGGCGATAACATGAGTGACGGGCAGTTAATACGCTCGCTGGGCTTAACCCATACCGGCACGTCCAGTACGGGTGTTTTTCAGAGTCCCAACAAGCAATGGGGTCCGATACGCACCACGGAGGAGAATGATCGGATGATAGTACAAGTTGCATTCATAGATGACGATGAATGGTCAGCGGTTTCCTTCTTAGTCGTCGTCGTCGTTGGGGTGGTGGTTGTTAGATTCTTCCCACATGTGTAGTAGTTTGCTGTGTAACAACACACGTGAGGTTTGATTATGCTTAAAATTCCTGAGGTTTATTTTGATTTTATTCAATTTTTTTGTGTGATTAATATGATATGGCCGGATGAGAGAGTTTTTTAGGGTTTGGAGAAGAAAAGAAGAAACTTATTTTTAACATGGGTTATTTTGGCTGCTCTCTATTAATAGTCTCATTTTGGGAACTTTTTTTTTACCACACAGTATACGATCATCATTGTTTGTGCAATTAATTCTCTCTTCTTCTTCTTCTTTTTTTTCCCTTTTATTCCCTTTACGATGAAAAGCAAGTATTACTTTCTGCTTTTTATTGGTTTGGTGAAGTGATCTTATTGCATGCTGTGGTAAGGTCTCCTACCTGAACATACAAAACAATTGGGCTCTCTCTCTTCCTTTAAAATCTCTCTAGGCCACCACCAAGTTTGCGTTCATGTGTATCGCTAATCCTAATGGATAGTGAAAAGGGGATGAAACAGTGAGTGCCAACTGCAGTGTTGGTATTAAAAAAATTTCACAGCCTTTTGATATCATTCTGGATTTATATATACATGGCTCTCTCCTGCCATGAACTCCCTCAAAAGGGTTTACTGCATCAATGATTTGAGATTTTCAGAAAGAGGTGGGGTACAAGGACGGTAGGGTCCACACCTTATCAGTTCCAGATGTTGGCTCAGGTGGTGGGGTCTGGTGCTGGTCATTGTGCAACCAATATACAACGTCACTGACAAAACAGGTGGATCATTCCTCTATCTTTTTTCTTTTCTTTCTTTTTTTCCCTTATGGTGCAGTTGCTACAATTATCAGGTGATTGGTGGTGAGTTTCAAATTTATTTATAACTCTACTGGTTTATGGCCCACCAACCCTCAATCAATCTGGA
>CM031921.1:27493568-27748916 GCA_018703695.1 Prunus fruticosa | reverse complement strand
CATGAATACTCCATTGTTTTATGTTTTTGAGTTTATGAAATTTTAGATATTGTTGATGAATTCCTTTTATCAATTGAATCATATGATATGTGTTTGCTTCCTTTGATTGACCACCTTAGGTTGTATGCATGTAGCTAAAGTTGAGAAGTTGGTGTAAGATACCCAAGCATATAATTTCTAATTAGCAACAAATGATTGAACTTTTTTTAAGTGAGCATCATGTGAATCTATTTCTTGACAACAATTGTTGAATTCCTCTTCACTTAAATAATCTATCATTGATGTGTGTTTTTCCTTGGTTGACCATCTCCAAAGCATGCTTCTTGAAGTTGTTGGGATTATATGTATCTTCAATGTTTTGAAGCAATAAATAGATGAAGTAAGAGTCATCCATGAATGGTTTTCTTGAATGCTGAATGTAAACACCATGCTATTAGGATTCTTGTGATGTTCATATTCTCTTTGAACTTAATTGGTTTCTCTTGTAATTGAATCGAAGATCAAAACACACCTATGTTCGTTATGGAAGGGTATTAAGATTGTAGCACGAACCATGCACTCTACTTATTTGAGAGAGAATTATGCATCTTGAGCCACTAAACTTGGTCTCTGATTGCCAAAACTTCATCAATACGTTTAGAGTTCATCACTTGAGTATCCATGAACATTGGTAGGGATTGTTTAGGTGGATTTCGAAACTCTAGGTACTGGTTTTAATTCTACAATTTGATTTTCATTCTTGTCATTCTTGTTTAAATTAGAGTTCATTTACATTCAAGCATTAGAAAATAGGTCAGTCATTGACCCCACCCCTGAATTTGTGTGTGTTTGTGTTGTTGGAAACGTTGTGCCGTCTTCTTCATTGAATTTTATTTGTTTTCGTAAATTGTTTTTAACTTTTGGCCTATTTTGTGTCTTCTTTCATTTTCCTGAACTAAATCCAACCGTATAAAGAACGTGAAAATTGAACAAATAGTTGTAAAGCTATATGTCAAAACTTGGACAGAGGTCGAAATGGTAAAAAGAGAGAAAATCAATCTGCGGAAAATCACCGGTCGTTACTGTCAAATACCCTTGAGCCAATCTGCGCCAAAAATGACCGGATCATCACTATTCACGACCGATCGTCAGGACCTTGTCACGCATTCGTTCACAGGTGATAAACATGTGATACAGTGGTGATAAAAGGGTGATAGTAAAGTGTTGTTTGCGTTTTCTTTGGTTCTTGTTTTGTTTCTTTTCTTTTACCTTTCTTTCTCATTTTTAGTTTCCAATTTGATTTGTGCATGTGTGGTGTGTTAAATTAGTGTTCTTTACGTACTCAAATTAGAACTTATAGGAAGCCGACAGTTCTTTCGCTGGAATCTACCCGTGTTTACATAATCTCATACCTCAGAATAATTCGTCCACTTGCGGATATTTTTAATTAGTTGTTTGCACATTAATTTGTGCCGGTTAGAATACCAACACGTATCTCTTATCAAGCTTCACTTAAGAACAAGAAAGTGGAGACAAATTACATTGATCATGTTATACCAGATCCACCAAATTATATATGGTCCATCAGTAATATCACGTCAAGGCGATACAAGACGCATGTGGATGTTTCTATTTGTTACTAGCAATGTTTATGGGTCCGAATTAGTATTGAATTTGTAGTGTACCATTTGTATGATTCTTAACACCGTTCTTTATTTTCATTTCAATCTTACAAAAGTCCCAACGTTCCTCACATTGCTAATAATCGTCTATTTATTTCAACTTATTTTATTTATTTTCGAAGGTATGGATATAAATTATGGATGCCTCCAAAACAAGAGCTCTAACTAAGATATTTTCTCATATAGAGTGCGACTACTCACTTTATCCTTCAAGATCGAAAATATTTCTCAAACTTGATGCTTATAAAAGCAAAGGTAACAACTCATATCAGGTCCTGGAACTTGATTGAAGACTCACCAGCCCAGTCATGTTACCAAATGGGAACAGTACTGTCCCATTCAAGATGCCTTGTATTCATCTAACTCCAGAAATCCGTTCAGTTTTAAGATATATGTTTGAATGACTACCATATTGAAACAAAGAATGAAGGAAAACATGGAAGATCTTTGCATTACCTCTAGTGATACCCTAGAAGCGTACACCTTGGAGAAGTTGTGTGTCATCAAGGTTGTACTATACAACCATTCGTAACAATTGAGGCACATAGTGTCACGGGACCAAAAGTCCATTCGACTCAAATGCTTTTAAAGCTTCTGGACGTACCCTGCGGGTCATCTTGGATCCACCATGATGCGTAGGATCATCACTAACTCTAAATGACATCCCTTGTTGATTAAAAGATATTATGTTATCAAGTGACATCTCTTGCCAAGCTTGTTCACAAGGGAAGTTGGTGACCAGACCATCACAATCAAAGGTTGATATTAAGTCCCATATTATTTTTAAAGAGAATCGAATGGGACATTTGTGGTCCTATTCATCCTCCTTGTGACCATTTCGTACTTTATAGTCTTGGTGGATGCATCCACCGCTCACACATGACCCATTAAACCGAATCACTTCTTGTTTTGAAAGAGCAAAGAGAAAGACTTGAAGCTTTTAGATGAGAGGGAACATTATGGTGTATTGGGAGTTTAGACCATGGTCTGAAATATCGAGGATATGTATCGCTTTTTTATAACCTCATGTCATATTTCGTAACGTCAATCCATACATATACCGTATAATATATCGATAGATCATTTACCATAATATTCGAATATTCCAGATTGATGTTCGATAATTTGACTTGACATCGTGAGGATATTTTGTCAAAATATCGCTACAATATCGAAATATTCGATGTAATAGAAAAGGAAAAAAAAAAACACAAAACAACGGAATTTGCGGAAAAGGGATTTAAACCTCCTGTCATTTTCACTCCTCCAATGCCTTAACCATCATGTTGCTTATGTTTTTGTGATAATACGCAAATGGGAACTCTACGTGGTACTAAGTCACCCACGTATCTTGACCATGCAATGTATAAAGTATAAAAAATATTTAGTAAATCATTATATATAAATGATTATAGTGTGTTTAATCTTTTTTATTAATTACTAAATATTTTCTACATTCACAATGTTTGTCAACTCTTTTATATAATTAACACCAAGTTAACCCATTTCATACAAATCGCATTTCCTTCAATTTTTTTGTGATAAACTAATAGATAATTGACTAAATAAACATCCTTCAAAGTTTCAATAAAAATTTCCAAGTTTTCTTCTTACAATTTTCATGATTTTTTATTCAATTTTTATCAATATTGATAATATCCCAATATTTCCATATTTTTAGATTACTGATATTTCGATACAAGATCCACCAGTCACATATGACCCATTAGACCCAATCACTTTTTGTTTCGAAGTACAAGAAAAAAAGACTTGAAGCTTTTAGATGAGAGGGAACATTATGGTGTATTGCAGTTAGTGCAACATAAAATGAAGATCAGTTCATAGTTATATTGGGTTTTTTAAATAACTAATTATGATACTTACGAAACCTTTAAATCATAAATATAATCATACATTATCATATAGCCGAGGCCATATGTTCAAACCTCGCTTTCGTCAATATTATTTGCATAAAAATTCACACAAATACTCATAAAATACATCCTAAAAAATTCCTATTGTATGTTGACAATTGAACTTAACCCGGTGTGCTGTTGGTCAATAAACTTATCAATGCTTTTATCTGGTCAATAAAACTCGACCGCTTTCATTATTGAATACCCTAAGAAAACATATCATTGCTTTATCTGGTCAATAAACTTCTACCCTGTATGTAGTTGATAGAGATTTGGAGAGATAATCGATTCATTATAATATGATAATATGATATTCTAATTGTTAGGAACAAGAAAAATCTTTAACCATTGGAGTTTGTAAACTACAATCCTATTGGCCTGAGGTGCCCTTATATCAGAAGCTAGAAAAGGAGAGAGAGAGAGAGAGAGAGAGAGATGGCAGAGGAAAACAAAGTGACCCTATATGGAATGTGGTCAAGCCCTTATGTTAAAGAGGGTAGAATTGGCTCTCAGACTCAAAGGCATACCCTATGAATATGTGGAGGAAAGATTTGAGGACAAAAGCCAATTGCTCCTCAAATCGAATCTCATTCATCAGAAAGTTCCAGTACTTGTCCACAACGAAAAAGCAATTGTTGAGTCTCTTGTCATCCTTGAATACATTGATGAAACCTGAAAATTGGCCCTCAACTTCTACCAGAAGATCCCTATAAACGATCCCAAGTTCGCTTCTGGGCAAGCTATCTGCAACAGGTGAGACTAGAGAACAAAAAAAAATAAAGTACATTATTTTAGCCATGTTTAGTGCTTAATGAGTTACTCAAGCTAATTAAATTATTAAAGTAACTTGTATATGCTTGTTCTTTGGTGCAGGTGTCTTAGAGCATGGTCTCAGTGCTCAAAACCAGTGGAGAAGCACAAGAGAAAGCCATTAAAGAAGTGACTAGAAATTAAGTTACTTGAGGAGGGATTGAAGGGTTTCTCTCCAAATGGCTTTCCAAATTCATTTGACACAGAAAATGTGGGACTACTAGAGGTGGTCATTTGTTCGCATTTGGGTGCAAATGAAGCTCAGGAAGAAGCCCTTGGAGTGAAAGTTATAACCCCCTGAGAAGACTCTACTAATTTATTCCTCCATAACAGCTCTGACTGAGATCCCTGTGGTAAGGCGGCGAGCATTCCTCGTGAGCAAGGTATTAAATATCAGATAATATCCCCAACATTATCCCCTATAATATCTGACTTTTTGGGGTCGATATTTTAACAACTAATCATAGTGTTATCGTCATATATCATATTATCCCCATAATATTGGGGAAGATATTTTCAACATTTTATTAATCATTTCTGGAATATATCGAGATATTATCGATAATATCCCATAATATCCCTAGACGAAACCCAAAAATTTTATATACATGGTATTTGTGAAAACCATTTTACTCCTTCAACACCTTAATCACCATATCACTTATGTTTTTGTGAAAATACTAAAAAAATATTTATATATATATATACATGGTTTTGTTTTGAATTCTTTTGCAAGAAACAAATTTTCACATGAGATGAGCAAATAACTATGGTTATACTCCTAACCAACCATTCCCTACCCTTCATATCTCATTCCTCTTGGGATGGAATCAAGCGACTCATGGAAATACGAGACTAATCTTCAAATGATTTTGCTTATGGAGAACGTCAACTAACTCTTCTAATCCATTTGGGCGCATGCCAACAATTACATGCAAATGTATTTTGGCTTTATCAGCACTAATCACTCTTCAAAATATACTTACTCTACACATAGAGACTATGAAGATAGTGAACATTTTGAACCACATAGGAACTCTATGTGGTACTAAGTCACTCATGTATCTTACCATGCAATGCTATAAGTGTAAAATATTGTAGTAATTCATTATATATAAATGATTATGGTGTGTTTATCTTCTTTCATTAATTACTACATATTTTCTAAACTTAATCTGTTTTGCCAACCTCGCCTATATAATCAACTTAAATCAGTTAAATTCATCATGCAATGCATTTCCTTCCAATTTTTTTGTGATAAACTAAGTAATAATCTACTCAACAAACATCCTGCAAATTTCAATAAAAATTTCCAAGTTTTCTTATAATTTCCGTGGTTTTTATTCAATTTTTTCTGAGATCCGATAATATCCCGATATCCCCCCTTACATTCCGTGTTTCCCCGGCACTTCTGATATCTCCAATACGTCCAGATTTAACGCCTCTGCTCATGAGCAAAGCGGTGGCTTTCCTCAAAGTTCTTTGGAGAAAAGGCCCTCAAATCTTCTGCAGAGTGACCACTTAGTAGTATTAATTGTTGAGTTGTGTTTGCTTTCTTGTTGTCAATTACTCTGTTTTGTTTTGTGTCTGTGGCACTTTACGAAGTCTCAAATAATGGGGAGCAACAATCCAGCTACTTGGGTTCTGCTCTGCTAATGTTATTTAATTTGTTGAAAAGAATAAAGTGATTAGTACCATCACATATATCGGTAATTTAACTAAAATCCCTAAATAAGTCTGAAAAGAAATTGACAATTCTCTTGTTTCCCGCAACTTAGTGCCGGAATTTTATTAAATAACGCATGGAAAAATTGGTATCAATTCCCGAGTTCAATTTCCACCAAAATAGTCGTTATTTCACAATTGTCATAGTGTCATTTACAAAATTCAACATACATAAATTCAAATACTCTAAATATTTAATCGCCAGAAATTTGAAATTACTTAAATCTAAATTACGTCATTTTAGAATTCTATGGAATTTTCAATTCATTCATCCAAAATGATGTAGTTATATAAATGTGAGATTCGCGTCGTGCAAAGAGAAGTCTCACTTTTAGAAGAAATCCGTATAAGAAATGTGATTAATAAACGTGACACATGCAATATATCATTACTAAAAGGCCTGATGACTACGCTCCTCTATGTTACACTTAAATTTCATTGATTTTGGTGATGAATCTTCATCACCAAGCTTGTATGAATACTGCAAACCAAATCAACAAATACCATCCAAACAACTGAGATCGTGACATTGCAGATTTCTACTGCAAATGAAAATCACTAAGACGATGTTGGTTCTTTTTTTTTTATCAGAATACAAAGAACAGTAAGGGTAGTCTTGACTTTGTCTTTGTGTACGTTGTATTTTTTTTACTTCAACATTTTTTTTATTTCCTCCCACCCCATCCATCTATCCAAAAACTGATCCCCAAAACGAGAGGCCCATTTGACCCAAGAGAAAAAAAAACGAGCCGGAGGCCATACTGTTCGTTCCGATCGACGTTGAACTTAGGAGTTCGCTTTGACTCCCTCTCAAATGGGAGCTCACAATTCGTTATCTTTTGTCACCGGTAAGCCTTCGAATTCTGGATTTTTCTACTTCAATTAGATGGATATTATGGCAGAGAATAGCGATATTTTTTTAATTGAAAACTGTTTAATCATTGGAGTTTGTAAACTACAATCCTTTTGGCTGAGGCGCCTTAGTTGTATCATGAGCTAGAGAGAGAGAGAGAGAGAGAGATGGCAGAGGAAAACAAAGTGACCCTATATGGAACGTGGTCAAGCCCTTATGTTAAGAGGTAGAATTGGCTCTCGGACTCAAAGGCATACCCTATGAATATGTGGAGAAGATTTGAGGAACAAAAGCCAATTACTCCTCAAATTGAATCCCATTCATCAGAAAGTTCCAGTACTTGTCCACAATGGAAAAGCAATTGTTGAGTCTCTTGTCATCCTTGAATACATTCTACATGAAACCTGGAAAACTGGCCCTCAACTTCTACCAGAAGATCCCGACAAACCATCCCAAGTTCGCTTCTGGGGCAAGCTTTCTGCAACAGGTGAGACTTGAGAACAAAAAAAAAAAGTACATTATTTTAGCCATGTTTAGTGCTTAATGAGTTACTCAAGCTAATTAAATTATTAAGGAACTGTATATGCTTGTTCTTTGGTGCATGTGTCTGAGAGCATGGTCTCAGTGCCAAAACCAGTGGAGAAGCACAAGAGAAAGCCATTAAAGAAGTGACTGAGAAACTCAAGTTACTTGAGGAGGGATTGAAGGGTTTCTTCCCAAATGGCTTTCCAAATTCATTTGGCACAGAAAATGTGGGACTACTAGAGGTGGTCATTTGTTCACATTTGGGTGCAAATGAAGCTCAGGAAGAAGCCCTTGGAGTGAAAAGTTATAACCCTGAGAGACTCCACTGAATTCATTTCTCCATAACAGCTCTGACTGAGATCCCTGGAGTGAAGGCTGCGAGCATTCCTCATGAGAAGGTGGTGGCTTTCCTCAAGTTCTTTAGAGAAAAGGCCCTCAAATCTTCTGCAGAGTGACCATTTAGTAGTATTAATTGTTGAGTTGTGTTTGCTTCTCTGTTGTCAATTAGTCTTGTTTTGTTTTGTGTCTGTGGTACTTTATGAAGTCCAAATAATCGGGAGCAACAATCCTACTACTTGGGTTCTGCCCGCCAATGTTATCTAATTTGTTGTAAAAGAATAAAGTGATTGGTACCACGACATACTCTTATAGAAAGTGACATTGGTGTTGTGCGGGTCTCACTTTTATAAGAAATGTGATTAATAAACGTGATACATGCAATATTTTTTTAATTGAAATTTTGATTCTAACATATAGGATGGTTGGAAGATATCAACAAAATTACAATGAAAAAGAATGAACTTTAATCTTCTTGCAAATTGAAACCATTGACTTTTAGAGGCTTGACTCGACATGTTTGCAATTTGAAGCAGAAGAAAACCTCAATTTTTATGTTTTTTTTAACAAAATTCTAAAGTGATAAATATTCTGTTTCTTTGTGAAAAACTATTGTTGGGAAAAAAGAAATCAAGGTTTTGATATTTAGTGAATGTGTAATTGCATATGCCAATTTGTATATATAAAAAATTATGGTTCTGTGTTTGTAATGTTTTGCATGGCAGAGTTGTAAATATTTGTGGACTTGTGGGAAGTTACTAATTGATTTTTTTATCAGTCAATGTACTTTGAAGGGAATTGGTGTGGGGAGCTATTGTTGTGGCATATGGGGGAAGGAATGATGCATCTTCGTTGAGACCATAAAGATGCCATTGGAGCCATGCTAAGTATATTGTAGATGTAATATTCATGCTAAAATTCTATGTAAAGAAAGTAAATTTCCAAGTATTGGCCTTTTATTTTTCTTGCTAAAAAGTCTTTGCATATCTTACCTATGAAGCCTTGTATCCAAATGTATGGTGTTTCTCTCCTTCCTCCTTCCCCCTTCTCTATGTTTTTCATTAGGATTGGGAATCAGGTAATGAATAGTATGTAATTTAAGACTATTGGCCTCTTTAGAACAACTGGTGTGTGTCATCCACATAGTTCACTTGATTGTACTTGATGTTTAGGTATTCAGGATGTTCACAGGATTTTAGATGGACATCTCATTCATCCTTCTCTATAATCTTCTTTGATTAATAAGATTTGTGTTCTTATAAGGAAAAGAGAAATGAAGAAAAAAAGAACTTCTAACCTCCGAGGTTTCAACTCAACGCACAATCCAGTTCTACCACACATAGCAATAGTTTGTATGTCTTACCCTTTCTTTTGGCCTTTACATCATTTGGTTTGAAATACTAGGAATAGGATTGCAACTTCTGAACATGCATCCTCCCTGCCTCCCACTAGTTTATTGTTTTATTTTGTCCCAAACAGAAAATTCAGACGTACCACATTTTCCAGATCATTGGTGAATCATAGGCAGTTAGCCTTTTGGCGTCTAATTGATTTAGTTGTCATTATTCTGTTGCTTTTCTGAATAAGCTCTGGTTGATTTCTGAGGATGATAGTTTGGCTTCAAAATGATGAATTTCCTGTGCATTATGCAGGTTTTGTTCTATGAAGGCTTGAAAGATTAGACAGAGTATGGGAAGCAAATTACAAAATCCAAATTTCCATATTCTTTACCAGTTCTAGTGAGGGAAGTCATGCTTGGTGGATTGGCTGGTGGTATGTATCCTTGCTTATACTTCTGTCCTACTTTGTTCTGTTCATAGTTCTATAATTCATTTCAGTATTTCATGTAGGTTATTTCATACTTGCATTATCTCGTCCAGGACCACATCTCTGGCCACTCCTTAGACTATGTCAACCATGTGATCAAAGTAAGATTTCAAGTGCAGGGTAAGACCTTGAGGTATCAATTCTGTTTTTTGGATACTTTTATCATTATTTTCAGACGAATTTCAGTTGTCAGTGTAGGACTAAATTCGCTGCAAGCACCACATGCTGTATATGACGTTAGTGTACTTAATGTCACCTGAACAAGGCTTGGCACTTATCAGTTAGCTGTTGTGCGTGTCAATACTGATCACATAGGTGCACAGATGCAAACATTAGTTATCCTTATAATTCTTGAGGGGTTTTTTACAATTCTCTATAGCTGTTTTATCAATGTGCCATTTTCCAAGCTTATTTCATTCTTTCTGATATGGAACTCATTGTTGTTGCATCTGGATTTTATCTTCATGGTCTGCCCCTCATTAGTGCGTTATGCAATAGTAGTGTTAGACTGAGAGCACATAGCTTCTTTTCGTTCAGTATCTTATGGTTGTAGCTATTATCTCCTGCAGTATGATACAGCTATTCTTCTAACTTCATTTGCAAGGCTTCTGGGTCACCCCAAAGCATCTTCTACTGTGGTACATCTAAAGACTTTTGAGTGCAATTAGTAGCCTATTCATTGCTGTGTCACACGAATTATTTTAATATTGCAGTTGCAACCTATTAGGTGATCTGCTGGAACTGTTAATCTCTTGATCTTCTTATATCTTCAAAAGAATTCTAGGCTTGTTTTCCAATTTCTTTTCAATTTTCATATAGTATATGTATGACTACTTTTCATATTTGATGGAATTTGACAATCCTTGATAAGGTCCATAACATTCATCAATTAGAGTTGAAGGAACGCGTCAGCTGTTGGTGCACGCCAACACTGATCACATAGGTGCACAGATATTAACACTGTTTATCCTTTATATAATCATTGAGGGTTTTCTGCAATCCTATTCCTGTTTTATCAATGTGCCATCTCCCGCTCATTTCGGTTAAATTTCATCACCAGATAACATACTATTTTAAATCTTGGCAACAAAAGTGGTCGGGCTAGAGTCAGAAAATATACTTTGGAAATTTTGCGTTGACTTTTATTTCCAACTAATCCTGATAACATTTTTGCCAGTATGGGTAAGGGAATTTTTAGAGAGTAATTTTCCCCGGTATATCCGGCATGGGCCTCGCATGCATGTCTTGAATTTTTCTATGGATTTATTACTCAATGGATGAAAGTTAGAGGTGATAGCAAGTTGTTTTTTCAGTTTCTATCTAATGTTGTGAAATTCTAGGTGGGAATCGGCTGGTTGCAGGCAATCTGTTGCATATAGACTGGGGATGATGATGCATAGGGGATGTTCAAGGTAGCATTCCTAGGGGGTTGGGAGGGTTCAGCTCAGCTTCTAGCTCTCTCCCTTACGGCTATTGGATTTTCTCGGAGATCATTTCAATGCAGGATTGGCTATTTAGAATGTTCTTGTAAAATACTTAGTACGTATAATGATATTGAGGAGGGGGTTTTTGGTATTATTTTTTCGCTTTGCGCTTCCCATAACCACTGGTTTCATAGGTAGGAGGCAAATAATAAAATGTTGTCAGACTTTTAGCCGTGGTTTTTTGGATTGCTACTATAAGGTGCTATAGCAACAGCTAGCGACGGTTTTTACCGCTGCTAAATCTACTTTACTGGAAAGAGCATAAATATTGTCACTAAAAGCCCCAAAACGGGGACTAAAGACCAAAAACCGTCGCAATATAAAGAAACTGTTACATATTCGCTGAAAATGTTGGTTTCCGTTTCTGTTTTTATGTAGGCGTTCGTTTCACTTCCCCTAAAATACTAAGCGATATTTGGTAAGTCACATAGAATCTGATTAAACTTCATCGCGCCAATGCAATTGCAACATTTGCAATGATTGAGAACCATATACAATTGCAATGCGTTTTAAACATATCATTCTTCTTAGCTTCAGAAACTTAAAAGCAGCAAACTTTATGTATTTTTAGGTAACAACTCTTATGCGTTTTATCAGTGTTCATTTGCCAATATGTATTTTCGGATTAATGTTGGAAAATTAGATGGGCTTGTTTGCATAATGGCTCTGTTTCTGTGGTTCAAACGTTGATGCTCTGCATTATTAGGTAACACAGCTCAGAAACACTTTTTGTGGGAAGCTTTCCAATTTGTTATTCTCCCTATTAGCTTGTTTGGATTCGAATGGCCTACGAACAGCGACAAATTGAAAAAGAAAAAGAAATTTCTGCTTGACATTTAAGGAATTTGGAGACATCAAAGCAGGAGCTAACATGAAAAGACTGGAACTCTAGCTCTATTCTTCCAGCCAGATGCAACCATTGCAACTTGTTGCAGCTGAAATCAGCCATTTTTATTCTTCACTAAAGAAAGAAACTGATTCACTCGCTGACACAAAAGCAAAGCTATGAAAACATTTGCTTTCCTTTTAGGGAAATATTGTGGGGGAAACAAAACGGAAAATCAAGGTTTCCCAATATTATGGGATGTATAGGATGCCTTTACTCCGTCTGCATGTGCCCCAACCAGACAACCTCAACCATATGAGAAACCCTTGTGTGCTCTAGACTACAATCTTTTTGGTTGGGTTAAGTTTCGAATGTGCTAGCTATATATAAAACTTGATATATATATTTGAGTACTGTTTTCTATATCCGGACATGGATCTTTTGTTCTTCTTGTTATGCCGTAAATGAATGTCCTTTTAGGCTTTCAGTGTTGGTCTTAGCAACTGAATTGTTGTTTGACCCTTCAGCCATCATGGGAACTCCAAAATGCAGGTGATTATTCCTTCTACTTTATGTATTTGAGCACGTACACTTTGGTTTTTCTCAAAGTAGATGTTTCACTTGAACGAGGTAATTATTCTGGTGGATTTTGTAACCCAATCATCAATCCACTCATGCTATAATAAAAATATGTTTACTACTGTATATAATCTGAAGCATAAATTCCTGGCCCATTAATTTTTTAACACAATGGTGAACAAACCAAACGCTTTGAAGATTTTTCTTTCTCATAGATATTTAATCCAAAATCAACATAATTTTGTATATTAAAAAAGTGCTAATAAGCTTTAGAATGGGCCGGGGATTAAAGCTGGTAGAGTTTTAAAACATTCGGCCTGGCCCAAATTGCTTCTATAGGCTGGTCAACGATCCACCTTTCTTTAAAAAAATTATTACATGTCAAGAGATGACTGGTTTAATGTGGGTACTATACTTTCGGCAGCCGTAGCAGATTATACACTCCCCAAAACCCTACCCCTTTTGTTCTCTCTCTTACACTCGCACCTTCACTTCGGAAAGAGCCTAATAAGAGCGACATAGAGAGCGGTAGGGTTTTAGAGGAGCATCAGAAGGGAAGCTGAAGATGGTGGCTGATAAGGGCAAGAAGCTGAAGCTTTCAGAGAAAGCCGAAGATGATAACTCTGACCACATCGACGAGAAGCTCGTCCTTTCCATCGAAAAGTTGCAGGAGGTCCAAGACGAGCTCGAAAAGGTTGTACCTCTAGACCGATCCTGCGCATTAGATTATTGCACCTTGTTCCCTGTACAATTGAGGCAAAATAAGGGTTTTTTTCTAAGTTTTCTTTGGAATTATCTGTCCATTCAGAGCTTTTCGTGTTCTTATTGCTCTTGAATTATTAACTTGCTCAGGTAGGCGCTTTGAATTCAATTTTTTCAGCCCATGCATGAGTTGCAGTGCAAATTTAATTTTATTATGAGGATGTAGGAAATTAACCCATAGGAGGGAATGATTTATGGCTTTGATCAAAGCCTAAACCCATAAAAAGATCTGAGGGTGTGCTTGGTTTCGATAGAAAATCAGTGCCTTAGCTTATTAGAGCAACAACATTGCCTACATTTTTCTTTTTTTCTAAAACCATTGAGGGGCGCTCCATTATATAGACATCTGTAGGCAGCAGCCCCGTGATTCATTTTGGTGTTTGTTGTAACACACTGCGATACTGGGTATAATTGTTGCAACTGTCAACTCTGATATGTGTTTCATTTTGTGAAGTTTGAATTGCTGCTTTTGGTAATTAAATTTTCTCCTTTGTTTAACCTTCCATAGGTCTGGTTTATTTCAACTAGGAGGGAAAAAAAAAAAAAAAAAAAAAAAATAGAGAAAGGAAGAGTACGTGGTTTACTGTTTTCGTGTGTTTGATTAGTGGGAACCATCCTTAGGCTAGTGTGGGCTCCAGCCCCACACAAGTTTTTTTGGGAAACTGAAAACTTGGTGCTAATTTTTAGGAAATTCACCCACTTAGTGGAAGTTGGCCCACCCAGCCTAGAAAAAATTGTCTCATTCCATCCAAGCAACTCACAAGAGAACCGTAGTCAGCCACCCATACATAATAGAGGGGAAAAATAAGTTTTTTAGCACACCCTTGTGCGAAATTCCTGGTTCCACCTTTGCATGAAAAAATTTGATGGGGGAAAAAGGAAAGAGAAGAATATACAATTTTGGTAGCTTTGGTTGTACGAGACCTATCGAAATCTTGCCTACTTTGAAAAGAAGTTCAAGACCAAACCTAATAAAACCTGGACATCATTGAAAAGTGTATAACAGCTAACTATTCGAGCTTCTTGCCAGGCATGAACGGGGCTAAGTAACATTGTCCTAGTTGCGGACGGGATCCCGCAGCCAGTTGCTGGCTCTCTCATAACCAGCCCAGAAATAACTCCAATTTCCAGAACATAATGAGCCAAGGTTGCACGTAGCTGAGTGACATAGGTGCACAAGCTATCATCTCCATAAGTTATTTTTCTTCCTTTTCTGTTCCATGTCATTTTCTTGTTAATTAAGAACCAAACAACTGAAAGCTAGGAAATTTAGTCGTTTTTCTCTCTTCTTGTCGTTCCTCAACTGGTTAACTGAACAGAGCCCTATAGGATGGAAACCACGCTACATTTCCACTTTGTGGCCTTGTTTGTAGGCTGGGCATTTTATAAATACGAATGTGATGGCAAGTCACTTTTTAAGTTCCAAAACTAGTTAGTTAAACTTCTATGGTTCACTTGTATTAAGAATTTTTTGCACGAACTTGTACTGATATTCAATTTATGTATTATTGCAAATTTGCACAGACGAACCGTTTTCATTGGATTTTTATGTTTTCTTTTGAATGCTTTATAGATCAATGAGGAAGCCAGTGATAAAGTCCTGGAAGTGGAGCAGAAGTATAATGATAATACGCAGGCCGGTCTATGATAAACGAAATGATATCATTAAGTCCATTTCTCAACTTTTGGTTAACTGCTGTTAGTTATCTATCCTTATTTATATCTGAATGGAAGAATTTATGATGTTGACTTTTTTCCCAATTAATTGACTTGCTCCTTCAATCTGTAGTTCCTGAGTCATCCTGCTCTTGGTGAACTTTTGACCGTAGACCATCTCAAAAAGTTTTCAATTCTGTTCCTATATGCGCCAGAAATTAATTAGTGCATGCTTTTCTTTATAACTATTTTTTAATTACTTTGCAAATAATAAAATATATGTTGATGATCATTGAATTGCATAATCAGTTACTCACATTCCCTATCTTATCTTTCATAATCAATGAAATCATTGATATTGTTTCCATGTAATATTTCAAATTGGCTTCTTGTTTCCTTAATCTTTTCTATTATGTCTGGGTTCATTTTTCCTTTTTCTTTCATAGATTTTCAAGCATCTAACTTCTCCTGGAAGTGGAGGATTTTAAGGATGTGAAGTCTGGTTACGCCATTACTTTCGTGAGTTTCTCCTTTCCTTTCGCTTTATCTTTGAATTGCATTTGGGTGTGTTATATGTTTATGTTTCAATTATTGAATATTTGGGATTAATGCAATTTTGTTATTTAATGTACAGCATTTCAGCCCAATCCTTATTTTGAAGATGCGAAGCTTACGAAGACCTTTACTTTCCTTGATGAAGTAACAAAAGTTTCTGCCACATCAATAAAGTGGAAAGAGGGAATGGTATAAGATTTTTGTCTTGAATTCAATTTGTGTCTGCCTGTTATTTTTTGGGTTATTTTAACTTACTGTGTACCTAATATGTGAAGGGCATACCTAATGGAGTTAATCATGATAAGAAGGGGAACAAGCGACCTTAGGCCGAGGAAAGGTTGGTTATCCAAATCTGTTAGAATGAACCTTAGAATCACGTTATCCTTCTGTGCTTATTTCAAATTGACCGAAATTCCAATCCTCACTCTATTTTATTGTTTTCATGTAGCTTCTTTAGCTGGTTTAGTGATAATCAACAGAAAGATATTTTTGGACGATGAGATCCATGATGAGGTTAGTTTCTTTTTGCATTTGGAAGATGGTAACAAGTGCTTCGTATCAATCTCAATATTGACCAAGACAATCTTCCCTAGCTCATTCGTGCTCTTATATGGATGCTTCTTGGCTTTCCCTTCATATGCTGCACAAATTGCGGAGGTTATTAAGGAGGATCCTGTGGCCAATCCTCTTACTTATTTCAACCATGTAACTTCTCTTTTACCTTATTTCCCTATTACATAAGCATAAGTCTAATTATTTCTTAGAAGCGTTTACTGTTTGCCTAATTTTCTAATGAGTTCATGACCTCTTTGACATAGGAGGCTGATGATGAGGATTTCGATGATGAAGAGGCTGATGAAGAGGTAAATGCAGATCCTTTTGGTTCATCTGTCAAGCAGAGAAGACTCAAACACGGATAACCTTTCTACTAAATCCAAACCTTAAATCTGTACTTTCTAGCGCCTTAAAATTTGTGGTACACAAGAAGATGCTGAGGACGGATATTAAGTACTGCTGTGATTTAAAAAGAAAATTGTTATTGTTATTTTCACAATTGCATGACTTGATCATTATTATCCTATCGCCCATGACGCAATTTTAATATAGTAAAGATATGTTCAAATTGTAACCTCATATACAGAATTCAATCAGGTTCAGGCCTTTTGCTTCTTAAGTAGTCAGTGGTCTAGGATAGGCCTGTGGCTTCTATACTAGTAGTGTTTGGCATCCTTGTACAAAGTTCTATGACCGATATTGTATTTTACAATTCCTGCATTGCTACATTCATGTGTGTTTGTTTCCTTTTGAGTCCTAGTTCATACATGTAGTGTTGTATTACCTGGAGGCATATGTAAATTGATGGTTTTTGTGCAATTCTTGTGGTTAGATGAA
This sequence comes from Prunus fruticosa, assembly GCA_018703695.1. Lineage (NCBI taxonomy): Eukaryota > Viridiplantae > Streptophyta > Magnoliopsida > Rosales > Rosaceae > Prunus > Prunus fruticosa. Next base: position 27,732,009 of record CM031921.1, on the reverse strand, counting down.
CTTAAATGTAAGGAGTCTGTGATGACTCGAGAATGGAGATAACTTGCACCCATGCAATAATTTTATTAGTTGAATATAAGTGGTTATTTACTTGCTTTCATCTGAACCTCTCTCCACACTGCTGCTTATCTATCTGTTACAAATCTCATAGAAATTTTAGCAGGAAATCCCCGTATCTTAATTCTTGAGGTTTGCCTATTGAGAGGGAAGAATGAGGATGATGACTCTGAAGAAGATGACGATGACCAAGTAAGATGATGAAGACGGTGACGAGGATGATGGAAAGTGAGAACATCCATCTGGGTCTTCACCTTTTGGCATTCGCTGCTTTGTTAACAGCTTGTGTAAGTGGTCTACAGTAGTTGATAAGTTAAGTCTAAGGTGACGGGGATGACCATCATAACTCTTTATTGACAGCGTCCTGCCATCTAGGCACTTGACTGCCCTCATAAGCCAGTCACCGGTTCTTGTTTCATGGCTTTTCTCTGTTACAATGGGGTTATTTTTGTGGCTTCTCCCTGATATGCAGGTCTCTTAGAATGACAATATTATAAGGGTCTTTGCTTTCTTATGTTTCTAAATGACGTGAATGAGGATATGTGGTATTATGGAGTTCAAGGCTCGTTGGCATCATTTTATGGTTGACTCTACTAGTAGGGATTTTCATTATCGGGTATCAATTTTTAGAGTAAATTCTTACTTTGCCAGGAAAAGAACAGGAAAAGGTTTCTGCTGGTCTTGGAAACCATGAATGCTTAAAGGGTGGCAGACGTTTTAATTCAGAGTAGATAAACAGTGACGCTGATGTTTTTAACAGGCTTCGTGCTCTTAGTAGACATAAATATGGTGAAAGTAGGTTTTCCATTAATGTGTTCTACTTTTCGCTTCTCGGAGTTACCAGGTCTTAAAAGAGTAGGGGAACTCTACACTTTCATCATGTTTTTAGCGGCGGTTTTTTATCCCCACGGCAATAGCATGTTATAGAAACGCCTAGCGACGGTTTTATCCGCTGCTAAAGCTACTTTTCCAAAAAGGAGAAAAAAGTCGTCATTCAAACCACGGAAACCGGGGCATAAAATACCAAAAACTGTCGACACAACGCGAGTCTGTCATATAAAAGCTGAAAATGTGGTTTTTGTTTCTGTTTTTATGAGTCCTTCGTTTTAGTTCTTCTAAAATACTATGGGACATTGGTAAGTCAGGAAGAATCTGATTAAACTTCATTGCACCAGTGAATCCAACATTGCAATTTGCAATGATTGAGAATCAAAGACAATTGCAAAGTTAGAAGTCATAAAAAACACCAATTGTAGCTCTATTGGTATTTTATTCGACTTCTCTCATGTCCTTTTGGTTTTTGTAATGTAGGTTTTGTAATTTAGTTCTTGTATAATAAATATCAGCATCAGCATATTCATGGAATGAACAATATGCCACGATAGCTTATAAATTACCAATTTCATAATATTAAGCAAATAGAAACTTCGGGAGCACCAGAAACTTCAGAGCATATATCATCCTTAAACGTATCAGTTCTCTTAGCATCAGAAGCTTCAGAGCACCAGACTTTCTGTAACTTTAGGGAAAACCCCCTCCAACTATGTTTAGTTGTACGTTTGAGCAGTGTTCATTTGCCAACATTTATTTTGATTTATGTTAGAAATTTAGATGGTCCTGTTTGTATAATGGCTCTGTGTCTGTGGTTCAAACGTTCAGGCTCTGCATTAGGTAACGCAGCTCAGAATAAAACTTCTTCTGGTCAGCTTTCCAATTTGCTATTGTCCACATTGGATTGTTTGGATTTGAATCCCCAACCTCAACCGTGAGAAACCCTTGCAGCAACATACAATTTGCTATTGAGTTTTCGAATGTGCTAGCTATATATAACTTGATATACTGTTTTATATCTGGACTGGACATGGATGTTTGTTCTTGTTGTTATGCTGTAGATGGAAGTCCTTTTAGGCTTTCGGTAACTTGAATTGTTGTTTGATACTTCAGTTCTTTAATTACTGTAGTTCATTAATGTGTTAATTATGTAGTCAATTAATGTTTGGCACCTACAATATTTGGGGCTTAGGAACTTGTATATATATGTGTTGATTGTAAGTAATGAAGACATAAGTGAAAAATCAGAAAATATTCTACAACTCTCATTCTCTCTACACTTTTCCACCTCTCTACTCTCATATTCTCTATGTTTTGGTATGGTAAAGAGCCTAATGGCTAACCCTTAAGATCCTCTATCAAATTGAGAGTCGTTGGCGTTTTACATGTTGCTGTAATTCTCTTGTTTCTATTAAATTTCCTCTTTTCTTTTATCCTTATGGGTAATAAGTTCCTTGGCCACGATGGCCTAATTGTTTCCTATGGGCACTACGTCTCTTTGATCACCATGATCTCTCCCCTCCGTCCAGCCTCGTCATCGCCCACCGAGCCATTTCCTTTCCTCCACGAGCCTCGTCACTCTTCGTGAGCCTTTTCTGACTCGGCCTCTGTCTCTGCCCTGCGAGCTACACTACTGCCGATGTTCCCTTCCACAGCCACTCTGGTGTTTGCATCATCTCTCAAGCTCTAATCCAGCTCTCTTATGTTTTCCTTCCTCACTTTTCTGCTGGTCTCTGTATACCTATGAAACCACTTCTCTTTATTCTTCCTTTTTGGAGCCACTTCTTTTTCTTCCGTTCCTTTTTTTCTAAAACTTGCATGCTCCATTTCCCATGTTTTTCTCTCTTTTACTACATAGCCCACGTGTATGGTTGTCCCTCTTTAATTATTTTTTTTTCTTATCCTCTCTTCTTCCAATTTGCTCTTCTTTCTTTATTGATTTTATTTGCTTTTGCCAACTTGTTGGCCCAAGGGTGTTTTATTTTCTTGTCTTATTTCTACCTTGTCTACCTCTTTTTCCTTTCCAATTTGACTATTTCTCCTCTCACGCCAACATCTTGTGTTTTCTTGTTTACTGGTTTCTTTTCTCACCACCTATCACATACTTCTTACTTTATTCCCCTTTATTTCCTTAAATTATTTCTTCCACTCTATTTCCATCCCATTTTTGTCTAGTATATTTCTTCTCCCTTGTCGACTTACATTTTTCTTCTGTTACCCAGTGAAGGTTTTTTTCCTCATCTCTTCATTCTCATGCACACCACATTTGTGCCTAATGTTTTGGTGGGTATCAAAGTTTTCTGTCCTACCCATATATATATGAAAATTCTTTCTTTGCTACCTCTTCTCTTTCACGTCAATAACTTGGCTTCCTTTTCCCTTTATTTTATTGGACTTGTTTTGCACCATATGCCTCTTCCGTTTCAACACCTCTTACACTTGTCAACATCACCTACCCTATCTATACAATATTTGTCCATTTCTCTCTATGTGTGCATACGCATGTCATCCACCTTCATTCATTTTTATTTCTTCTTTCTTTTTGGGTTGTTGCAGACTCCTCTCAATCTTTTATTCCTTTTCTCCAGTTGTCGGCTGCCCATCTCCATTCCACCTTTCCTTGCATTAATTTGTTTCTCCCACCAGACTGACATGTTTGAATCTCTTTACTATTATTTCATTTTTCTCTTCTTCCAAATCTGAACCCTCTACCAGTGTCAGATTTTGAGGGGGAGATAAATGCAACTTTATTTGGGTGCTGCGACTTTATTGTCATTACCGGTGTTGCTTTTCTCCAAATCTCGAGCTCCATACGTCGCGGATTTGAGGGGGAGTGACATTGGCTGCTCATCTATTCCCTCTGAATTTTGTTACCTATCTTCCATGACTGATTCTTCTACATATGAGCTTCATTGAGCTTCTGTTTCTCAAGTGCCACCGCTTTTATGGTTCCGACAACCCTGCCCTTCCGGGGAGAAGGAGGAGTGAAGAGAAGTTGTGTCCTGATAATGGAAGTATTTGTGATGCTGTCAGTATTGTTGTTGCCCGCTACTATATTGCTCCTCGCGGTGCCATGTCTTAGATTTTCTCACTGGTGCCAGTGCCACTGATCATATGGCTCCATCGACCCCTTCTCTTCAGGGAGAGGGGAGTGAAGAGAGTTGCCTCTGTTGTTGCTCACTGCCACTGTCCTGCCCCTGCTTGTCTTGCTGGTGCCAGTGGCTTATATTGCTCTTACTTGGTACCATGTTGCTCTACGCGTCAGGAATTTGTTGTCTCTCTGTCGAGGACAGTGTTGTTGTTGCTTCTACCGTGTCTTTGCCTTTACCTGTGTTTCCAGATGTGGTCATGCCCGTTGACCTTGCCTTTGCTTTACCTTGCCTTATCCTATTTTTTAGGGTTTGGTTGCCCTTGCCTTTGTCGTGCCACCTTGCCTTTGCTTGGCCTTTATTTGCCTTACCTTGCCTTACCCTTTCTTTTTAGGGTTTGGTTTTACCTGACGTGCCTTTCCCTATTTTAGGGTTTGGTTGTGTCCTTGCCGTGTTCAGAGGGTTTCTGTGTCCTTTACCTTATCCTTGCCGTGTTCACAGGAGTTTCTCTGTCCTTTACCTTACATTTGCCGTGTTCATAGGGTTTCTTGTTCTTTGCTTTGCCTTTGCCTTGTTCGCATGGTTTATGTGATCTACCGACCAATTGGCTTGCACTTGCATTTGGTGTTGCCACGACAGACCGAAATGATTAACTTCAATGTGGCCTTTGCTTCCCCATGTGTGGCCCACCATGTAGTGGTCCCACGTGAGGGGGCATGTTGAAATGGATTAACATTTTATTAAGAAGAAGCTCGATGAGACATATTAATGAAGGAAGTTGTTATAGCTTTCCACAACTCTCTGGCAAGTTGGACATTGGTGAAATATCTATGCACCAACTTAGAGCTGAGTGTTAATTATGTAGTCAATTAATGTGTTAATTATGTAGTCAATTAATGTTTTGGCACCTACTATATTTGGCACCTACAATATTTGGGGGCTTGACTAGGTTGGTTGCCTAACTTGGGGCTTAAGGAACTTGTATATATACGTGTTGATTGTCAGCAATGAAGACATAAGTGAAAAATCAAGAATATTTACAACTCTCATTCTCTCTACACTTTCCACTCTCTACTCTCAATATTCTCTATGTTTTGGCAAGCTCATCATGTACTTCAAGGAACTCCAAAATGCATGCGTTAATTCCTTTTCTTTATGTATTTGAGCAGATAGACTTGGATATTATTTGAAATATACGTTGTGAGAACGAGTAATTATTTGGTGTGACCGTGTCAAGTTCACTAAATCCAACCTCTAAATGAAATCTGTACTTTAGATAAATTCTCATGAAATTTTAGACAAATTTTTACTGCAAGTAAAAGAACAGAAAAAAAGGTTTCTACAACTAATCTCGGAAGCTGTTTCTGAAACCATGCAAGTATTATAAATTCATAGACATGATGTTCTTAAAGTTTAACATGCTTTCTGCTCTTTATTTTTACCTGGGTTCAGACTGTTGGAAGTAGAATCTGAGTTATTGTGTCTAGAAATTTAGAGCTGATCACATGGTTGATATCAATCTTGGGACTGCTTGTACAAGTGTGGTGGCAATCTCAAGTTGGGACCCCTTGTACAGGGAGTCTGCATATGGCTCACCAATCCTGGGCCCTCTGACATGTCAATATCCTTGGGCTGGATCCCTTCAGGCAATGTCCAACAAAAGCTATGCAAAAGTTGCCCCAGGATGTAGGTGACCAAATTGATGCCTAGTTGTGCTGCTGGGCACACATGCCTTCCTGCACCAAATGGTAGAAGCTGAAAATTATGACCCTTTGCATCAATGCCTTCTTCAATGAACCTTTCGGGTCGAAAATCGACTGGGTTGGGCCATGCTTTTGGATCATGCCCTATGGCCCAATCGTTTACATGAACAGTGGTTCCCTTAGGAATATCATATCCACCAATCTTGACTCTGGCATTGGCCTTGTGAGGTAGCATTAGTGGGGTTGGAGGGTGCAGCCTCAGTGCCTCCTTGGCTACACATTTTAGGTAAGGAAGGCTTGAAATATCGGATTCTTTCATCATGCGGTCCAGCCCAATTATGCGATCAAGCTCCTCTTGGGACTTTCGTTGCACCCTTGGGTTCTTATCAACTGCGCCAAGGCCCATTCAACCGAAATAGCAATTGTGTCCGTGCCTGCAGTGATCATATCCCAAAGTAATCCTTCAACACTATCCTCAGTGAGTTCATATTTTTCTTGATCACCAAGCAATGCACCCAAAAAATGCTGCTTGACACCACCAATGCCGTTAGACTTACTCTCAAGCATATGCTCTTCCTCTATTGCTTGTGTGAATTTCCTCTTTCCTTGCCAAATGTCTGGAAATTGCAGTACTTTGAAACCACAAAACCCATCTGAGCCACCAATTCTCTTCAAAAATAGGTAGATATGCACCAACCTTTCTTTCATTAGCCAGAATTGCCACAATTTCCAACCCTTGCTGGTTTAGCTCACCCACTTCATTCTCAAACCGATTTCCAAACAATAGCATTGTGATAATGTTGAATGCCACTGATCTCAAGTATTTTCTGACCACTAAACATTTTCCATAATCTGAGACTTGCTACAATCTTTGAAAATGGACTCTATCATGGCTCTAACTTCATCTTCTCTAATGTGTCTAAAAGTCTCAAAGACTCTTACGAGATAAAAGCTCAAGCATACAAATCTTCCTAAGCTTTATGTAGTGAGGACCATAGTCTGCCCATATAAGGTCCTTACCATTTTTTGTGATCCTAGAACTAGACCAAGTCTTGTGCCTATGTGCTAACTGCTCATCATTGTCTTTGAGCACTTGCTTTGCCAATTCAGGGTTTGAAACTACTATGTGCAAACTTGAACCCAACCACACCGATACGATTGGACCATAAACTTGTGACAACTCAAAAAAACACCGAGATCCAACGGCTCCCAGGTTGTGAAGGTTCCCAATGATAGGCCATGGGTAGGGTCCTGGAGGAAGCTTAAATCTTAGACGGTTGTGGAGTTTGCAAGCTAGTAAGATGGAGAATTGTTGAGATGGGCAATAGAACGAGATCTGTTGTAGAAAAGGGTATTTGAGATTGCATTTTTGAGCTTTGTAATTGTAGAAGAGTAGATGTGTCTCTCACTATATCAAGCATTCTTTTTGTAACAAAACCTCATGTCATGCGATTATCATCTTCCAATTAATGTGGTGAATGCTTAATGTTTTGTTGAGCCGTTAAGTTAAATGCTTCTATTGCAGCAGCTAAACAAAAGGAAGTGCATATAATACATGATGTATGGTTAATCATTAAAATACAATGTAGAGTGAGTCTTACAAGAAGTCCCTCAAATAAGATTTGGATCCCTCATTGTGATGCATTGATATTTGCGGACAGTGAAACCCTTTTTCCTTTTTCTTCTTTTTTTTTTCAAAAATTTATTTTCCTTTTCATTACATCCAGAAAGGAAAGGCAAAAGTAATGTGTATATATAATTCAAATGGTTTAAGCAAATAATAATTTGAAGGCGTCACTCTATGGAATTTAATTGTGTCCTGTTAGGCTGGATATATATATATATATATATATATATATATATATATATATATGTGGATATATAATTTCCTGGAAGCTAGGTCTATATGATTCTTGTAGTCTTCATCTAGAAAAAGGGCCTTGGAATAAAGGGTGAAAAAGGTTCAATGGATCTTTTTATTTATTTTTATTTTTACTGAAAAGAACAAAGATATGAGGTGTAAAAGTAAGATTGTTTTCAAACAAATCTTAGGTCGAGCACCATAAAAGTACGTGCAAATTAGGATAAGAGATTTTATTATTCTTTAAGGCAATACTTTTTGTATTTTAATCTTGTTTTACTCACACACTTAATGTATAACTTAAGACTAATGAGATTAGATTAGCTGTAACTCGATGAAAAAATGGATTGATTTGCATAGTACTCTCAAATTCGGAGCCCTCGTGACACTTTGACGCTCAATATCGTTTTGTATGAAAAGAAAAAAAACCAATTACATTAGAGAAGTGTCATAGAAAAATGTAAAATTAATTATACTTTTTTATATATAAAAAAAGGGACAAATGGAAGCTTCTTAAGCTTATCTAAGCCAGTGCATGCATGTGTGGACCTCATACTCCAATGATCAGTGGGTTATTATTGCAACTTAATTAATTACAACCTGCGAACAAATGTAAATTTGGAAAAGCAGTATCGATGCTCAGTCACTGTCTACAGTGAGCCTTGTGATGGTAGTTAGCTAAATTTGGAATTTTCTTTCATTCAGAGACTTGGTGGATAAAAAACCACAAAGAAAAACAAAGGAATTTGATTGACTGAAAGCCAGAATTACAGCATGTGTTGAGCTGAGCCTCTCTCACATGTCCATTGTCCAATGGAGGTACATTTATTTAGTGTCATCGGGTTCATTGTCTTTTCATGCTTAACTGCTGTGTTCTGATTGGACTTCTCTAAGTTTTTGGGGATAAGATTTTCAGTGTCCTCGTGGATTTTAGCAACTTGCACGACAGCAAAAAGTCGTCCAAACTGACTTTTTTCATAGGTGCAGCAAAAGTAACATCCATCTCAAAATCCCAGTATAGTGTACTTCTCATCTTTTGTTCGATCATATTTTCTTGTTGAGGCAAGCACTAAGCACTATTGTGTGGGAGAATATATACCTAGTTATCTTCGCATTTGAATACAGATAGAGTTCTTGAATTAATTAGGTGCAATCTTATCCTTACTTGCTTCTTATAATGAGTGGCTTAACTAAAGTTTTTCAAGTTTAGAAAAGTGATACATCTTTTAGTGGAGTAGTACTCTTTTCAATCATGTTTTTCTTATTATAGTATCATTAAATAAGGGACTTTTCTTCATCCGTGAATTTGCATGTACGAGCAGTTGTAGTCGTTAAATTGATAGTTCATCTTTGACTACTAAGAAGTAGATTAATATCAAGTCACTAAATCGCGCTTGTATTCAATGGGAATTCGTATTGTAGATGAACCCTTATAACTCATTAATCTTCTTCTAATCAAGTCCTATGTACGCCGAGAGCTTGAAAATATTTCATTTTCATTCTCTCCATTAATGAATTAGAATCTGCAAAATCATAATTACAAATTACAGAAACATATATAAATATGTGACAAATTGTGTTGTGAATTGAACACAGAGATCTTGTAATAAAAAGCAGATTTTAAACATGGGCATAAAGGATATGCTCATGATTCTTCACATTTCTCAAAGGAAAGTGAACAGTGATGATGAGCAATCTATAGCTAAGCAACATAGAAAACAAGGCAGGCTAGTGGGAAATGCATGCATTGCAATTTGCAGTGTAGATGAAGAAAAGGTGTGGATCACAGAAGGGATCCCAAAGGGCTTTTTTTTTTCTTTATAGAGAGAGGCTGAATGAAGTCGCTGAGCCCAGAATAGAGGCAGACAAAAAGTTGAGAAAGTGATGTGACTCAACTCCCTCTGTTTTCAAAATATTCCAATGCAACTTCCAGCCCTACATGAAGGCAAAGATTCCAACTGTCTACTCCTCTAAACCAAACCAAACCCAACTTTTATATTTTTCATGGTTCCAAATTGAGAAGTTTTAGGTTTTCTTTTTCTTTGCCACCAACGAGTCTTAGAATCTTAGGTTAATGTTTTGGTTTAGCAGAACAAGTTTTGGCTAAGCTGGTTCCCAATAAACCAACCATTTGATTGATGAAGAGCATTATCAGCAGCAATGAACTCAAATGATGATAATGGTATGTATCCAACCAAATGTAAGCCCTCGACATTGATTGAGCTTGAAAAAGAACAAGAAAACCCAACAAAAGCTCAAACAAAACCAACTTTTGTAACAGGTTTTTGGGAAAATGATTTAGTGGGTTCAGTTTTAGCAGAGGCCTAGTATTGTTTGCAAAGCTGCTGCTGTGCTGTGCACATGATTATGTGCTAATCACAAAACAGCTAAACCAGTATTAGAAATTTAGAACATAAGGACTCTGCTAAACACACCCAATTATAATCTTAATCATGTATTAGGGTTAGCTGTATAGATAAATATAATGAGTGGGAATTTTCCATTTGGTTTTGAACGTGAGCAAGGGTTTCAAAACTTTAACATCCAGAAATTGCCTATCACAAATTGTAGCTGGAAAAGATATTATCAAGCAGAGATGAATAGATAGATGGTAAGCTGTCTCCTTCAATGGCATTACATAAGTGGCAAGGCATGTGGTCTCAAAAAAAGGCAGCACTTACTAATTCCTGGTTCACATTTCTCGACAGTAACCCCACAATTCCGTCATGTACAGAAGAGCCCTGCCACCCCCAATGAGATGATGCCACACGCTTCAATGGACTTGTTCAACTGGAGCCCCCATTAGATTTGGTTCAAGTCATTATTAAAATAAGTTATTGAACTAGTGGGATTGAAATAGCTAAGCTAGCTAGGTGCTAATATGGTTAAGACATTCTGTGTACGATTTAAACATATATTTATATGAACAAAGAGCTAGATTGTTATCAAACCAATCGGCAAAGGGCTTGTAACTTGAATGGTTAAGAACATTTTGTTCATGTGTTTGAATTTCGTCTCCCTTAATATCACTTATAAAGAAACCTAACGAACTGGCCCTACAAAGTTAATAAAGATTATAATTACTGAGGCATCACAAATCATTCATCTGAAAGAAAAAGAAGAAGAAAAGGGCATAGAAAATTAACAGTGGTTGTGACAATCAGGTCAAGCAAAGCAATTGTCTAAATGCTAGTCCTTATCTCTGTTCTAAATTGCTACTGGACAAAAGATCATGACTAATTCTGACCAGCTATATAAAGATTATTAAGACTTGCTTCTTTGATTTCTTCAATATGGCTCTGTTGGCGTGAGTCCTATTTTAGGTAGGAAATTATTATTAGGATTCTTGTAAATATTGTATTACCCTGCGATATGAGGATTAGCTTTTATCTTTTCCTAAGGTAAAAAGGCATTGTACACTATATATACACCTCTTTGAGAGAAGAAATAATATATAGAAATTACCATATATTCTTATATTTGACTTGGTATTAGAGCCTGGTTATATTTGCCCTAGCATAGCAGACCTCCCTTCCTCTCAGATTTCTTCCTTTGCCTATTAGTTGTTTTAATTCCTTGCCGTGTTATTTGGCTCCATGGGGGATATGCAGGATTTGTTTAATGAAGATGGCCAATCCAATGAGGTACCACAAATTACCTCAGGGGGTTCTGGTCAGCCTATGTCAATTGTCAATGTTCATCATGATTCTTCCGCTGCTCCTACAATTGTCAAATTGAATGGAACAAATTATTTAGTTTGGTCCCAACTGCTTGAGTTACATGTTGCTGGGAAGGGAAAATATGGGTATCTAAAGGGCGCTTCTGCCTACCAAGCTCTTGGTAGACTCCAATTACAATAAGTGGTATGCTGAAAACGCAGTTGTGAAGGGATGGCTCATTTCAGTCATGGAGCCCTAATATTATGCAAATTTTCTTTCCCTACAAAACTGCCAAAGATGTATGGGAGAATGTGAAAAAAACATACTATGATGGCCAAGATCAATCATAGATTTATGAGTTAACTTGTCGGGCATTCAAGGCGAAAGTTTTCGACGACAACTTGTCACATACTATGCAGAATTGCAAAGTATTTGGCATGAGATTGATTATCGACGACCCAATAAATTTACCAATTCATCAGATATTTTGCTTCGTCAACAGGAGATTGAGATTGAGAGGGTTTATGTATTTTTAGTTGGATTAGATGATGTGTTTGACAGAGTTCGTAGCGATATTCTTCGCATGGATCCGTTTTCCGAATTTGGAGAAAGCTTTTTCATGTGTCAGGCGAGAAGACCAGCGGCGATCCACCATGATGGTACCACCAACCCCGATGAACACGGAGCTCGCTTTGGTAGCAAGGAACTCCAGGCCTGCCTTCCTACAAACCTGCGATTCCACAAGGCACTCTATGCCTGCCTCTTCCCTACAAACCTAGGTTCTCCAGCTAACGGACCTACAGGTTCTACAAGACCCAATGGTCCACAACGAGTTAAACCTCAGAATGGCGAAAGGTGTACTCATTGCAACAGCATCGAATCACTTTGTAACTGATTGTTTTAAATTACATGGCTATCCAGAATGGTGGGATGAAGTCAAGGAGCGTAACAAGGCCAAAGTAGCCGTGAACGATATGCACAAGGCAAGGTCGCACTCTGCATAGGATCTTCCGACCCTTCGTCCCACAAGCTTCCCCTATGTCATCCGTCTCCTCCTCCACTTGCTCCTCCAGGTTTGCCCGCCTCCCCTACAGGTGATTCGGGCACTTCTTCTAATACCTCAGGTAGTGCTTTTGCGCCGTCACGGCTTAGGTATTGGTTCTGGTTGGATTATTGATTCAGGTGCTTCAAATCACATGACATTTGACTCGACAAATTTGAAGACTCGTACTACTCCTAGCCTTACTAGTATGGCGAATGCGAATGGCCAATCCTACCCTCTGACTGGGGCAGGCACTGTTGATCTTTCTCCAAATTTAACTTTGGAACATGTTCTTCTTGTTCCTTCTTTATCCCAGAATTTATTATCTGTTGGACAAGTGACTGAACGGTTAAATTGTTTTGTATTAATCTATCCCTTGTTTTGCCTTCTTCAGGATATTCGAACCCAGGAAATAATTGGGCGTGGTACTAAGAGAGGAGGACTATATTATGTGGATGATGTTTGCACCGGAAAGGCCCTTATTGCTCATGACTCAGCTGGAACAAGAAGAAACAAATTTGGTTATGGCATTGGCGTTTAGGACATGCTTCTTTTGGTTATTTAAAACATTTATTTCCAGCTTTATTTTTGGATTTGGATATTTCTAGTCTTCAGTGTGAAACTTGTATTCTTGCCAAGAGTCACCGTGTTTCATGCCCTATTAGTTTCAATAAGAATGATAAACCTTTTGCTCTTATTCATTCTGATGTATGGGGTCCTTCCAGTCTCTACAATCTCTGGCATTAGATGGTTTGTGACTTTCGTTGATGATTATACGAGAATGACATGGATATATTTTATGAAAAATAAAAGTGAGGTTTTTGGTCTCTTCAAGCAATTTTATCAGATGGTTTAAACACAGCTTTCCACAAAAATTCAGTTTCTGCGATCAGATAATGGAGGTGAATATGTGAATCATGATTTTGTGTCTTTCTTCCAGGATAACGGTCTTCTCCATGAAACTACATGTCCCTATACCCCTCAACAAAATGGGGTTGCTGAACGGAAAAATCGTCATATTCTTGAGACGGCCAGGAGTATTTTGATAGAAGCTCACATGCCTAAGATGTTTTGGAGTGATGCTATATTATATGCAGTGTATTTATTAAATCGTATGCCCTCTTCTGTCCATGGATACAAGACACCATTGGATGTTTTGACTTCGACACATCCCCTACGTCAGTCCTAACTCTCCATCCCCGCATTTTTGGTTGTATAGCCTACGTTCACATCCTTAAACACCTACGGTCTAAATTGGATCCATGTGCTCTTAAATGTGTGTTTGTGGGTTTCTCCCCATATTCCAAAGGATATCGATGCTACCATCCTCCAGACAAAGCGTACGTATGTCACAATGGATGTCACTTTCTCAGAGTTGTCCATGTATTTTCATCATGAATCCAACTCTCCTCTTCAGGGGGAGAAGGAGAATATTGAAGAGAGATTTGGAATTGGACAAGTATGTTACCTGATATTACCATAGAAAGAGAAGAAGTGGTCTGCAATGAAAAAGAAAATGTAGTCACGTTAGTTGAAGACTTGGCATCACATGTTGCTAACCCCACTTTGTTCCCTGGACTCCACATATCCCACATAATTGTTCTCCCTCTTCTACACCAACAGGAGCCTGTCCAAATTCCTGAGGCTTCGAATAACCCTGAGGTAAGTCAGGAACCACATTTGATTAATACTAATAATTTAAACGATATTGATAATGTCGCAGAAACAAGGTATCAATTGCCTCCCAGACGTAATAGAGGAATTCCACCAGATCGTTTTTCACCTGAAAATTCAAAGAAGTCAAACTACCCAATTACAAACTATGTCTCTACTCATCGATTATCTGAAGCATGTGCAGTTTTTGCTAATCAGAATGACAACTGAATTTATTCCATCTAAAGTGCAAGATGCTTTGGCTGCTCCTCAATGGAAGAAAGCTATGGATGAAGAGATGTTGGCTTTGAAAAAAAATCAAACTTGGGATTTAGTTTCATTGCCACAAGGAAAACGACCAGTTGGATGCAGATGGATTTTCACAATTAAACACAAGGTAGATGGTACCATCGATAGATACAAGGCGAGATTGGTTGCCAAAGGATATACTAGACATATGGTGTTGATTATCAGGAAACTTTTGCACCAGTTGCAAAAATAAACACAGTTCGTGTTCTAATATCGCTTGCAGCAAATTTAGATTGGCCACTCCAACAATTTGATGTGAAAAATGTTTTCCTACATGGAGAATTGAAGGAAGAAGTTTATATGAGCCTACCTCCAGGATTTGATCTATCGGAAAATCCAAATTTAGTGTGCAAGTTGAGGAAATCACTCTATGGGTTGAAGCAGTCTCCTAGAGCGTGGTTTGGAAAATTCAGCTGTGCCATGAAGAAATATGGTTATCGTCAAAGCAATGCAGATCATACGTTGTTTCTGAAGAGGAGGAAAGGGAAGGTCACTGTTTTAATTATATATGTTGATGATATGATAATAACAGGTGATGATACAGAAGAGATTGATAAATTGAAACATTATTTATCAACTGAGTTTGAGATGAAGGATCTTGGAGGGCTAAAATATTTTTTGGGAATTGAAGTGGCTAGATCTCAACAGGGTATTTTCTTGTCACAGAGAAAATATGTGTTAGATTTATTGAATGAAACTGGATGCTTGGGTGTAACCTTGATACTCCTATTGTGTAGAACCATAATCTTGAGATTCTTCCAGATCAAGTTCCAACAAATAAAGACAGGTATTAGAGGTTAGTTGGAAGACTTATTTATTTATCTCACACCAGGCCAGATATTGCTTATGCTGTTAGTGTTGTGAGTCAATTTATGCATTCACCTAGTGAAGTTCATATGGAAGCAGTTATGCGAATTTTGCAGGATCTGAAGTCTGCACCTGGCAAAGGGCCGATGTTCTCAAAACATGGACATTTGGAAATTGAAGGTTTTACAGATGCTGATTGGGCAGGAAATTGAACTGATAGGCGTTCAACATCAGGTTATTTTACATTTGTGGGTGGTAACCTTGTTACTTGGCGAAGCAAGAAACAGAAGGTTTGTTCTTTGTCCAGGAGAAGTCTAAGTATTGGAAGCATGGTTCATGGCGTATGTGAGATGTTGTGGATTCGGAAATTATTAAAGGAATTGGGCTTCGTGGCTAAAGATGTCATGAAATTGTATTGTGATAATCAAGCTGCAATCGACATAGCTAATAATCCAGTCCAACATGATCGTACTAAACATGTGGAGATTGATAGACATTTTATTTATGAAAAATTGGAAAGCAATGTGATTAGTGTACCACATGTGAAATCAGAGGAACAACTTGCAGATATTTTGACTAAAGCAGTGTCTAGCCATGTATTTAGTGACTCACTTGACAAGTTGGGCATTGGTGACATCTATGCACCAACTTGAGGGGGAGTGTTGGCGTGAGTCCTATTTTAGGTAGGAAATTATTATTAGGATTCTTGTAAATATTGTATTACCTGTTCTATCGGGATTAGCTTTTATCTTTTCCTAAGGTAAAAAGGCATTGTACACTATATATACACCTCTTTGAGAGAAGAAATAATATTCAAAATTACCATATATCCTTATATTTGACTGGCTCATCAACATATCTCCCTCCCTTGATATAGTTTTCTTTGCTCAAACCATCAAATCAGGTTCTGCCACATGTTCAGTTTAAGATTGCAAAAGACAAAAATACCATCAACCAGCCAAAGCAAGTATATCACATCAGTGCCACATGAGCAATGTTGGATGTGGAGCAGACCACATTAGCTGTGGTACTCAACAAAGAATCCAATCAATTTCAAGTTGAGATATTAGGCAAAGTCCAGCCAAGAGCTCAGTGTAGCACAGGATATTCTCTCTTCAAGTGTTTTAAGTGTAATTAATGATGTAAATGAACAAAAGAAAACCAATAGGGTTTTTTGTTAAACTAATTAATTAAGTAGATTGCTCGAATGAGTGGGATGTATGGACCAGCAAAGATGTAAACAAACCTTAACAGATTCCTTAGAGAAACCAAAATGATTTTAGATGGGCCTGCAGCCTGCACATAAACCAGTAGCCCTGTATGATCATGATTGCACATTCAACATTTTGTACATTTTAAATTTGGAAGGCGTGTACTGAATCCAGGGCCATCGGC
Organism: Prunus fruticosa; assembly: GCA_018703695.1. Lineage (NCBI taxonomy): Eukaryota > Viridiplantae > Streptophyta > Magnoliopsida > Rosales > Rosaceae > Prunus > Prunus fruticosa. The sequence goes on along the minus strand of CM031921.1, from coordinate 27,715,603 downwards.
TACCAAGGGGGTCCTAAGGGGTAACACCCACATTGATTAGCATCTATTAAGGAACACCATAACCCAAACTTTTTAACACCATCATCTCCCCTAATAATTCAACAAAATATATACACGAACGATTGCAAGGTTAATTAAAACTCTTGTCACTCACGCTCTTTTAACCACTTGAGCTATAAAGCAAACCGAAACCATAAGAGGAGAATGTAATGGTAGATGTTTGGAAACCCAGCCAGAAGCTAGAGAGGCAATGAATATTGAAGGCCCAAAAGGGAAGTAGTAGTTTTTTACTCACTAGTTGAGAGTTGAGTTGATGAAGGGGACCTCAAAGTTCCTTCCTTGCTCCCATGCCAGCAAGGGCAAGCAACAAATAGCAAAGGTGCAGAGCGAAAGGCAAAGGGGTCCAAAGGCAAAATGAAATGATTACTTGAATGAGAAGGGACCCACATTATAATCTTTCCTTTTTTCCAAGTCTCTAAATTTTTTTTGACTTGGGATTGGGTCCCACCTCGGCCACCATTGTCTTTATGGATTGAATGATAAAAAGAGCACCTCACGTGGAGTCTGAACCAAAGGGGCTGTCCAACCACAATAAAAAGGGGAACCCCTCCCTTCCCTCCCTCTCCCTCCTCATCTCTCCTCCTCCTGAAAATTAAAATTCAGATATTGTTTCATATTTGGCTTTGGGTGTATTTGATAATTCATTTTCTCATATTTTTCCCTCCTAAAGAATGACAGAACATATAATTATATTAAATTAAATTAAATTAAAAGAAAGCGAGAAAAAGCTCAGCACAACAACAAAGCAATTTCTTTTCCTAAAAAAAATTGCTTTTTAAAGCTCACCCATATAATTCCCACTCATTATCTTTGTTGCTTAAAGCTCCTCCTCCCTCCCTTATCTTCTCTCTCTCTCTCCCCCATACTAGTCCATAGCTCTCTCTCTACACATCATCAAAATCAAATTTCTCCATTTTCTCATATACAAATTTCCAGCCCAACAACAACAACAACAAAGAGAGACTTCCAAAAAAATATATATACAGACTAGTCCTGTAAATATAGTACCACTGTGAGTGACTGAAGAGAGCTGAGCTGAGCTGAGAGACCCACCAAAACCAATTATACTACTAAATTAAGACCTCTCTCTCTCTCTCCTCCTCCTCTCATAATAAAACCCTTCACACAAGCTGATCATAATTCTCTTTCCCATGCGATCATGGAAGGAGGTGATCAAGATCATCAACTCCACCACCACCACCACCACCATTACCAACAACAGCAACATCACCACCGTCCAAACTTCCCCTTCCAGCTGCTCGAAAAGAAGGAGCTAGATCAAGAAGCCGCCTCCTGCTCTAACTCGACCTCCCCCTACCCTTCTCTAGCCATCACCACCGTGGACCCTGCGACCGCCACCACTACCACCACAACAACCTCCACTCTCCAAGCTTCAGCCGAGCCCTCCAAAAAGCCTCCCCCCAAGCGGACCTCCACCAAGGACCGCCACACGAAAGTCGACGGACGCGGCCGTCGCATTCGAATGCCTGCCCTCTGCGCTGCAAGAGTCTTCCAGCTCACCCGCGAGCTCGGCCACAAGTCTGACGGAGAAACCATCGAGTGGCTTCTCCAGCAGGCCGAGCCTGCGGTGATCGCCGCAACGGGCACCGGCACAATCCCCGCCAATTTCACATCGCTCAACATCTCGCTCCGCAGCTCCGGCTCGAGCATGTCGGTGCCGTCGCAGTTAAGATCTTCTTATTACAGCCCCAATTTCTCGGTTCACCAGAACCAGCGCCGGAGCCTCTTTCAGGGCATCGGCCTCTCGTCCTCGGACAGCTCGTCGACTCTGCTAAACTTTCAAACCAACAGCATGCACGCCTCCATGTTGCAGGCCAAGCAGGAGCTGCGCGACACGGTGTCGTTGGATCTCTCGGAGACGGCGTCGGGGGAGGGGAGCATGGGAGGGAGAAAGCGGAGGCCGCCGGAGCAGGACTTGAGTCAAATGGGCGGGGGCGGAGGTGGAGGTGGTGGAGGATACTTGTTGCAGTCTAGCACTGGCGCAGTCCCGGCCAGCCACCACCACAGCCAGATTCCGGCAAATTTTTGGATGGTGGCGAATTCTAATAACCAGGTTATGAGTGGAGACCCTATTTGGACTTTCCCAGGTTCGGTCAACAACAGCGGGTTGTATAGAGGGGCCATGTCAGGTGGGTTACATTTCATGAATTTTCCTGCTCCTATGACCCTATTGCCTAGTCAGCAACAATTGGGAGGCTCTGGCGGAGGCGGTGGCGGTGGCGGTAACGACGGCGATAACATGAGTGACGGGCAGTTAAATATGCTCGCTGGGCTTAACCAATACCGGCACATGTCCAGTACGGGTGTTTCAGAGTCCCAGCAAGCAAGTGGGTCCCATTCGCACCACGGAGGAGACGATCGGCATGATAGTACTAGTCACCATTCATAGATGACGATGGATGGTCAGCGGTTCTTCTTCTTAGTCGTCGTCGTCGTCGGTGGTGGTCGTCATTTCTTCCCACATGTGTAGTAGTTTGCTGTGTAACAACACACGTGAGGTTTGATTGATTGCTCTTAAAATTCCTGAGGTTTATTTTTATTTATTCCAATTTTTTTGTGTGATTAATATGATATGGCCGGGATGAGAGAGTTTTTTAGGGTTTGGAGAAGAAAAGAAGACACTTATTTTTAACATGGGTTATTTTGGCTGCTCTCTATTAATAGTCTCATTTTGGGAGTTTTTTTTTTACCACACAGTATACGATCATCATTGTTTGTGCAATTAATTCTCTCTTCTTCTTCTTCTTTTTTCCCTTCATTTTCTTTTCAATGAAAAGCAAGTATTACTTTCTGCTTTTTATTGTGTTGGTGAAAGTGATCTTATTTGCATGCTATGGGTAAGTCTCCTACCTAACATACAAAACAACTGGGCTCTCTCTATCTCTCTCTTCCCTTTCTCTCTCTAGGCCACCACCAAGTTTGCTGAATCCTCAATGGGTAGTGAAAAGGGATGAAACAGTGAGTTACTTACTGCAATGTTGGTATTAAAAAAATTTCACAGCCTTTCGATATCATTCTGATTCTATATACATGGCTCCCTCCTGCCATGAATCTCAAAGGGTTTACTGCATCAATGATTAATATTTTCAGAGAGGGGGTGGGGGTAATAGGACGGTAGGGTCCACACCTTATCAGTTCCAGGTGTTGGCTCAGGTGGTGGGGTCTGGGTGCTGGTCATTGCCCAAACCAATATACAACGTCACTGACAAACAGGTGGATCATTCCTCTATCGTTTTTCTTTTCTTTTTTTTTTTTCCTTATGGTGCAGTTGCTGACACCATTGAGGGTGATCGGTGGTGAGTTTTAAATTTATTAAATAACTCCACTGGGTCATGGCCCACCATCCCTTCAATCTATCTGGACCCTTCATTTTGATGGAATTACCTTTTGATTGGGTACCATTGAATGATTGGGTCTCAAACTATCAATATAACACTAACTATCAATATAACACTGTTTTGCTATTCTTAATCGATCACGATACGTGAAAAAGTTATTATGAATTCGTGACAGAATGTGATTTGTTGGAATATAAAAATAGTGTTATTTCCGTGATAAACAAGTTTTTTTTTCCTCAACTAGAGGATAGGAAAAATTGTGGAAATCTGGTGTTTCATATGCCCCCCATGGCTCAACTTGTTACTGTCTCCCCCCTTACCCAATCAGCATTATGCTGCATATATTTTCCTTTCTTTTTATAGGGGTGGATAAATTATTTTATGCTTTAAAACTTATAGAACAAAATCCCCAAATAAAAAAATGAACAAAATATTACAAGGACCATACTCTTGCACCAATTGATGTGGTTTGATATATACCTAAAGCTAAAGATTATATTCGTAATAACTGAAGGGGACGATTGTCAATGGCCTTGAAAAAGGGCAGATGGCATATAAATCTAGTAATGTCCTATCGTGCATGTCTTCAATATATGTCCCCTGGCTGGTAGGGTTTGTTTAAGTTGTATTAACTCGTTGAAAGAAAGAAAGATATGAAAAATTCTGGGATTTATGAAAATTTAAAACTAGCTGCCGGTTTGAAAGTTTCCATGTTTTTTTTTTCTTTTACTGGGGTCCATACTCTATATATAGGTGAAAAAACTAGTTGCAACAGGAATGTTACTGTTTTATTTTCCATAACCAATAATACTATGCCACGTACTATGCCACGTAGAAGCGTTATCACGCATATCATAATAGTCGAAAATACCAAAATAATACTATTCATGTTTCATGAAAATCTTTCTCCTACCTGTAGTTTCGGAGTCTTGAGTAATTGGGATCAATGCAAATCTTGGTAGTGCTCTAATTCATTGTGGGCCATCGATGTTGTTAATATATTTATATTCTTAGTGATCCTAATTCTTTGTATAAAATATATATAAAAAACAAGTGTAAAGTGATTACTTGTTGCTATCGTGTATTAAATATGCAGGTATATGCCAAATATAAAAGTCTAATCTGATTAAGTGTTGTACACACACAGAGATTAGACATACTTGCGTTTGAAAGCTTTTTTTCAATATAATAATCTATATACCATGGAATAAATGTCTGCTGTTCATAATGTTATTTATCCAAAATTATAACTATGCAACACGAAGGATATCACGAGGTATTTTCGTAAAAAGCAACAGTCAAGAAGAATAAAATGTTACTTTTAACCTTCGATTAGTATTAACCCGTTCTTGCCAAAAAGGTAAACGGATTTGCCATATATATCATTAGTACTGGTACATTTTCTGAAAATGGCAATATATGAATATATAAAATATAGGTTTTCTGGTCAGAAAATTATTAGTTTGCTGCTAGGATTTATAATATAGGTTTGGTGTACAGGCCTGGTAACAATGGGGTGATGGGGTGGTTGGGTGGTTCGAGCAGTTAGGATTAATTAGTGCAAAAAAGTATTAATTTGCTGCTCCAATTTATAGTAAGTCTGCTCATACGCCAGTACATGTAAATGAATTTAGCAGGATTGACAATAGTTATCACCGCACTTAAGAGTTCGATTCTCATCCTTGTCTCTCCAAACTTAAACATCTTATAACACGAGCCGGGTGAGAAAAAAAACACGTACATAGTACAATGTAGAGGGCTACAATTTCAGAATAAAAATGATTTTAAGAGAATACGAAGCATATACATATAATTAACGGCAAACACACATGGCTATGAAGGCATATAGTAGCAGATGTATATATATATATATATATATATATATATATATATATATATATATATATATATATATATTAGGCAGTGATGATCATGACAAGTGTGTTTTGGCATTTACTAGATTTGATGCTGTTGTGTGGGAAATCTGTGTCATATCATCATCGCAAAATATAGCTCGGTCTGGTTCGTACATAATATATGCACATGGTCATGGTCTCATGGACATGAAATCCCTAAGGACAGCCAATGGCCCCCAGCAGCCAAAAATAGCATGATTAGACCATCCTAAACTTGTAAGCCATGCATGTAATCTTCCAGACTGAACCAACACGCCTGCCTCCATTTAGGGTTTATTACTCTATAAGTACAAAAACAATCAGCTTATTCTCCTAATTTGGCCCATAAAATCTATTTTTTCTTTCATAATTTCATTTCATTTGTTTGGTTTGGGGCTTTGATCGGGCCCATAAAATCTTATAACCCTCCCTTCCACTTAGACTTAGCTTTTTTTTTTTAATAAAAAAAATCTATGATGGAAATAGATACAGTGACATTGTCACATGTGTGCCTGCCTAGCTACCTGGCTTTTAGCCTATGGATTGTTTGTTGGCAAGCAGGTAAATTGGATGAAAAGACCCACCACCACATCCACATCCACCCTTAAATGTCATGCTTGTGATGATACTAGATCTCTCTAGTTGGATGCCTCATGTTGGGAGAGGTTGGCTCATTGAAATTGACTGGTGGTGTAGCCTTCTAGGTACATTCAAAAACTAATGCATTATTATGAAAAAGTTACAAGCAAACAAACAGACCCCTAGCTCAACCTCTGAAATTGAGTAATCTACTAAACTAGTCTACTGCTTTGGTTGCCCAATACCAGCACAGTTGAAATTGGGCCAAATGCTTTTAAGGTAACCCACCAATACACTTTGAAATGGGTTGCATATTTGGGGCCCAGCATTGGGCACAAGTACAAGTAATTGGTAACTACACTAGGTCTAGGTCTCTGTATGCTAACCAAGAGGAGTTTTCTGTACATTTAACCAAGAGGAGTTTTCAACATACATTGTCTATTATTCTAGACTGAAATACCATTTACAAAGAGATTCTGTGTCAAAACTAGCTTGTCTCAGAAGGCTTTTGCCTTTTAAATTAGCATGGAAGTCGTAGCCTAAAACCATTCTCATATATATATATGAAACATTCTTTAAAATTGTTGCATAAAACATTCAAGTGTTTGATGAAGAGTAGGACCACAATTACAGTAGAATAGAACAAGCAAGGGGCAAAAGGAATATCAAAACCCAAATGTAATTCAGAACTTACTTTTAGAGTCAACAGATGGAACAGCAACAGTCTAACAGAGTGAAATGAGTAAAAGGAAGTGCTTCCTCCTTCAGCAAGATTATTTTCTTCTGGGCAAGAGTTCTGTTTCCGGTAAAGGTGCTTGGAGCCAAAAAGGCATTCCTGTTATCGGTGGTTTCCAACTCTGCTTTGCAATTGGTTTGCATCTCTTCTTGACTGTTCCCTGAAAAAAAAACACCGATTGTATACTATGAGAAACTAAGATTGAGAGAGGCTAATAATAAAAACACTTATACACATTTATACAACTAGGCATCAAGAAACGCTTGTTCCTACCTCACACTTGGTTTCTTCTGCTTGTTTTGGCTGCTTCATGCTAGCCACACTCTCACACTTGGTTTCTTCTGCTTGCTTTGGCTGCTTCATGCAGGCCACACTCTCACACTTGGTTTCTTCTGCTTGCTTTGGCTGCTTCATGCTAGCCACACTCTCAGACTTGGTTTCGTCTGCTTGCTTTGGCTGTTTCATGCTAGCCACACTCTCACTCTTGGTTTCTTCTGCTTGCTTTGGCTGATTCATGCTAGCCACACTCTTTCGGCATTCACTGAGTCATATTATCAAAAACCTTATAAACGTTACATTACATATATACAAAACCCTCCACGTCTGATTTAGACCAACAATTTTACAGAGAGAAACAGAGCATAATTAAGAAGACGAAACCCACCAAGTCACTGACCTTGGGCAAGGATCGAGGACATAGGAAGCCGGCAACATATTGAGGGAGCCTTGAGCCGACGGCCTGCGCGTGGAACTGCCAGCGACCACCGTGGGATTTGGGCTCTTCGTTTCGGGTTCACTGGCGCGTAGCAGACAAAGCTCCTTCTTCAGTTGGGCTTGGAGGGCGGCATTTTCGACTAAAGCTTTCCTGATCTCCGATAAGTTGTCATGGGGGTCTTCATCTTGACCCGAGGTGAGCTTGGAAGCTTGGGATTTCTTCCGACGCCCCATGATAAATTGGGGCAGAAGGGAATTTAGGGTTGGGGATGATGCGTGTGGCAGAAGGGAGATTAGGGTTGTTGGGTATGAAAATTTCCAAGGCAAAGGGGAACTAGGAATTTAAGGGAGTTAGAGAGCATTTCTACGGATCTAGCGTTTTAATTCGTGCCCCGAAGGCCAGACTTGTTACACGTACGGTCTCCGCCTCAAATTTCAAGACACTTCTAGTTGGCGGGCAAAACCATGCGTAAACTTTCCTTTCTTTTTGATTTTTTTTTTGTGTCAAACTTTGTTTTTGAAACTTGGATAACAAAGTTTTCATGGTTCCTAATGGAATTGTTGTTGTGTTTTTTGTAGTTCCATCCATTTGTGCTAGGCCTGGAAAAAAAGCCCGGGCCAGATGGGCTGGCCCGAATTCGGCCCTATTTTTTAATGCATGGGCTTACTCGGCCCGAAGTAATAGGCGGACTTGGCCCGGCCCGAAGTCTAATGAGTAGGGCTTGGGCTTCATTTTTAAGCCTTTTAAAAGCCCGGTCCGGTCCGATTATAATTATTTTATTTAATTAATATAGTTATATTATATATAATATTAATAGTTTGAAAAGGCCCGTTACTTTGTCTCATATCTCCCCAACACATTCATTTTTTAAGAGTATGCTTTGTCTCATATCTCATCTCTCCTCCAAACACTTTCATTTTTTATTTTTTTCCCTTCTTCTTCCTTCCGTTACTTTCCATCTCTCCCTCTCTCTTTTATTTCTTTTTTCCTTATTCTTCTCTCCCTCTCTCTTTCTATTTTTCCTCCTTCTTCCTCTGTTAGTCTCTGCAATTTTTTTTTCTCTTCTCCCTCTTTTGCGTCATCTTCCATATCTCTATCTTTTTTCTATTTTTTTCCATCGCTCTCTTCTTCCTTCGTCTCCTTCTTCCCGCTCTTGAAAGGAAGAAAGATAAAGTGGAGGGGGCTGGGAAGGAAGAAAAAGAAAGAGTAAGTGGGGTGGGTGTCTATTTCTGTCCCACATCGACTTCACACATCAACACAATTATTTTTTCCTTTATAAATAGCTTGGGAGGGTCAGTCATTTGTATATGGGCCTTCCATTTGAAGTTCTTGCTAGATTGCCGAAATCCTCATTTGAATTATTGGATTTTAGCATAAATCTTAGTTGAGATTTTTGATAAATGCCTTGGCATTTATAGTCTCTAAATATTATATTGATTTGAAAATTTATTATTGTTTTCGGATTGGAATTGTGTCTTAATAATGTTATATATATAGACAAGGGCCATATAGGCCCGTCTTGAAAGCCCGAAATAGTTTGGCCCGTGGGTAGGGCCTGGGCTTTGCATATTTCATAGTGGGCTGGGCCGGCCGGCCCATTTTCCAGGCCTAATTTGTGCAGAGTTGGGCTGATTTAGTTTGTTCGGGAAGGCGATTAAGTTGAACACCGCATGAGCGGAAGAATTCAAAGAATCATCCAATGACAGTTGGGTTTTTAGAGTTCGAAATGGCTAAAAGCTTAGAACATTCTTATTTTATTAAACTACAAAAATAAAGTTTGAAGTGTGTATGAAACATAGGATTCGTCCAATCGGCCTAAAATGTTTGGGTTCGTGGAGCTTTACTAGCTATTTTGAATTGTCGAGTTGAATAGGGCCAAGCCGAAGTTTCAAATATCAACGCCCAGCCCCCTCCCCTTGAGTTCGGGCTTAGATGGGCTTTCCACCTGGGTGGGCTCAGTGGGCTTAAACCAGCCGAGCTTTTTGCCATTTTTATTATAAAAAAAAATTATTTATAACTTTTTTTTAGTACATGCGATGGTCTAAACTACAAGGAATGTGGGGTTTTAATACACACAACTAAGATGCCATGGCCGTTCGAACCTTAGATCTCTAGTTTACAAATCAATGTCTTTTTCCATTGGGCTAGACCCTATTGACAAATATTTTATAACTTTTTATTACAAAGGTATGAGAGCATCACCACCGCCAATGAGTAAGAGCACCACCACCAAGGAATCAAGATTTAGAGAGATTAAGGCCTAGTTTGGGATTGCTGTCACTTTTTTAAAAAGTTGCTTCTCCGTGCTTTGAAAATAATTAGCTGTAAAGTAAAGCAGCTCCATGTTTGGTAAACAATATTTTTAAAGTGCTGTTAGTACAAAAAGCAGTGTAAAAGCGTTTGGTAAATTTTAATATAAAATTGTTGTAACTGTGAATAATGACTAAAATAGACATGATGTTAAAAGTGTTATGTATTAATCATGTGGTGGTAGTTGTAATGATGGAGTGGAGGTGGTGGTGGTGATGAAGGTGGAGTTGGTGGTGGCGGGGATGGCGGTTGTGGAGGTGGTGGCGGTGGTGGCAGTGGCATCATGGTGGCGGTGGTTGTGGATTTGGAGGTTTTGGAGGAGGAGGTGGTGGTGGTGGTGGTAGAGGATGAGGTGGTGGTGGCGGAGGATGAGGAAGAGGATGTGGTGGTGGTGGTGGTGGTGGTGGTCGTCGTCGTCGTCGTTGTGGAGGTGGAGGTGGAGGTGAAGGAGGAGGTGAAGGAGGAGGTGGTTTTTAAAAATGAATGATGGTATTTTGGGAATTTAAAAAAATTCATTAAATGTTCACTCTCGCTTCTTTTGAAAGCAGCTTTGAAAAGCAACCCAGAAGCCTCTTAAAAGCCGCTGTCAAAAGGTCATTGCTTTTAAAATAATCGGGATATTTTTTTTTTACCAAACACCTTAAACTGCTTAACTTTAAAGTGAATAAAGGAATGAGACTACCACCACCAAATGATTGAGGATTTAGAGAGATTGAGAAAATTGGAGCTTGACAAGTTAGAAAATTGCTTGAATAAGCATAGTATGTAATTGGGTATTATATTTATTGTTATTATTATTAATTATATTGATAGGCGGGGCCGTTTGGGACTAGACGAGCTTAATCAGGTTAGGCCTAGACAAACTCAAATAGGTAGAGCTGCCGGTTGACTCAAGGTTTCAAACCCTTGGCCCAAACCTATCCAATCTTAGAGCAAGTTAAGCTGGGCAAGCGTAAGCAACAAGTTCGGGTCGGGCTTTGTCCTATTAGGCTTAGAGCTACCCACTTTGGCCCATTGCCCATTTATTGTGGGCCAAATGATGATCTCTAAATATTCTTTAGAATTGTTGACCCCCTTTTGTTTTTCCTTTGGAGAATTTCCTCATTCTATGTGCAGTTGTGGTCTACCTCAATGGAAAGGGACTTCGATTTGCATACCAATAGTGGTCTCATGGAAAAACTCATACACATGATGGCTTGAACCCAAGATCACTTAGAAGCACACCAAAGGCATGAGCCAATCCAACCAAGGGCAGAATTAGAATTTTTTTAACGGGTGGGCAAACTACATTTATTAACTAAAAGTCTAATTATCATTTTCTTATGTTCTTACAGTTTCTATAGTCTTTTTAGAAATAAAAGTATACATTTAATCATGTAAATCATACTAGTTGATAGTTCAATTGACTAATTTTCAATAAATAAAAAAAGATTCTTTTGATGCAAGCGATATTGTGGGATGGGAAAATCGAACCTTGGACAAGAGTATATGGTCTTAACTATTTGAGTTACAAGCTCTTTGCAATTTACAATATAAAACAAATAAATATTTTTCTCTCAAAAATATAAATAAATATTAAATGCAACGAAAACCACAATTTTTTTAAACACTGTAATAGGTTATTATTACATACTAAGCTATATTTTTTAAAAAGATAAATATATAGGTTAATTTTTTTTTTAATTCCCAAAACCTCAATGGGCTACATTCCAGTGTAGCCCTTACCGGTAGTTCCATCCGTGAATTCAACTAACACTCCAATGGTCTCTCCCCTATAATATAGACTATCACTTGTATAAAAAAAAACCTATATTAATTTTTTTTACAAGATGTTGGAAATTCACTCATTGAATGCTTGTGTTTCACTCATTTGCTCTATGAGTTGAGTTATTATTATTGTTTTTTCAAACGACAGGGAGATTGTATTCATAAAGGAAGAGTCAAGTCACTTGAGTTTGACCTCAATTTTCATTTCCAAATGAGAATTTTTTACGTTTGCGTATTGAAGTGTCTAGATTATTTTCACTCTGTTACTGCTAAGATGTAATGATTAGTCAAATTCAAAACAAGAAAATGGACAACACACCAACAAACCCAAAATTATGAAACAGTAATTAACATAAAAGATGATACTTTTACTTCCTTTTTAATCTTAACCGCCACCAACTTCTCTGACTTTTCTTTTTCTTTTTGTTGTTAAACAAAGAAAAAGAACAGTAACCAAACTGTTATGAATTTTACCAATCTCAGAGCCAGTGGTGAGCTTATGGCTAAATGGTGCTGATGAGTTGGGCGGTGGCGGTGACGTAGTGGCATGAATCGCTCCAAAACCGTAGCTTTCCTCTGGCTCTTCTCTGCCTTGCTCTTCTACTCTCTCTTCCAAATGGCGCTCCGGAACTCTGATTCTTCACACAATTACACATCTGCTTCTGGTAAATTCAATTGCTTTCCTTCACTCTTTCACTCTTTCTGTTTGGTTCCCGAGAAATTGGGTTCTTATTCAACACTTTCCTTCCAGATTCTATGGTTTCCAATAAGGAGCAGAGGTCCGCCTTGTACGATCGAATGGCTAGGGATTTGGATCAGCACGGACCGCTTTTTCTCAAACATGGCCACACTTCTCAGTCTCTTTCGCTTTCTGATATTTTTACCATCAAGGATGGATCTGTAGCACCTATACTTAAGGTAAACTTAATATCTCAATTGATGGATTGATTAAAGTTTTAGGCTTTGGAGCTTTGGCTAATTGGGTTGTATGTGTTCTCTGTAGGCAGCAAATCCCCCTGTACGTGCTAATGTTTTGCATCTGAGCACACAGTATTCGGTTCCGATAACGTAAGTATTTGCTTTCTTTCTCTGTTTATGTGTTGTTGATTGTGTTTTCCTATTCAAATTATCAATGCTATCACGTGAAAGAAAAAAAAGAAATTTTTTAGTTGATATCAGTATTTATGTATCGTATCGATTATTAAATTTGGGAACTTTATTTATTAGTTCTAAATGTAATGGAGCATAGAGAAGTATTCTCTGAAATCAAGCACATTAAAGTTTGGATTTTTTTATCTGCAAAATTATAACGTTGGGTATAATTTCATAGCTTCAGCTTAGTACTCTTTCATTGAAGTTGTGCATTCATGATTGAATTGTTGCAGGGAGGCTCTTAAACCTATACTTGATCCGTACTTTGATAAAGGTAAGCTATTGTTTGTCATTTTATCAAATCTTTGACAGACTACATAATCATAGCTCAAATTAGGATTAGTTCATCTATTGCCAACTCAGTATTTACGATTTGTTGGTATGCTTATGCATTTATTTGTTAGTGATTTGGTTTCAGAACTCCAGCTTGTACCATTTTAGTATGTTCCATGCCTCACACCATATTTCACCTGTTCCTGCCACTCAAGATGAGGTAACAGCCTTTTTGGAGCCATTTATTTGTTTCTTTGCATCTTTCTTTTCACTTACATGTCAATTTAGTTTTTGAACCCTTTTTTTGGGGTCAGATTGAAGCCGAAGCAGCTGCTGTTAGAGCTGTCACACAGGAACTCTGCCCTTTAAAAATTGTCCTAGACAGGGTGGTTTTAACTTCAACAGGTGTGCTTCTTGGGTGCTGGCAGGTTGTTTTCCATAACCTATATACTCACTCTTTAATGCCTCCCTTCTCTTAATGTATGTTAAACAAGAATTATGTAATGCTTGTAAAAATAAGGTATCTCTTGATTTCAACAGTATTGCAAATTTGCATTTTCTCTCCCCATCCCCAATTTGAGGACACCGTGACATGTTATGCAGTAGTATGTCTTGTAGTTTAACCATCAAGGCAACTATATGAGATATAATTATTTGCTGGAATCACTCTTTTGCACTTAATGTTTGTGTTCCAATTTAGGTAATCTCTGGATCAGATCCTATAACCATTCGTGCAAAATTGAGGACTGCACTTCCACGGGCACCAGAGAAGCAACTTGTAAGAACCGTACCTATGTCTTAATTCATTTTTATTTTAGTACAGTACCTCAAAACTATGTAGACTAAGAGTTGTGAAGTTAACTAACAGAATACTCTTTAATGACTTGAGATCATCTATGAACTCAAGCTTAGAACCGAGGTTTTAATGTTAATATACGTTTTTACCTGAATTTGAAAATGAACGACAGTAACTCTTGCTTGAGGTGACGATTTCCTGAAGCTTACAGAACTTATTCCTTTCTGATTTATCTTATTGGCTGCCAAACTGACCTCTGGGTGTAAAGGGGTGTGTAGTCCCCAACAAGTTATTTCATTCTTTCTCATATGGAACTCATAATTGTTGCATCCTGGATCTCATCTTCATGACCTGGCCTCATTAGTGCGCTGTGCAATAGTAGTGGTAGGCTGATAGACTTTGAGTAAATAGCTTGTTTTCCTCCAGTATCTTATGGTTGTAGCAATTATCTCCTGCAGTATGATGCGGCTATTCTTCATACATCATTTGCAAGGCTTCTGGGTCACCGAAAGCATCATCCACGGTAGTATCATCTAAAGGTTCTTTGAGTGCAATTAGTAGCCTATTTCATTGCTTAGTGTGACATGTAATTGTTTTAATACTGCAGTGATCTGCTGAAAATGTTAACTCTCTTTCTTATATTCTTCAAAGAAACTAGGCTTGCTTTTTTTTTCTTTTTCAATTTTCATATATAGTATATGAATGACTACTTTTCATAGTTAATGGAATTTGTGAATCCTTGATAAGATCCAGAACTTTCCATCAATTGAGAGTTCAAGGAAACATGTGTCATATCATTTTGATGCTGGTTGCCATTACATGCCATTAGATCTATCTATGTTCTGTTAGTTTATTCTTTATTCTTCTCTTTTTTTTTTCATGTTCAGATGCTATCTAATACTGGGGATCAGGTCCACTTCTTCCATGGGCTTGTTGATCGTCTAAACAATGAACTCCGAGGATTTGAGGTGAGATATGTTATTTATAACCACAGTAATTTATGTTATGTAATTTGTTTGTATCCTCCTATGCATGAGCTTATAAGGTCCTCAAAATATAATTCAGGCTGTCGTATCTGAGCTCTGGTATGTTGAGGAATTTGATGTTTTGGCTCTTGCTTTGAATGGAAGAATGAAGATGCGCAGGTTCCAACTTGGCTGCTCAAGAAATTGACATCATGAAATGAAAGACAAACATCAGATGGATTACAAGATCTCACGACACATACCTTAAAGAAAAACTGCTGACACAAGATGTGCCCATTGAGAGTGCATTTGTAAATGAAATTAAAATATCTTCTATCAGTTAAAGAGTTTTAATAGCAACCAGACATATCCTGCGAAAAAATAAAACAAAAACAAAAACAAAAATGAGGATTTTTACGTTCATAAATTATTGATATAAGACGTTGTAATTACATTACTAATTTACAATATTGTTTTGTATTGTTTGAGCAAACAAAGAGTGCTCACTTCTGATTATGTATCGACAAATGCTCCCATGACATGTAAAACTCAAATACAGAGAACGCAACTGATGAAACCAATGTGAAGAAGACAGAACCGTTCAAATAACTAATATTTAATGTCTGAGAATGGTTGATTGAGAACTTTGTTTTCAGGTCTTTGAAGTTGAAACGATGCAATAATTACACTCTCAATCAGAAACAATCCCAATGACACATGAGTTTTGAGATATCTGAGTCCTTTTCCTTCAGTTTGGATTGCTAAATATTGCTTTCTTCGTTGTATGTATTTTTGTACAACACTCTTTCATATCTTCTGAGTTTGATTCTTAACACTTTTAGAATCTTTTTATATATATATATTTTCGAGAAATCTTAATAGTTTCTAGCGTTCTTGTTTTCTTCATGTAGACCAATGATGTTTTTGATTCTGAGAACAGACTAGATCATTCTGTCATGACATGAAGGAAAAAATTTCAAGTTGATCTCATTCAGCTACTAATGGACAAAATCCGAGCATCAATGTTCACTCTGCTGGTATTGTAATTACAATATAGCACTCAAACAATTCTGCTAAAAAGATGAGTACTTTGGCAGAATATTTAACACCATACCTGAATTTGGCAGACGCTCCAATTCAAAGAAACTCTAAAATAAAAAATAATCCGCAAGAATTCGAATAGGTTAAGAGATTGGAAACAAGGGAAGAAGAGATAACAGCAACAAGCGAAACTGAGAAAGCAAACAGTCAATCTGGACAAGCCAACAAAGAGCAGCAACAGCTTACTGTATGAGAACCGAAACAGACATAAAACAGATAAAACAATTGGCATGACTCAATTTTTTTCCCAAAATAAAATAATATATGCCTTCATAAATCAACCAAAGAATCTATGGTTTCAAATTTTCTTGTCGGACTAAGGATTATGAAGGCATACGTTTTCATCAATCACAAACGTGTGCCTTATGAATCTCTTGCGTGGCATGCGATTATCAAAGGCTGGTGGGATTATGAAAAACAAAGGCACTCGTTCATCATGAGGCAGTGCGAGGCAACCTGGTGGTGAGGCTGGCGGTGCATCGACGACCAGAAAGTTGGTTATGCAGCGCTATGAAAGTACACAACTAATCGTGGGGTTTTAGTATAACATAACTAGAAGAAAAAAAAAGAAAAAAGAACAGCAGCGTCTAGAATTTTACACGAGTTCGAAACTTTCCCAATATCATACCATACCACCAACCAACCGTTATAAAAACTTCCCTCTGCAGCATTATCCCCAAACCCTAAATTCCCTTGTCCCTCAATTTAGCATTTCAATAGCAAAGGCCCTATCAATCATCATCTGCTATCATGGGGGGATCGGAAAATATCTCAACCTTCCGCCACCGCTGTGCTCACCTTGGGTCAAGATATTCAGGACCATCCCTTGACGATGGCTTCCCGCGAAGATGAGCTCCTGGGCAAGATATTAGAGATCGAGAAATCTTGATGTAGAACAGATGGCAGAGCCGTGACGTACGTTGGATTTGGGCATTCTGGTGTCCTTTGGCCTTTCAAAACTGCATTCAAAGTTCGAAGATTAATTCTCCAAATAAATTCTGTTTTTTTCCGTTTCGGAGTTACGTAGTTAATTCCCCAAATAAATTCTGTTTCTTTTCAGTTTCGGAGTTACGTAGTTAAGTCTCCGAATTAATTCTGTTTTCAGTTTTATTGTAATAACTCCCCTAGCAGTTCAAGGGTTGAGAAGTTGTGTATTTAGACAGGTTTGTCAAACGTTTTTCGGCACTTCAGATTTTAATCAAATTAATCAAAGAGAGTTTCTCTTAATTTCTGGTGGAATCCAGTTTCCTTGTTACTCAAGGTTTTCGTTTGAAACCTTTATTGCTTGTGCTGCGTCAAGTGGTATCAGAGCGGGTCTCTCCCGTCTCGGTATTCTTGTCTTATCATGGGTGATCGAGAAGCTGAAGTCCCAGCCCCAATTACTCGAGCGGATCTGGACGCTCAAAACCAACGGATCGACAACCTTACCAACCAATTTGGGGAGATGCGAGAATTGTTGTTGCAAGCTCTTGGTGGCAACAATAGAAGAGAAGGTAGAGATGGCGAGAGAAGAGATAATAGGAGGCAACTTATTCCGGATAGTGAGTCAGAGTTAGAAGAAGAACTTGAAGAACCACCACCACCGGCTAATAATCCTCATAATCGTAATCGTAATTACGAGAATTTTGGTGATTATCGGATTAAAGCAGAAATTCCTAACTTTTGGGGAAATCTGAAAATTGAAGACTTCTTGGATTGGCTTGTAGAAGTGGAGAGGTTTTTCGATATTATGGAGGTTCCTGAGCATAAGATGGTGAAGATGGTAGCTTTCCGTCTAAAAGCTACAGCGGCTGTTTGGTGGGATCAATTGCAAAATTTACGGAGAGGCAAGGAAGAAAGAGGTTCGAACATGGCGGAAGATGAAGTCGCTTATGATGGAACGATTCTTGCCCACAGATTATGAGCAGATTCTCTACCGTATGTACCTAGGCTGTGCGCAAGGCACCCGTTAGATTTCTGAATATACCGAAGAATTCATGCGTTTGGCAGAGCGAAACCATTTGACCGAGACTGACAATCAAAAGGTCGCGAGGTACAACAATGGGCTGAAGATTTCCATCCAGGAAAAAATTGGTATGCAGAATATATGGACTTTGCAGGAGGCGATTAACATGGCATTGAAGGCTGAAATGTTGGAGAAGGAGAAACGCCAACCCAACTTCCGCAGGAACACGACCCGGAAGCCTCTCGAATATACTGCTGGTGCTTCTAGTGGCTCAGGAGATAAGGGGAAAGCACAGGAGCAGAATCCTGGAGGATCGACAAAACCAGCAAACAGTTGGCCAAACAAAAATTTCAACGAAGGAAGCAGCGGAATTACAACAGAGGGCAGCCCCGAAACCAGTCCCAAAATCCGTATGTTAAGCCCATGACGGACATATGTTACCGTTGCCAAAAACCAGGGCATCGTTCTAATGTTTGTCCAGAGCGGAAACAGGCTAACTTTATCGAAGAAGCCGATGAAGATGAGGAAAACGATGAAGTCGGGGAAGATGATTATGCAGGGGCTGAATTTGCAGTTGAGGAAGGAATAGAGAAGATTACCTTGGTTTTGCAGAGAGTTCTTTTGGCACCAAAGGAGGAAGGGCAGCATCATAGTATTTTTCGTTCCCTCTGTTCAATCAAAAACAAGGTTTGTGATGTGATCGTCGACAATGGTAGTTGCGAGAATTTCGTGTCAAAGAAATTGGTGGAGTATTTGCAGCTATCAACGGAGCCACATGTCAGCCCTTACTCACTAGGTTGGGTTAAAAAAGGCCCTTCGGTTCGTGTAGTTGAGACTTGTCGTGTGCCACTGTCCATTGGTAAGCATTCCAGAGATGATGTATTGTGTGATGTTATTGACATGGATGCATGCCATATTTTGTTAGGACGACCTTGGCAATTTGATGTGGATGCGACTTTCAAGGGATGAGATAATGTAATTTTGTTTTCTTGGAACAACCGGAAAATTGCAATGGCAACTACACAGCCCTCAAAACAATCTGTTGAGGCCAAGACGAGGAGTTCTAGTTTCCTAACCCTAATTAGCAACGAGCAGGAGTTGAACGAGGCTGTCAAAGAAGCGGAGGGTTTTTGTCCCTTGGTGTTGAAGGGGTTGTTGAAACTTGGCAGAGGAGAAAGTGACATTCCACATGATGTGCAGCAGATTTTGTCTCAATTTCAGGAACTACTTTCTGAAAATCTGCCAACGAGCTGCCTCCTATGCGGGACATACAACACCGAATTGATTTGGTGCCTGGAGCTAGCCTTCCGAATCTGCCCCATTATCGGATGAGCCCCAAGGAGAATGACATCCTAAGAGAACGGGATTGAAGAATTACTGCGGAAAGGATTTATCAGGGAGAGCTTGAGTCCCTGTACTTCCCTTTTGCTGGTTCCAAAGAAAGACAAAACTTGGCGAATGTGTATTGATAGCCGGGCAATCAACAAGATAACAGGTCAAGTACAGGTTTCCCATTCCACGGTTAGAAGATATGCTGGACGTTCTTGGCGGCTCAAGGGTGTTTTCCAAGATAGATTTGCGAAGCGGTTACCACCAGATTCGCATACGACCTGGAGACGAATGGAAAACAGCGTTCAAAAGCAAGGACGGATTATTCGAATGGTTGGTGATGCCATTCAGATTGTCAAATGCGCCTAGCACTTTCATGCGACTCATGAATCAGGTTCTTCGACCATTTATTGGTTCTTTTGTCGTTGTTTATTTCGATGACATTTTAATTTACAGTACTACAAAAGAAGAACATCTTGTGCATTTGAGACAAGTTTTAGATGTTTTGAGAGAAAATAAGCTGTATGTGAACCTAAAAAAATGTACTTTCTGCACAAATAAGCTACTGTTCTTGGGTTTTGTTGTTGGTGAGAATGGTATCCAGGTAGATGACGAGAAGATCAAGGCAATCCTTGACTGGCCAGCTCCAAAGACGGTTCTGAAGTTCGAAGTTTCCATGGCTTGGCCACCTTTTACAGAAGATTTGTGAAGCATTTTAGCTCCATTGCCGCACCTATCACAGAGTGTTTGAAGAAGGCCCGGTTCAGCTGGGGAGAGGAGCAAGAGAGAAGCTTTGCAGAAATAAAAGAAAAGCTTTGCACCGCACCGGTTCTAGCTCTTCCAAACTTTGAGAAAGTATTCGAAGTTGAATGTGATGCCAGCGGTGTGGGAGTCGGAGCTGTGCTTTCACAAGACAAGCGGCCAATTGCTTTCTTTTCTGAAAAGTTGAGCGATGCGCGTCAAAAGTGGAGTACTTATGACCAAGAGTTCTATGCGGTTGTTCGAGCTTTGAAGCAATGGGAGCACTATCTTATCCAGAAGGAATTTGTTTTGTTTATAGATCATCAAGCGTTGAAGTATATTAACAGCCAGAAAAATATTGATAAAATGCATGCTAGATGGGTGACTTTTTTGCAGAAATTTTCGTTCGTTATCAAGCATACTTCCGGCAAGACAAATCGTGTGGCGGATGCGCTGAGTAGAAGAGCTTCATTATTAGTCACGCTGACTCAAGAAGTTGTGGGGTTTGAATATCTGAAGGAATTATATGCAGGTGATGATGATTTCCAGGAAATTTGGACTAAGTGCACTAATCAAGAGCCAATGGCAGATTACTTTCTTAATGAAGGTTATTTGTTCAAAGGCAACCAGCTGTGTATTCCAGTTTCCTCTTTAAGGGAGAAGCTCATTCGGGACTTGCATGGTGGAGGGTTGAGTGGCCACTTAGGCCGTGACAAAACAATTGCATTGATGGAGGAGAGATTTTACTGGCCACAGCTCAAAACGTGATGTTGGAACTATTGTGCGCAAGTGCTACATTTGTCAAACTTCGAAGGGGTAGGTACAAAACACTAGATTATATATGCCGTTACCAGTTCCTAACGATATTTGGCAGGATCTTGCTATGGATTTTGTCCTCGGATTGCCCCGAACACAAAGGGGAGTGGATTCTTATTTGTGGTGGTTGATCGGTTCTCAAAAATGGCGCATTTCATAGCCTGAAAAGACCGCCGATGCATCAAATATAGCCAAACTGTTTTTCAGGGAGGTTGTTCGCTTGCATGGGGTTCCTACATCCATTACATCTGATCGTGACACCAAGTTCTTGAGCCATTTTTGGATCACTTTGTGGAAACTGTTTGGGACTACTTTGAAATCAGTAGCACTGCCCATCCCGAACTGATGGCCAGACTGAGGTTACAAACCGGACATTGGGCAATATGGTACGAAGCGTCTGCGGAGAGAAGCCGAAACAATGGGATTATGCATTACCACAGGTGGAGTTTGCATACAACAGTGCAGTCCATAGCGCTCCTGGAAAGTCTCCATTTTCCATTGTTTATCCTGCTACACCTAACCATGTTGTAGATTTGGTGAAACTGCCTAGAGGCCAGCAAACCAGTGTGGCAGCGAAAATTTGGCTGAGGAAGTGGTAGCCGTTCGAGATGTAGTCAAACAGAAACTTGAGCAAACAAATGCTAAATACAAAAGCTCCCGGATAGGCATCGACGTGTTAAAGTGTTTCAAGAAGGCGACTCAATGATGATATTTCTGAGGAAGGAGAGGTTTCCAGTTGGCACTTACAGCAAGCTTAAACCAAAGAAGTATGGTCCTTACAAAGTGCTCAAACGGATCAATGATAATGCCTATGTTATTGAGTTACCGGATTCCATGGGAATTTCCAATATTTTTAATGTTGCAGATTTATATGAGTTCCGTGAAGATGAGGTTCTTTATCCGAGGATTATAACTCCTGGGGTCGAGTTCTTCTGAAGGTGGAGGGGACTGATGTAGAACAGATGGCAGAGCCGTGACGTACGTTGGATTTGGGCATTCTTGTGTCCTTTGGCCTTTCAAAACTGCATTCAAAGTTCGAAGATTAATTCTCCAAATAAATTCTGTTTTTTTCCGTTTTCGGAGTTACGTAGTTAATTCCCCAAATAAATTCTGTTTCTTTTCAGTTTCGGAGTTACGTAGTTAAGTCTCGAATTAATTCTGTTTTCAGTTTTATTGTAATAACTCCCCTAGTAGTTCAAGGGTTGAGAAGTTGTGTATTTAGAGAGGTTTGTCAAACGTTTTTCGGCACTTCAGATTTTAATCAAATTAATCAAAGAGAGTTTCTCTTAATTTCTGGTGGAATCCAGTTTCCTTGTTACGTAGTTACTCAACTTTTTTTTAATTGGTCAATCTCTATTAAAAAATAATATAAAAAATAATTAATATTAATTAAATATTTGAAATACTCATTAAATAAAGCAACATTAAATTATAGGGAGCCACCAGTGGCGAAGCCAGGATTTCATGTGTGTGGGCCTCTTACACATTATGAAGAATCAAAAATTCAAACTCACAATACATACAAAAAATAGTATATATATATATATATATATCACATATGTTAAGAATTATATTGTTTATTGGTTGCAGATTGTCCTTAACAAAGGGATAGACAAATACATTATGAGCAAGAAAAATTGCAAGAGATAGACAAAGAGTAGCGATTTAGCAAATATCTTTAAAGCTTTTCCCCCCATTAAACCCAATAAAAAGAAAAAAATCAAAATTTCACAAACTAAAAAAAAACCTTAGGTCCCTTCATGCATTCATATCATACATGAAAAAATGTTTTAGGTAAAAATATTGACTAAGTATGAAAAATGGTTTTTGGAATAATCATTTTCTCAAGATAATTTTTGGCGGCTTTTATTCTTTACACATCAAATAAGAAAACTTGATTTTATGGGATTTTAGTATGAAGTATATATTGACTTAATGAGCCATCATTTTTAGCCTAAATTGTATTTTGCACTAAAACCAATTTTTCATATTTTGATTTGGTGGGAATTTGATTTTCTAGTGTTTTTATTTGAATCCAAATAGGAGGTACTTCCTTATTTACATTGAAAATTTAAGTAAATGAAGTAATATAAAAATAAATGAAAGTAAAAGGATAAAGACATTTACTTAAATGTTGAAAATGAAAATAAGGTAATCTGTACATCTGGAGTGCACCAATACCAGTTGAGCAAAGAGGCAATTTGAAACATCTCTTTGTGCCTTAATAGGTCAATCACAACACATGTGGGTACATATCAAAACGTAAAGTATTTGAAATAATATATATATCGAAATACATAACAGTATATTATTTTTAAAATATGAAAAAATTGAGTGGGGGCCCGTGACCACACTAGTCCCAGTGTGGCTCCGCCCCTGGGAGCCACTAGGAGTTCTTTCTCTCATCAGATTTAGGAGCTCCTAGAGGTCTTCCTATTTTAGGAGGTAGATATGGAGCATGGTTGAAGTTGTATTTTTCCAAATCTTCCCTAAAATTTGTCTAAGGAGGTGGTTTAGGAAGCCCATTGTGGATGCTCTTAATTGTTGTTTTTCCTGATTGGCCATTGTTTTTTATTTTATGAACTTTTTTGACTTGTTTGAAATGATTAACTTGACTTATTCTATATCTCTCTGTTCTCTGTCCAGTTTGCCCATGGAGGAGCATGCATCAATGACAGTAAATCGAGGGGAACATAGATCTGTGTTTTTAGTGATGACTTACAATAGGGAAAACATAGGTGCCCTGTATGAAGTCAAATTCAAATACGGGGGGAGAAGTTGATGATGTGGGCGGAGGAGCAACACTTGAACCTGTAGACAAGTTCAGCTGTTTTAAAACAGGTGCAAGGATTTTCAACCGCTCCCAACTATATATATTTACAAAGGATGGTTGCGATAAACTTTGCCTTAGGTCATTTGATACCAAAACTAGGAAATTAGATCCCTCCATAACTACTACCTTAGAGTTTAAGCCAAGTAGAACAGTTGTGTCCGCTTATGACAGACTCTATTTTCTTGAAGTTGCATCGTCCTTTGAAGCAGATCCGCTTCCATCCTTTGCGAAATACAATCCTGATAAGAAAAATTGGGAGAGAATGCCTAAGTTTCCATTCCGTTATCCTTTTCCTAGGAGGGTAACTGGTTATTATGTTTGTTATGGCATTATTTTGTATACACTGTTTGACGGACTCAAAAGCTCTAATGTGGTTGTTTTTCACGTGGGTAAAGAGAATTGGAATAAAGTGGAAGTTGACACTCATGATTATACTCCTTTCCGAGGGAGGGCCGTGGTTGTAGGCGAGACCATCTATGCCATGAATCTGTTTGAGGTGGATGAGATTATAGCATTCTCCTTGAAGATGAACAAATGGGACGACGGTAGTATTGCATACTTACTAATCAAGCTGTGTAAATTGGATGGCTTGAAGATTGCATCTCTGCCATGTCCATTTGAGGGGCTTGAGAATGACTATTTGGTTCATTTGGGGAACCATGACTTCTTTCATGTTACGACGGGCAATAATTTTGAATTTTACAAGGTTCAACATCTTTGCATCACCACGTTTCAAATATTTGTTCGAGAAGACGGAAGACATGATAGAAACCATACATTCCACAGTTCTTACGATGGATATCGAGGCTTGTGGTCTGTTCATGGTCACGTTTGGCTTCACACCGTAAGTTCTCACATTCTTGTGTTTTCATCAAAAATATTAATTTGTACATTGGATTATGTAACACTTTTTATGTATCAAAACCCATATAAATATAGTTCTTGTTGATTATGACTCTCAGAGAGTGTGAGGATTATGAACCCATAAAAGGGGAGAGTGCATCTAGCATGGAGCATCCAAAACAAGAAGATGAAACCACTGTGGATGAGAATTCTTTGATGTGGGAGGTGAAAGAAACGTGTTTACATGAAATCTTTTTATATATTTAATGACCATGAATCAAGAGACTCAATAGTTTGTATGTCTATAAGTATTTTTATTAGCCTTTTGGTTGAGTTTCTCATAATGTAATTTTGTTTTGCAGAGAAACCAAGGAGGAAAAAGCACACATGCAGCATGAAAAGCCCTGAGGCAGCTTGAAAAGGCCAACCAGGAAAAAGCTGACTGCAAACGGGAAAAGAAAAGGAATAAAAGAATAAGAAGCGTGTTTACACCATAATCAACCGAGCATATCCAATATCAAAACAATTGGCACCAAGGCAAACACGCTAACTTCCAAACGGAAGAAATACCCCAAAGGGACACACAGACAAACCCTTAGAAAGTGAGTGACGTCATCACCTTCTAACTAGCTGAAGGAAGACACTTTCCGAAGTGGCAGCCACCTGCCGAAGCTCTCAACTACCGAACCTAATTTCCATGGATACATGTCACCTCTACAGCAGCTTGCACAAAGTCCCACATTGAAACTTTGTACAAAACTCTCATTTTCACTTCCCTATAAATAGGGAACAATGCCCAAATAAAAGGGGTAACTATTTTCTCATATTTACTGTTACTCTGCCAAAATTACCATATAGCAAACTTAAGCATCGGAGAGCCTTCGGCAGGTACCACACCGGTTTCCGAAGCTTGACGATTGCTTCTTCTTCATTGTCTTTTGTAGGATCTCCAAATATCGAAGGTCCCCACCTTCTCCCCTGCTGAAGATCTGACACTCCTCTACCTAAGTTGACCCTCCCAAAAAGAGCATCAACAAAACGGATGGAAGGAGGGACATGTAGTAGAAAACAACATGTAATGTAAGTAGTTGAGGAGCAGGGAATCCGTTTTTGATAAGATATTATTGGTGTTATAGGGGAAAAATATGTTATTGATTGTTATCTTTAGCTGACAGTTGATATGATACATTTGATTTGATCTTTTCAGTTCTGTTTCTTTTAAAACTAAGCATTCACAAAGTGAGTGCAAAATAAGACGTGGTATTTGATGTGGAGAAATTTTGATGTGTGTGTTGGCTGTTGCGTTGCGTAGAAGAATGAAGTGTATGCACATGTTTCAACTAACTAAGGGTATAAGTGTTTTTATTTTCCCTTAATTTGGTCGAGTTTCTCTGAATGTAATTGGGTTTTACAGATAGAAGCGAATGAGGAAATAGCCCAAATGCAGCATTAAAAAGTCAACTGGAAAAAACCCGAGGACTGCAAACGGAAAAAAGAAAAACCCGAGGACTGCCATCTACGCTCTTGGTGTTACAGGGGAAAAAGATGTTATTGACTGTTATCTTTATTTGAGAGGGAAAAATTCGAGTTTTTCTATTTAAACCCCACACTTTTCTTTGTTCACCCAAATACTTAAATCATTAATCTCTTAATACTTAACCCTAGTACATCTATACACACCCCCAACACACCTCACCACTCTTCATATATTAAGTTTTAGAAAAACACAAACTCATCTACACCCTATTACCAGATTACTCTTCTCTTTGAATCCAAGAAACCTACTATACTCTCATCTTCTCTTCACAAACCCTAAATACGGTATGAAAATAGTGGCTTGTTGTAATTCTGAGGTGGATGTGAACTTAGAGTGGTAAGGGGCAAGATAGTAGGGTGTGGGGTGTGTGGGTTGATGAGTTTTTTTAATTTTTTTCTTTAGCTGGGTGTGTATTTAGGGGTAGTTTGGGAAGATAGTGGGGTTTTCTTAAAAATTGAGAAAATTTGAATTAGAAGTTGGGGTGACTTAGAATACGGGGTGAACAAAGAGAAGTGCTATGTTTAAATAGAAAAGCTTCTACACTACTAGAATCCAGGGGGACCATCTTGCATCTAGTAGCAAAGTTGGCTCATCTTCCCCAACTCTCATCTGTATCCAGTGCAGCTCTACAAATGCAGAGAGAGTTGTAGTGGTAAAGGTGTTTTTATCTAGGAAAAATAATAATAATGAAGTAATGATGCTACACATTTGATAACAGTATTTTTATCTCTTTAAGTAATGTGAGATTGAAGTGGGTGTTGGGTGTGGGGTGTGAGGTTGATGAGTTATTTATTTATTTATTTTTTGCTGTGTAACACCCGGTCCAAAAAAAGAAGTAAAATAATTAAATAAAGAGGAAATAAATTGGAGTAAACAATAAAATAAAATGATTTGAATTAATTAAGGTTTTTGAAAATTTAAAATATTATTTAATAAAGAAAGGGGCAAAAAGGTCATTTTAAGTTTGGGAAGGAATTTGGGACTTCCGGTTATACCGTTGCGTAGAGCACGTCAAAACGAGTTCGTAGACACGTAATGGACTCTGAATCGGACTTGTAACGAAAAAGTTACAAGCAAAATACACAAGAAGGGAAAAATTGTAAATTTCAAAAATCTGATTTAAAAATCTGATTCTCTCTCTCTCCTCACTTCCCTTCTTCTTTGCGTAACTCCCCCCACCCCTGGTTTTTCTTTTGCTCCAGCCGACACCCCAAACCACCACTAACACCCAGCCACTCACCACCTCCAGCCACCAGACCGGCCAAGGAAGCATCGCCGCCACCTCCGCAGCCCAGCCGTCGAGCCGCCCGAGTTTCACCGGAAAACTGGAGAAAAATGGGCTGGATTTTTTACAGAACTTCCAGCTGCTCGTTCTCCTTCGTTCTCAACCAAATTGGACAAGTAAGGTATGGAAATTCATCTATTTTTCGTGCTCTAGCTGCCTGTTGGATATGTTTCCCAGAATTTTGAGAGTTTACAGATTAATTTTCGAAGTTAAGCTTCAGCCGATTTTCAGTTGGCATTTTCAGCCCCTTCTGGCCACTTTTTGGCCATTGTCCAAGAACAAAAGTGACTCCAAATTAGGGGTATTACCTAGGGTAGGAGTTTGGAGCCAAGATTCTAAGTTTTTCCGGTCATCGGAACATTTATCAAGCCACCCACGCGCGACAGTGTGTGGGGCGGCGCGTGGGCAGTCCGGCAGATGTCACATTTTATCCTAGAATGATCCTTGTGTTGTCACGAGCGCATAGAATTTTACCGATCTCAATTCGGATAACGTTTGAACCCGAACGGATTTTACATATTGTGTGATTTTCGGGTTCGATATGTTAGAACCGTTGGATCACTTTCCATTTAATATATGTTGATTTAGGTATTTATAGGATCGTGTAGGAATTAACGGATCGGGAACGGAGCCCGGATGTTCCAATTTAAATAGTTAAAGTTTGTGTTTTACGTTAACCGTCCGATCGTGCGATCGTGAGCAATCTAGCCGTTCAATCCGGACCAAACTTACAGAACGTGTATCCTAAACCTTGTGGAACCCTTAGGGACGTTTGGATGACCATGAGTGGGGCCCGCGGGCCCGGTTGACCAAGTTTGGATAGTTTGATTTTCGGATGACCATGAGTCCTCCGAGGTTGTTTTACCCTTCGAAAAGTATTAGGATAACCTTGAGAGAGACTCTAGGGTCTCGGTTTGAATATTAGTATTTAAGTGGACGTTTGTCTTCAAGAGTATTTAGTTTTTTTTTTTTATGAAATTCTTGAATATTATTAGATAATGGAAATTAAGAAATTGATGAGTATGGAATGCTCGATTTGTTGGGTTGTGAAAGTGAGTCTTGGGACTCGGTTATAATTATTGGAAATAAATGGCATGAGTTTGTGATGGAAGTATTATATACGAATGTGATGGTTTATTGAAATTCATTTTATATTTATTGGTTGAATTTATTATCTTTGTAAGTAATTGTGATATATGTGAGTTTTGACATATTCTAGTATCTAGAGTTATATATATACAATACTCGAGAAAATGCTATCTATGTTAATTTTGTGTGGGATACTTGGGTTGTTGATGTGAGATGCTAAGAAGACAGAGGTTAAAATGTCAATTTGAGTGCTATTAGCACTACCTTAGGTACCCCATGGAATACATGTTATGCTTGAGATTTTACTAGCCATACTATGAATAGGTATTCTTGGGAAAAATTGGATTAAGGAAGGGAATATTATTATTATTATTTTATGTAATATTTATATAAGGGATTACGAACTCCACCATTATATGTACCTCCCCCTTGGATGATGATATTTGGAAACAGTGGATATGGACACTGGGATACATGGAAATGGATATATGGATATGTTTTGGATATACTATTCACACACGTGCCGGGTTTTGGGCGTGTGGGCTTATTTGGTCATGGATCCCGGAATTGTGGGATGCCGGAAAAATTGTGGATATGATATGGATATGACAGAACCCGTGGCATACCTTAACGGGTGTCGCTGTAGACCCTTAATTGGGTAGTCTGCGCGTAAGGCTGTTTTTGAGACGTACGGGTCTTGATTCTTCGTCCGTACGGGCTGGTTGAGTTCAGTCCCCCAGTTGGACGGCTCGTCCCTAGCCACATAGTCCGTTTGAGGGCTGATAATTGTGAGCTAGTCAACAATCCCCTGTTGGATTGTTTCCCCCAGGACATGATGTGCAACATCGCATGTACCTCCCCTTGGATCCTGATACATGGAAATTATGGATATGGTCTGGATATGACGGAACCCAGGGCATACCTTAACGGGGTGTCGCTGTAGACCCTTAATTGGGTAGTCTGCGCGCGCATGACCGTTTCAGGCGTACGGGTCTTGATTCTTCATCCATACGTGCTGGCTGAGAGTTAGTCCCCCGGTTGGACGGCTCGTCCCTAGCCACATAGTCCGTTTGAGGGCTGATAATTGTGAGCTAGTCAACAATCCCCTATTGGATTGTTTTCCCTGGTACATGATGATGGTGAGAGGTGGGCGTTATTATATTACATATATGTGTATGTGGTTTTGATTCTGGATTTGAGATTCGTAGGTTTGTATTTGGTGAGTACCTTGTTTATATATGAATGTTTGAGCCCTGGATTGGGAAGTGTTGTACAACAACATACGCCTTGAATAGGGTATAGTTGCAGGATTGAATGGATATAAATGGAAGAAATTGATGATGTGTTTAATGTACATACGCCTTGGATACGGTATGGTTACAGGATTGAACCGTTATAAAGGAAGAATTTCGAGAATGTGTTCATCGTGTTTTTGTCGAATTTGGAATTGTGTCATATCTGAAATGTATAGATGGTTCTGTTGTAAATAATTGTTTATTATCGGAGTTGTGACCGTTGAGATGAGAACTACGTGTGGCTTGATCCCTTGTCCAAGAGTACGTAGGCAGCCTGGGGTCTCACCAGGTGCAGCCGCGAAGTATTAGTGTGTTTAAAAGGTTTGATCGAATTCTGTGTATGTGATTGGATTCTGAGGTAATTGTTGGATTTGAATCCGGTTGAACGATTTCTGTGGTATTGGTGAAGTTGTTTGAGGTCATTAATTTCATGGGTTATGTATTAATTGATTTGAAAACATTGTTGGTTCGTTTCGAACTATCTGAAGGCCGGAGGCCTATTATGTGATTTGCATGAGACTATATTGTGCATGTTGCGGGTTGGTATTGTTAAATGTGAATTTTGTGCAGGTTGAAATTTGGGAAATGTTCAATTTACAGAGGAGACTCTGCGAAATTTCGGTAGGAAATCTTGTGTCTTTAATTCCTTTTGGGAAAAGAGGATATAGTCTGAGTGAGTGGGCCTGACATCGGGTGATGTCGGGAATTTCACAGGATTCGTCTCGGGTTTCGAGAAATTCGGGGCGGGTCCTGCCATGCTGGGTGTATATCTAGGGGTAGTTTGGGAAGATAGTGGGGTTTTCTTAGAAATTGTGAAAATTTGAATTAGAAGTTGGAGAGAACTTAGAATATGAGGTGAACAAAGATAAGTGCTGGATTTAAGAGAAAAACTCAAAAAATCTTAGCCCTCAGCAAATTTTCCTTCCTTTGTAAACATGTCATGCTCTTAGTTTTTTGGTTCCAGCAACGTGCTGTTTTTTTTTTTTGGTTCTAGCAACATGCTCTTTTTTTTTTCCCTTCCTTTCTGTGCAAAAATCTTACTCATGCCCCTCTTTTGTCACGACCCGACTCCCCTAGCACGATATTGTCGAGCTTTGGGCCCCCCCTCTCCGCCCTCATGGTTTTGTTTCTGGGAGCTCACGAGCAACTTCCCATTGGGTCACCCATCCTGGGATTGCTCTAGCCCCCAACTCGCTTAACTTCGGAGTTCCTATGACTCCGAAGCAAGTGAGCTCCCAAAAGATCTCGTGCTAGGAAGAGAAGTGCCCACACTTTTAAAGTACTTCACTTTTCCCTCCCGAGCGATGTTGGATTGCTCACTGGTCTTGTTTCCCCAAGACACGGGTCTTACATCTTTAATCCAAAAATTCAATATGTCTCACCGAAACTATTTGGTAGTGACTATGACATTGTTCTTATTAACATGGCTGAGTTGTATGTTTCTCGAACTTTTTTCTTTTGATATCTCTTGTAAATTGACTTTTGGAACTACCTCATCATCTGCAATGGATATATGGGAAGATCAGTGGTTTTTTTGCCTTTTGATAAGGGAAATTGGGGAAAGAAAAGATTGATGAGCCCCCAAATTGGGGAAATTAACTTTTTTCTTTTGATCTCTCTCTCTCTCTCTCTCTCTCTCTCTAATGGGTGATAGGTTCTTTTGTAGGGGAGTTGAAATTTTAGCCCAAAACAACCCGAATAAAGACCCAAAAAATTAAAATTTTGGACACAAAATGGCCCAATTCGGTGGCTGCCAGTTTTGGTTGACACCGACCGATTCACGGTTAACCCACCCTTGCCGGGCTTGCACCAGTCCTAAATATGGTAATACCGCCTGTAATTGGTCGGTTTGCGGTTGCCTGAAAAAATTTCGGTTCCTAAACTGAGTCCACCAAGCATGTAATGTAATTACGGATGGCAAAAATCCTCATCGGATTCCCGACCTTAATGGGGGGGAGATTTCGGGGAAAACTGGGTGAGTAGGTACGGGAATCCCCGAATTTTAAAAATCTCCTATTGGATACAAGGCGGGGATGGTATTGTCACTCTCATCTCCGAACTTGGCCCAATAAATAATCTATGACAATATACATATAATATATCTATGTTAGATGTTGTAATTTGTAAACCAGAAGAAGTAGAATACCCATGATTTAAACCCTAAAACAAAAAGAACACCGAAGACCCAACAGAACACAAAGAGGAAAAATTGATATGAGCAATGCTTGAGGACCCATCAACATTTATTGTTGGCTTTATGTTTCCATTAGCCTCCGTTTGAACCCAATAAACAAACCTGGTAGTGCCCATATTCTATGGTATTTCAATTTGATGACACTAATCAACATCCTTTGAAGGTGGTTGTTAAAAAAAACTTTTTGCTTACGTTGTTGGCGGAGGGCAAGACTAATAATAACCATGATAGATGGTGACTCTGTGAAGCAAACGACAAGATGGTTGGGACGGTGGGTAAAGGAGAAAAGAAGAGAAGGGCAATCTTAGGGAAAAAAATGGGGATTTGGGATAAAGCTCCCCAATAGGGACGGGGATGAGGACGGCGACGGGGATTCTCCGAAAATTATTATCGGGGATGGGGGCGGTAGTGGGAACGGGGATGGGGAGCAAGTACGGGGATGGTATTGCCATACCCGATTCCGAATTGGCCCGTTGTCATCCCTAAATGTAATACATAGAGTAGGTATAGTATGACAAGAAAAATTGTACCATGGGGATGACAGGTCATTCAGGTGGAATAGCAACAGAGAATGTAATGCAATACATGATTTTACCTTTAATGTCAATGTCGCCTTGTTGAAGAGAAACCAATCGTGACAATCTTTCTGTGAGAACCACAATAAGCCAACTACCTAAAACTAATCTAAATCCTTTTTGAGCAAGCTTATTACAATAAGTCAAGCAGATATCGAGGGAAGCTAAAATCCAATTAATTACAACCTTACAGAATGCATCTTTTCAACAAAAGAAGGAGATGCATCCTTGTCTGAATCCAACTATGCAAAGCACTTTACAAGATTTCTTTGCCCCCAAATATTTTACTACTGCCATGTATGTAGAAGATTGAAACAATATTTGCTTATTCAATGCTTTAGCTATCTAGCTAAATCCTTATGCATGGGTCTTGTTTAGAGCTGAGAAGAAACTTGTACATGTTGGAAAATGGCTCACATTTAAGGATACAGGTGTCTCAGGACGCGACCGGTCGTTTGAGAAGTAGAATCGAAGTCTGGAGCAAATGCATGGGGCGACCGGTCGCAGGAAGCATGAGCGACCGGTCGCGTGCCATTTGCGACCGGTCGTAAAAAAGAATTCGAAACTGAAGCTTCAGTCCAAAAGCGACCAGTCACCAGTTCCTGGCGACGGTCGTCCCAGTCGTGCCTGTGACGTTTTCTTACGTGTTTTCAAGGGTTATCGCTTTCCACAAGATTTCAAAGGCTTAGTGGGTCACTTCTGAGTTAAAAGAAGGTTGACTACCTGCTGGATAGTTGGGAGAGCACTCATGGCTAATTGGTTATCTTATTTTGAATAATCTTCTCTCCATTTTCTGGTTTAATGGAGGTGGCTGAGTTGGATTCTATTTACCTACTTGATCTGACATTTAGTCTAAGTGGTGACTAAAGGGAGGAACGTGGAGGACAAGCTGATATCTTATCTCTTGTCCATTGGCTTGTGTAGGTAATGGGGTGAAGTAAGATAACACAAGAAGGGAAAACAAGTTGAATAAGAGGAAGTGGCTGAAGCAGAAACTTGTGTGGTTAATCTCAAGGTGGTCAAGTAGCTGGGTGCTATTGTGTTCAAGGGAGGTTAACTCACCAAGGGAGAACGTGAGAGAGAGTATTCAGCTCAAGTTTGGAGCTCAGTTGGGGTCTTGAGAGTCTAGACACCAAGGAGGGAAACACCAAGGGTTGTGAGAGTGTTCACAAGTGCATCAAAGTGTTGAGCAAGGGGTGTGAGAGAAAAGAGAGCTTGGGGAGAGAATAGAGTTCTAAAGGGGTTTTCTTGTGTAAAACCAAAGTTGTAACTTATTCTTTCATGAAGTGAATTTCTCAAGGGGATCACCAAGAGGATGTAGGCAATTGCTGAACCTCTATAAATTCTTGTGTCACTTTGTGCTTGGTTGTTGTCTCAAGTGTGTGTGTGTGTGTGATTCATCCATCATTGTGTGTCACAAAGTCCATCAACAACAAGATCATTAGGGGATGGTGAAAGTGTTTAGTCCATTTTCACAACAGTACATATAGTAGTGCATTAATTCTTTTAATCAATCATATTTTCATGCAAGTTATTGAAAATTGAACAGGATGACCATTAATTGAGAAGAATGAGCTGAGAGAGGATAATTCCGCCTTAGAAAGTGAAATAGAAGAGAAGGTGGCCCAGTCTAAACCGGACCTGGGTGCACAACCACCTTAATTGAGACCAGAAGTGGCACAAAACAGCTAGGGAGAAAAGCCCTCCACAAGTACGTGGGAGATAACCCGATTTGTTCATATGATGAAAGGGAAAATTGTAAGACAATTTATTGTCTCAATCCACTAAAAGGTGATCTTCTAATCCTAAGAGGATCTCGAGTTTTGGTCTGATCAGGAGATAGAACTCAATCCCTATTAGATAATGCTTGTAGAGAGGTTATTAAAACCAAACACAAGTGTCATCAGGATTCCTAATTAAATATGGATTGAAACAAACCTATTCTAATGCAAAAAGGACACTCGAATGCTTCTTGATAGGCAAGGCTTTCGTAGTGATGCATCTATAAATAGAGGTCCCTTCCCTTGCAGCAAAGATACTCTCAAATCAGATCTCACCCTATCTAAGAGAAAGAGAAACTAAAGTGCTGCAAAAGGGAAGAAGACTTTCTACAAGAAATCAAGATACTCTACTGCTACCATGGCTGAACAAGGTTAGTATTATAGTTTAAAAGCTTAGTTAAGACTTACATGTGGTATCAGAGCTCTAGGCTTTTGTTCTTTAATCTGACTAATTGATCGTAAGCTATAAAGTATGCAGTTTTTCTTTTGTTTGCAAATATTAACTGTTAAAGAGCATAAGGTTATCTCTGCTCATAAAGTTTTGACCAAAAATTTGAAACTGCTATGCAGAATGAGTAAGCCACAGCTGCCCAGGCCGTGTAGGAGTTCTTGAATTTGACAGTTTGGTCAGAAAATTGCATAAGTGTTCGTAGCCTTCTATATGATTCTCCATCCCAGATGGAAAGTTGTACAGATTGATCACAGCACTTATGGAACAATCTGGACAGTTGATTGCACTGGCTAGTGAGTATCTTTACATCCACAGATGTGAGTTACTTACGCAGGAAGCTTGTACAATTAACTGTCTAGGATTTTGGAACATGTTAAACTTAAACCCACAGGTATGAGATGACATGTTTAAGTAAAGTTTTAGGGACAGTTTTATTTAATTTGCATTGCAAATTCTACAGTGAATCACAACTCCATCGAAACCTTGACTGGATCAAATTATAGCAAATGGAAACAAGATCTGGAAATATCTCTAGGTTTTCTGGATTACGATTTTGTGCTCAGAGAGAAACCTCCCCAGGAATCAGCTGGAGATGCTTCTGCAGAAACTAAGACTAAGTTTGCCAAATGGGAAAAGGCAAACAAGATGGCTATGTTAATCATGCAAAGGGCTATGTCTTCATCAGTGAAAGGAAGCATTCCTAAATCTAAGAATGCACAAGCAATACTATGAGTCAATTGCACAAAGGTTCAAGGAATCTGAAAAGCTGTCAAGAGTTCCCTGTTGAATCAATTAATTGATATGAAGTATGATGGACAAGGTTGTGTGAGAGCTCATATCATGAACTTGATTGACCTAGGAACGAAATTACAGGAGCTGGATATGAAAATAGATGAGGACATGATGGTCCATTTTGCACTGAATTCATTGCCTAAAGAGTTTAAATCTCTCAAGAAAACCTACATTGCTCAGAAAGAGACCTGGACCTTGAATGATCTTATTACTATTTCTGTCCAACAAGAGCAAAATATCATAAGAGAAAGGGGAGCCAAAATGGTCAACATGGTTCAGACTAAACAGAACAAGGAAAACAAGTATAAGCCTGCTGCGGGGAAAGAAAAGGAGAACAGTACGGATAAGGCTTTGAAGCCTACAACTGGATTGGGTTGTTTCTTTTGCAAGAAAGCAGGACACATGAAAAGAGACTGCAGGAAATACAAATAGTGGCTGGAAAAGAAGAAGGGAAAAGGTAATAACAATCTGATTTTGGTCTTTTCGAATCTAATTTGGTTAATTTCTCATGTGATTCATGGTGGTTGGATAGTGGTGCTTCTATTCATGTGGCTAATTCCTTGCAGGAGTTTACAAGCAAGAGGCTGCCAAGCAAGGATGAAGTGAAGGTGTTTGTGGGAAATGGAGAAGAAGTCCAAGTTAATTACATAGGGACAGTTAGAATCAAGTTAGAATTTGGTTTTATTTTGGAATTAGATGAAGTAGTTTATGTTCCTTCTATGAAGAAGAGTTTGATTTCAGTTACTAGACTTGTAAAATCAAAGTTCAGTTTGAATTTTGATGGAACTGGTTGTTCTATTTTCAGAAATAAAGATTTAGTTGGCAAAGCAAGTCTTATTGATGGAATGTTTCGATTAAACTGCAAAAGAACTGAAATGGAAATAAACACTGTGCAAACTAAAACCAATGAGATTTCCTTCAAATTATGGCATAAAAGACTTGGACATGCTTCAAAAGAAAGGATAACACAACTGTGCAAGGAATCTGTCTTACCACCATTGAATCATGAAAACGAAAATGAAGTTTGCATTCCATGTATCAAAGGGAAATTAACCAACTTAAGAAAGAAATGGGCATTGGGAAGCAAAGGTTTACTGGAACTCATTCACACGGATATATGTGGACCTTTTCCAAATCCAACTCATGAGGGA
Source organism: Prunus fruticosa (assembly GCA_018703695.1). Taxonomy (NCBI): domain Eukaryota; kingdom Viridiplantae; phylum Streptophyta; class Magnoliopsida; order Rosales; family Rosaceae; genus Prunus; species Prunus fruticosa. Next base: position 27,679,238 of record CM031921.1, on the reverse strand, counting down.
TTTAACTACTTTATAACTTTTACAGATGATTTTTCAAGATATGGATATATCTATCTCATTAAAGAGAAATCAAGTGCATTGGACAAGTTCAAAATTTATAAGGCTGAAGTACAAAACCAATTGAACTTGAAAATAAAGGTGGTTAGATCGGATAGAGGAGGAGAGTATTATGGAAGGTTTGATGAGACTGGAAGGAATCCTGGACCCTTTGCTAAATTTCTTCAAGAAGAAGGAATTATAGCTCAGTACACCAACCCAGGTACACCTCAGCAAAATGGAATTTCAAGAAAGAAGAAACAGGACCTTGAAAGACATGATAAGGAGTATGATGAGCTGTACAAATCTGCCAATTTTTCTTTGGGGAGAAGCCTTAAAAACAGCCAACTATATTCTAAATAGAATCCCAACCAAAAGCATAAATAGAATTCCCTATGAAGTGTGGAATGGAAGGAAGCCTAGCATTAAACATCTGAAAGTATGGGGCTGTAAAGCAGAGGCAAAACCTTACAATCCAGGAGAAAGAAGTTGGATCCGAGAACCATAAGTGGCTATTTTGTTGGCTATCCTGAAAGAACAAAGGGATACAGATTTTATTGTCCCAAACACACTACCAGATTCATAGAAACCTCAAGAGCAGTCTTTATAGAAACTGACCAAGAAATAAATGAGGAAGAAAATTTCAGTTTTGAAGAAATAACGTTGAACCATGACATGCCACAGAATCCAAGTGAAGAAATTGTTAGATTACCTCAAATGGATTCAAACAACACTCAGCTAGAACACACTGAAGAAACCAATGTAAATGGACCTGAAATTGCAGAACCAATGAAATTAAATGACAATCAAGCACCACCAGCAGAAAATCAAAACATGGCTCAAGCACAAGAAGTAGGAGATCCAGAACCAAACTTGGAACTAAGAAGATCACAAAGGCAAAGAAAACCTGCCTTAGGAGATGATTATTTTGTGTACCTACAGGGAGCAGAACATGATGTGAATACCATGGAAGATCCTCCGACATTCAAACAGGCCATGACAAGTGAAAAGAAAGAAAACTGGTATGCAGCAATGAAATCAGAACTGAACTCAATGGAGAAAAATGGAGTCTGGAAACTTGTGACTTTACCTCAAGGTTGCAAACCAATTGGTTGTAAGTGGGTATATAAAACGAAACTAGACTCAAAAGGACAGATAGATAGGTATAAGGCAAGATTGGTTGCAAAGGGATTCACACAGAAAGAAGGAATAGATTTTAATGAGACTTTCTCACCAGTCTCAACCAAGGATTCATTAAGGGTTATCATGGCCCTTGTAGCACATTTTGACCTCCACTTGCACCAGATGGATGTCAAGACAACTTTCCTAAATGGAGATTTGGAAGAAGACATATACATGGTACAACCTGAAGGTTTTGTTCAAGAAGGGGGAAAGGACTTGGTCTGCAAGCTAAACAAATCAATCTATGGATTAAAGCAAGCCTCTAGACAGTGGTACCTAAAGTTCAACAAGGTAGTGAAAGACTTTGGTTTTGTTGAAAATGTTTTAGATGAATGCATATACATGAAGATGAGTGGGAGACATTTCATTATACTAGTTTTGTATGTGGATGACATTTTACTAGCTTGCACAAATCTCACCATGTTACATGACTGCAAGAATTTCCTATCTAAGAATTTTGAAATGACTGATCTAGCTGAGGCATCATATGTTTTAGGCATTGATATAAGTAGAGATCGAAAGAATGGGGTACTTGGACTATCACAAAAATCCTACATAGAAAAGGTGCTCAAAAGATTCAATATGCAGAATTGCACAGGAAGTGATATTCCTATTGCAAAAGGGGATAAACTAAGCACTGAACAAGCACCTAAGACTGAGCAAGAAAAGCTGGAAATGGTTGACAAACCATATGCTTCACTGGTAGGAAGTCTAATGTACGCGCAGGTTTGTACCAGACCTGACTTGGCCTTTGCAGTCAGTGTGCTAGGAAGATTTCAGTCCAATCCTGGACAAGCTCACTGGATTGCAGGGAAAAGAGTGTTAAGATACTTGCAAAGGACAAAAGATTATAAACTGACATTCAAAAGAAGTGACATACTGGAATTACAAGGTTATGCAGATGCTGATTTTGCAGGATGTCAAGACTCCTTAAAATCAACATCAGGTTTTGTATTCATGTTTGGAGGAGGTGCAGTGTCGTGGAGAAGTGTAAAACAACCTCTGACAGCAGGTTCAACTATGTTTGCAGAGTTTCTAGCATGCTATGAGGCCACCTCTCAAGCCATATGGTTAAGAAATTTCATTATCAGCTTAAATGTGGTTGAATCGATACACAGACCAATTCAAATATGGAATGATAACAGCGCAGCAGTTTTGTTTGCAAAAGGAAACAAACGGACAAAGGGTTCAAGACTACTGGATGTCAAGTTCATAATAGTAAAGGAGAAAACTGCTCAAGGCTATACTAATATAAGTCATATTAGTACAGACAGAATGATAGCTGACCCTCTCACAAAAGGAATCCCAAATGCAGTGTTCCATAGGCATGTTATGAGCATGGGATTAAGGAATGATTTGAATGCTTAAATCAGTGGGAGCCTTGTTAAGTTTAGAGTAGTTTCTGTTACAGTCTTGAATTTACAGTTGGTTATGGTTTCGATGGGTGTTGTTTTCAGTTTCTGATTCAGAAATAAAGTTTTCTAGTTAAACAGCTTACACGTTTAATTGTTATGTGTATATATACTTATAAACACTTGAATGAATTGAGCAGAAAGCTAGCTGAAGATATCTGCATATGATTTTCATTCATGACAGGATATCATTTTAAATGATAAGACCTTAGTAGTCAAATTAAGGGACATTGAATAGACATGTTCATAAAGCTTTACAGTGAAACATGTTTATTTTTCTGTTTAATCTTGATGGAAGCTTATGTGGTTTTAAAGAATGATCAATGTGATTATAAAGACTCTGGATCTTTATATATTCAGTGAAGTCTTGATGGTTCCTTTTCATTCTTTAAAATTGACAATTGCTAGATGGAATCAGGTTGAGTTATATTTCACAAAGGCCTTAAGTGATCAACACAAAACTTTGGGATTAATCGATCAAGTGGGAGAATGTAAGACAATTTATTGTCTCAATCCACTAAAAGGTGATCTTCTAATTCTAAGAGGACTCGAGTGTTGGTCTGATCAGGAGATAGAACTCAATCCCTATTAGATAATGCTTGTACAGAGGTTATTAAAACCAAACACAAGTGTTATCAGGATTCCTAATTAAATATGGATTGAAACAAACCTATTCTAATGCAAAAAGGACACTCGAATGCTTCTTGATAGGCAAGGCTTTCGTAGTGATGCATCTATAAATAGAGGTCCCTTCCCTTGCAGCAAAGATACTCTCAAATCAGATCTCACCCTATCTAAGAGAAAGAGAAACTAAAGTGCTGCAAAAGGGAAGAAGACTTTCTACAAGAAATCAAGATACTCTACTGCTACCATGGCTGAACAAGGTTAGTATTATAGTTTAAAAGCTTAGTTAAGACTTACAAAAATTCCCAAAACTAGAAAGAAAGTGGAAAGGAAGAGGGAATAAGAGAGGAGAAGGAGGAGTGGCCAGTGTGCGGCTACGTCAATCTTTTCTCTATGGTTTTAAATTTGGGGTTCTATAATAAGCAAGCAAGCAACACGATTATTTATACATGCTTCATGCATTCTTCCCAAAGAAAACATATATATATATATATTATACAGCTTTATTTTAAGAACAATTATAGATAAAGTAACTCATGTCAAGAGACCCCAAAAAACAAACAAACAACTACACACATTAAAATATCTTGTACAAATTGATGTTAGTTGTAATAGTCTGAGCAAGTAGTTATACACTATGATCACGAACAACATCCCTCATCCACCTAAGCTTCAATCTTACTGATCAGATGAACCTGATCAATAAAACCCTTCCAGAGTGTCCTCAGAATTTCGTCCACATTCTCAATCGTTTTTGTCTTAGTATATTTCCTATAATGTTCATAGATGTTTCGCATGAACCTTAAAAGCTGCGACGGGCGATGATCATACGAGTTACTGATTTCAGACTCAAATACATCACACAAAAACTTATCCCAGTTATCTTTGTCTTTGTCTTTGTACCAACCATAGAAATCTTGAAATTTAGCACCGTTGTTCAACTTCTGGTTTATACTAAATAGATGATTATCATTATAAATACTTGCAACATATTTCAACCTTCCACGAGGAGTCAATAAAAAGGGGTGGTTCTTCAATTTCTCAACATAGTCATTATAGCTGAAAAGATAAAAAAAACAACGCATAAACACACAAATAACAACATATATATTTCACCAAAAAATAATGTTCAAAAGAACTCACCTTAACTTTAATTTTGCCGCATCGTCAAAACATTGAAGAAATGCATCACGCTCAGGCCAATTAGTAAAATCAGGTGCCAGCAGATCCTGCAGAGTGTCCCTGAAGTCTATGAAATCTTGCATTTTCTTTGAATATCGGGCATGTGCACTACAGCCGTCCAAACAACCACCGATGTTATATATTTTCATTTGGTCCCGAACAACAACATAATTTTCATATCGATTCAACGAACCGTGAAAAAGCCCACAATAGTGAATTTGAGCAATTGCCTCTATTAAATCTCTGCCAAACCATGAAATACATTAGTTAACATCCATAATTTTATTTTTTTGGACGAAAGTTAACATCCATAAATTAATTAATAGCACTAAAACAAAAATACTATTACGCTCACCGTATTGTATCACGCCAGAAATCAGATAGACAATTACTTCCAACTATCAAATTGAACTTTGTAGGATCAAAGTTGCCTACCCATTCAGAGAGTGTCTTATCAAACTTGTCATAACACAAGCTCCACCAACCCTTCTCCATATCACTTTCAGCCTCACTGCATTCATCATTAAATGATTTCTGTTTGGAAAATGCATACATCCATGCGCGAAGAATACTTTTATTAGATACTTTAATGTTCAACCTAAAAATTTCTTCAACACTCAATTTAGTTCCAGCCTTAGCATCCATATTCACAAATGTCACAGGCATTCCACCTCGTCTATCTTCCTTGAAAAACATCTCACCCTGATAATATTGTTTCTCGCTAGCATAATCAATATGAAAATTGTAAAAGTTAATACGAGAACCCAATACAATGTCTTTTGACTTATTGTTGCACCATTGTTTTTTAATGTAAACAATGTAATCATCGTCAATTAAATCACGATCAACCTCCATTTCCTGAAAATTTAAGATTAAAAAAAATCAGATTATTTGATTTCAGTGTTGCATTAAAAGGAAAAACGTCACTTAGACCCTAAGCATGTTGTTAACAATAATGATAATTGATATTGGGTACTAATTCATTCATATAGCATATACTAATTTAAAAACGAGCGCCCACCAAAAGTTCTCATAGAGCTACTGTAAAATCACACGATCCTGAATTAAGTCTGCTTTCCTTATTATTGGACTTTTCATTAACGACGAGTTTATATGGTTTTTGACCCACCACTAACATTCACAACTAACTTTTGGATTTAGTCATCTGAAAAGAAATTTTACCCAAAAATTATTTTCAGCAAATATTTGTGCCGAAAGGGTCAGTTGAATGAGACACCAAACAAACATGATGCATAACAACACTGAGAAGTTAAAATAAGATCAACAAAAAGATACAGTATCCTTAGGAAACACTTGAGCTCAAAAAGAAAAGTATTCTTCAAAAACTATGATGCACTACTCTAACCAAAATCAACACAACGTTCAAAAGGAAATAAAAACAAAAAACTAGTATAGAAAACAACCATGCACCAACAATGAGTGAGCAATATTGAAACAAAAACTAGGTTATAAACGAGAACGCATAAGGTAATTACCTTTGATTATTGTTGACAATGAAGCAAAAACGTATATGGAGTGGTCCAGCGGCACCTTTGAGTGAAGCAAAAAAAGATACCGAGTGAAAGAGAAATCCAAGAGGGAGGGAGAGAAGAAGGTAAATTATATAGGAGTTAGAAATCCAAGAGGGAGGGAGAGCAGAAGGTAAAATATATAGGTGTTTGAACTAATCCACTTACTCAATTGGTCCTATAAAACGAGTAACAACCCCAAAAATCATAAAAGGGGCAACAAACAAACAGGTGTGAAGATAGCAGCGTCATATTATTTTTTAGTTTCTTCTTCTTATAGGTCTCCTGTTTCTTCCTCCCAAAAAATTAAAAATTAAAAATTAAATAAAATATAAAACTTTCCTGTTTCTTCCTTCATAAAAAAAATATAAAAGAAAATAAATAACAAGTTTCCTGTTTCTAGTGGAGGTTAGGATTACTTTCCCGTTTCTGGCAACATTAATTAGGTCATTATATAAATACAATGGTTTGAGGATATTAGCTCTTCTATATTTGCATTCCGCGAGTTCCAAACTTTCATATCATACCCAAAAACTCCCTTAATTCCCTTTTGCCTCAATTTAAGCATTCCAATAGCAAAGGCCCTATCATGGGGGATCGGTATATATCTCAAATTTCGGCCGCCGCTGCTGAGCTCACCTTGGGTCAAGGCCATACCTTGACGATGGCTTCACACCAAGATGAGCTACTCGGCAAGATATTGGAGATCGAGAAATCTCTGGGCAAGATATTGGAGATGGAGAAAACTCTGGGCCAGCTGTTGGATTTGTTTAAATCAATAACGCAGGAGCTTCGCTTACTACGCCCCGGTCCACCCATAACGGCGAGGCCGCTACCTTGCACGGTGATTGAAAACTACAATCCCAACCAAGAGGAGGCCTATGTTCTTTACCCAAGGTCAGTTTAGTGGATTTCGTCTTGTTCATTTTTGTTTCACTGTAAAATTGTTGATGTTCTTAATTCTCATTGTTGTTGTTGTTGTTTTTTTTAAAAAAGAATTTAATTTTTCGATCAATTTTCTTTTCGTTTAGTTTCTTGGATAATTCTGCTTAAGTTTTCTCTCGCTGCTAAATACATTTTGACTGATTTTTTCTTGAAATATATAATAGTCAGTTCTACTAAATAAATTCTTCCTAGGCAGGCAGGGCGGGCCTGATCGTCAGATAAATTTTTTCTGAAGAAGTTTATCTTAAATTCATCTTCGTGCAAGTAAACTCTATTTGAACTGCTGTCCAGTCTGCCACAGAATACCTAATCACGATCTCAATCTCAGAATGGATCATATACTGCGTAGTATTGCACACTTTTAAAGACTTAATATGGTTGAATTCAACATGAAAAGTACAGCCCCATAACATAAAAGGAATTAAATAAGTAAGGCAGCCACAAACTTTTCCTTACTATAGAAAAATATATACAATACCAGCTCATATGACATTACAGCCTTTCCCATGCCATAGTTAAATATGCAATGAACGGAGTAGTATAGAGACCGAGGAATAGCCAATCATTTTTGCATACCTCAAGTAGAACAGATATCGTAGCTATAATCGTTCTGCCGGAGCACCATCCTGCAAGTAAATGGAAATCAACATTCAAGCGTATCATATATCAGCACTTTCACTGCAACGGTTTGATATCAACATAATCCCAAAAAAAAAACAAAAAAAAAACTTGCGTACTCATATATTTTCATTAGTGTAATAATAAAAGTATATGAAATATGCGGCTCTGAATACGGTTCAGAGACTTGTATATCCACGAAAAGCAGCTTGCGCAAAATTCGTCTAACTCCGTTATCTCAATCTGAAAGTGTACGAAAATCAAGAGAAATTTCAATCACAGAAAGTAGAGGTCAGTATGTTGTAAAAGTAATAGCAAGTGAGGATGATCCTATTTGTTCAACCACCTGTAAATGTACAAACTATTATGGCTAGCGAACTCCAATTGAATCTCCATATTGGAAAAATATGTGCATACAATTATCTTATAGCTACAATCACTACAAAAAAAAACCTTTTTTACGAAGGCAAAACAATGTCGGAAATACCCATTTTTTGTCGGAAAAACGTTGTTCAGAGAGCAAATGGCCGTCGGACGGCGTCGGAAAAGCGATCATCGGAAAAGGTACATTTTCGACGAGCCGTCAGAAAAGTTTTTATTTTCGACCAGCGATGTGTGTCGTAAATATTATGACGTCGTTCGGAAACTTATTTGGCAAACAATGATAATTTAGTATTTCCGATATACCAACATTGTCGGAAATGATTCGAAGTTAGTTCGGAACTGTTTCTTATACGACGAGCTTTTGTTGTTTCCGACCAAACTTTTCTGACAACAAATCTTGTCTGAAATACTATTTCCGAGGACTAAATTTATTTCCGACAATGTTTGTTCATCTGAAATAGATATTTTCGATAGCAAAATTGCATCGAAAAATAATTATTCTTTGTTGGAAATAATGCATAGGATCTATTTATGAGGAACATAGGTCGTCAGAAATGTTATTTACGACGGGGTAGACCGGTTGGAAATAATGAAATGTGTCATCGAAAATAGACAATTACGATGGGAATGTGGTATTGTAAATGAAATCACTATTCTCGGAAATGACTCGTAAGTTATATTTCCGATCAACATAGATTGTCGTAAAAGTATTTTTTAAGATGAACAAGGATGTTGAAAATGTAATCAGAGTTGTCGTAAATAGAATAATTATTCTCATAATTATTACATTTTTATAGTAAAATATATAAATAATATATCAAATAAGAAATAGTTTTCATAAATATGTTTTTGTCATTCATTAATATAAAAAAACTAAACAATATTCATTTCATATCAACTCGTACATGTCTCCAACTTCTAAAATTTGAATATGATTTCTAAGACTGACATTACTAAATAAAATGTCTTCGGGAGATGATAAAAGAACTAGTTGGGCTCCTCCACGACATTGTCACTAAGATAAGCATCGGAACAACTTGCAACATTGTCCTGGTATAATAACAACAAAAAATAAAGAATTATGATAAGACTTGATAGAATTTGAAAATGGAAGTAACAAATACAATTAAGAAGTAATATACATAACAAAAGCTATACCGCATTAGGTGATTGCCTTGCACAGTTAGCAGAATTTTGTGGGTTATTGTTAATCAACATTTGAACTTGTTGTTGCAAAGTGCTCAATTGACCTTTGACATCATTCAATTCCTCTTTCAAATGCCCATGATTTTATTCCAATTCCACGCACCTACGCTTATTACAGTTTTGGTTGGTTGAGGCGTAGTATACATCTTTAGCTTTGACGCCACCGCCTAAGCCAAGAACACGACCATGACTAGGGGCAATCACCTCCTTATATATATCCCAATCATTGACATCAAGGTTTTCCTGTTCAACAGCAGCCTTTTTGTTTTCCATTTTTTCCTGTAGTGAAATTATAAACACATGTTTCATATATAGACACAATATCATGCTAATGGAAAAATATGAAGCTGGACATTGAAGTGGAAACCATACATAAAGTTCTTTCGCCTTTTCGCTTGGCCAATTTTCTCCTTCTCCATTCTTACCCTTACTTATATGAAATTTTTTGAAACAATCAATTGGACTAGGTTCAATTCCAGTTCAATCAAGCTGTTAACAAGAAAACATGAATATGATAAGACAAATAAATTCAGTCATCCAGGTTCCCTTAAAAAAAATGACATAAGCTCTAATCATGATACCTAGTGCAATCACCAACTTCACAATCATAGCTTCAACAATGAAAATAGTTGAAGACCTTTACATACATGCCTTACATAAAATATTCAATTGTTTACCTCATCTTTTTGGTATTTCGCCATTGGAACTGAACCTGGTATGCACTATTGTTGATTTTTCCCGATTAGCTTGGTTTCTTTTACTTTGATCCTGCAAATATAATTCAAAGTAGATGCCATCAAATAGATGGTTATTGCCAATGATGTAAAAATTAATAACCCACCGTAGAATGGTAACTTAATAATTATGTATAGCTAAAATATCTTATTTAAATTAACTTTTACCTGCCACTCAGGCTTTAACCATTCATCAACCATTGCAATCCATATTGCAGGATCAGGTACATTCTCTGGGCGGTTTGCATATCTCTGACCAGTGCTTTTGTGTTTTTGAAAAATTAGCTTTCTCAAGTTCCACATCCAATCAGCAAATTTTTTTTTAATATGTCCAATGAATGCAACCTTCAATTCTTCCTCAGAACATGTGTAAGTATATCCAGCTTCGATGAAACGCTCAAATAATAGATTTACTTGAGTCTCTGGATAATCTGAAAATTTTACCCAAGCTCCTTTAATCTCTTGCTTGAAAAGTACACCTATATTCCGAGCAGCTTCTTTGGTTACAATGCTGGAGGAAATTTAAATCATTAAAGAACTTTATATGCCATCAAATAAACCAATAAGTGATAATTAATTAAGCTACACTTGTCGAAGTCTAAGAAATAACTAGAATAACTATTGGTAATAGTAATAAGTAGTGTATATGTTTACCTCCCCTTATATATTTCAATTAGCATACCCCTTCCTTTTCCTCCCTTGGCCTTCCCTCTGCCTTTTTTTTTCGCAGCACTTAATCCTATTTTAAGAACAACAATTAATTTAAGAACAACAATTAATAACATAATATTATTTATAGTTTTCAAATAATATAAGCTATACCTTGGGTATTTGAAGGTTGAGTCTCAGAGCATATCCCTTGAGTTTCTTGTACTTCATTATCTTGAGATGGTTCAACAGAGGCATGTTGGACTGAGAGGATCTAAGTAACCTCTCTGTTCATTGGTTGATGATGTATTGCGACTCCTTCCTTTTCTTGCCATATCTACCATTTGTGTTCATTAGCAAAATAGACAATAATAGAAAATAAATACTATTATAATAGAATTAGACATAAAACAATCAAAACAGAAATAAAAAAATGCTTCACCAAATATAATAACTGAAATAACCAAAGAGTTTCGTATTCCAAACATAAATAAAAATACTATCCATTTATAAATAAAACATTGACGACACCAAATAATAAAAAGAATCACACTATATCTCATTCCAAATTCATATGATTTGTCTCATCCTCGTCCTCATCCCCACCCTCATCCCTACTGTTATTAATATCATTTCTTTCGTCTTCATTTTGGTTGGTAGTTGCATGTATACACCTTTGCAAATTGATAAACAGATACTACCAAATTAATTTTGCAAACAAATAAATAGACACTACCAAATAAGAAATTGGAAGAAAAAGAAAAAGATGAAGACATAAGAAGAAGAAGAAACTATGAAGAAGAAAACCTAACGAGTTGGCAAACTGGAGTTACAACCTAGACCTGGGTATCCTTTATTTTGATGATGCTCCTCCTTGGATTGGTTCTCTTCTCCTTGATGATATTGCTGGTGTAGTGAAAGCTAGATTAGTCTGTCCTAATTCCTTTTAGTTGTTGTTGTGTCCGGGGTTTTCCCCTCCAGCTTACCCACATCAAAAAAAAGGTAATCATGAAGACTTCCCTATCTTTTAAAAGCATGATACCATAAAAAAAAGTTGATGCAATGATTTATTCAAAGAAAAAGTGGTGGCTAAATTATTCATGAACTCAACTCATCGAGTTAATATCCTGCTTGCTGGCTAAATTACAAAAGGTGGTGGAATTTGTTGTCCCACTTGATTTTCAATCTACTTTTTCCTGCACTTCAAAACTTTGCTGTCATGCATTAATATATATATCTGTTTTTTTTTTGTACTCTGCAATTAAACAAGTTGGACCAACCTTTTTCCTAGCAACTGCCATGTTTGGTTTTGTGTTTCAAATGTCTTCTTTGATCGTAGAGAAAGAACTCAAGCTTCGAGAGGTAATGTAATGACTTTAAGTTAATGTATGATTCTTGCCAGTTATATTGGTGAAATTATGGAATAGCATTGCTGTCCCATTTTCTGAATCAATTAGTTATTTGGTGTTTTACTTGTTTCGCCCAACAGGCAATGACAATGATGGGTCTTTATGATACTGCATCCTGGCTCTCTTGGCTCACATGGGAGGGAATTATGACACTTCTCTCATCACTTTTCATGGTTCTCTTTGGGATGATGTTTATGTTTGATTTTTTCCTACATAACAATATTCTGGTCTTATACCTGGTCTTCTTTCTTCTCCAACTAAATATGGTAAGACTATTTCTTGCAATTACTGGTTTCAACTTATGCTTATTTTCTCCAATTTCTTTTCTTAAGCAAATCTCTTTGTTTAATAGCCTCTAATGCATCCTCTCTAACATTTGGTGCCAGGTTGGTTTGGGACAATTGGTGGTTGAACTTGCGAGTTAAAGGCTTCCATGCATACTTTGAAATGATGGGAACAAGTATTATTCAACCATGCCATTAATATACACAGCTTTGTTTTATTTATTAGTTGCTTAACTTTTTCTTGTTTGTTCTTTAATGTTTTTTGAGAGACTCAAGCATGAGCTTCATGAGAGCACACAACTTCGTAATGAAAATGAAAAGCTTCGTGCCGATAACATGAGGTCCAGAGAAGCCCTAGGCAGTGCCTCTTGCCCCAATTGCGGTGGCGTGACAGCTATTGGAGAGATGTCATTCAACGAGGCAGAAAAGCAAATGATAATCGAGATTGCAGTGGCAGCCATGGAAGAGCTAATCAGAATGGCTCAAATGGGTGAACCCTTGTGGATGACCAGCCTTGATGGCAACACCACTGTGTTCAATGAAGACGAGTACATCAGAACATTCCCTCGTGTTGCTCCAAAACCAAACAATCATTTCAAATGTGAAGCTGCGCGCGAGAGCGCTGTTGTTATCATGAACCACATCAACCTTGTTGAGATTCTCATGGATGTGGTAAGCTTATTTGTGTCATTAACATTACAAATATTAATTATGTCTTTAAATAGAGGAATAACACATAAACCCTAATCATTTTTTGTTTTACTTATTATCTTGTTTAGAATCAGTGGTCGACTATGTTTTTCTGGGATTGTGTCAAGAGTTATGACTCTGAAGTGCTGTCAACTGGAGTGGCTGGAAATTACAATGGAGCCTTGCAAGTGGTATAATATATATCTACTTTCAAAATTCTATTATCTTCTCCCTTGTCATTAAATATTTTTAATAACATTATCTTGTCGTGGTTAATTATATGTTCGGGTTGAATATATTATTTGTGATTTGGTAGATGACTGCAGAATTTCAAGTACCCTCGCCGCTTGTTCCAACTCGTGAGAGTTATTATGTGAGGTACTGCAGACAGCATGCTGATGGCACTTGGGTTGTGGTTGATGACTCCTTGGACACTCTGCGCCCTAATCCTGCACCAAGGTCATGCCAAAGAAGGCCCTCTGGATGTCTCATCCAAGAAATGCCAAATGGATACTCAAAGGTAATGTAATTAATAATTAAACACACTTTGTATATATATATATATACCAACCCTGATTCATATTTGACTTGCATCATGTATTTAACTCATTACATTATTTGTTATTTAATTTTAAAACTTTTGGTGTTTTAGGTTACATGGGTTGAGCATGTCAATGTGGATGAACTTGGTGTTCACAATATGTACAAGCAGCTGGTTAACTCTGGCAACGCATTTGGGGCGAAACGATGGGTCGCTACCTTGGACCGTCAATGTGAACGTCTTGCCAGTTCCCTGGCATCAAACATCCCTACTGGTGCTGTTGGTGGTAAGAACAATATAATTTACAGTGTAACCATTTTTTTTTTCTGTATATATGGTGAGAAAATTTTGTGTGGGGCTATTCTTCTACGTGTTTGGGTCTTCTAATTTTTTTTTAAATGCATGATTAATTAGTGATTACAAATCAAGAAGGCAGAAAAAGCATGTTAAAATTGGCTGAAAGGATGGTCATAAGCTTCTATGCTGGAGTAAGCGCATCAACCACTCACACATGGACAACACTGCTGGGACCGGGGCTGATGATGTTCGGGTGATGACCCGAAAGAGTGTGGATGATCCTGGCAAGCCTCCCGGTATTGTGCTCAGCGCCGCCAGATGTTTCTGGCTTCCAATTCCTCCCAAAAGGGTATTTGAATTCCTCCGATGATGAGAACTCTCGTAATGAGGTACGTGAATTAATTATCCTTCAAATTCTTAGGATGGTCTATCAGATCTAATACATTAACCAAATTATTGCATGGACCTTCATGACATATGTATCTCAGAATAATGTACCAAACCTAGTACATGAACTAGGATTCGGTTGGTTTCATTCTTTACATGGCATATGCATACAAAGTCTTACCATTAGTGGACAAGCATTAGCATATATGGAAATCACATGCACATTTCAAGTAATTTTTCTAAAATGGGAAAATGTGTATGATTTTCACTGCACTCCTAATATGGAAAACATTTGTTTTTCATAAAAGGAAAAATGTGTGGTCTTGTTTTCTTTTCTGTAAATCCGAGAAAAACCAAGATGGAAGTTTAGTATTCTAAAATTATTCATGAAATACTTGAGCTTCATCACTTGAGCTTCATCACTTGTGGTTGCAGTGGGACATTCTTTTCAATGGTGGAATTGTTCAAGAAATGGCACACATTACTAATGGTCGCGACATTGGAAATTGCGTGTCTCTCCTGCGAGTAAATGTAGCTTGATCTTATTGTTATTATTATTTTAATTTTCTTAATTAATCCATATTCTGCTCATAATCACAATTGATGAATTATTAACCTTGCCCTTTTCAAAAATGAACTTAATTTTGTAGAGTGTGAATTCAAGCCAAAGCAACATGCTGATCCTGCAAGAGAGCTGCACAGACCAAACAGCTTCTTTTGTGATTTATGCTCCAGTGGACATTGTTGCCATGAATGTGGTACTAAATGGGAGTGACCTTGACTATGTTGCTCTTTTTCCTTCTGGCTTTGCCATCCTTCCAGATGGAGGAGGCATGGGGGATTTTGGCTCTAGTGGTTCCCTTCTCACTGTTGCCTTTCAATTTTGGTTGATTGACCCGAACCGCCAAGCTCTCTCTCGGGTCGGTGGCAACAGTTAACAATCTGATTGCTTGCACTGTGGAGAGGATCGAAGCTGCATTGTCTTGCGACACTGCATGAATTTCATGACATAACTTCAGTTAATTTTTAGGTAAACTAATTACATGTCACATATGTTACAACGAATTCTTAGTTTGGTCCGTTTAATAATTATTTGTGTTACTATTATTATTATTTTTTTGCAGTGTTTTGGGGTGGAGGAAGGAAGGTGAAAGGAGAGAAACACAGACACAGATGGTGGTAAGGGATTTGGGCTTATACACGGGAGGAGAGAGAGAAGTCAAGAGCGCATTTTTACATGATCCTTAATTTGTAACTTAATTAAGAGATTAGGGGTTCGGGATTTGACTTCCTAGAACAATGTTAAAGGCAAATTAAGCGCTTAAGACCTTATTTTTAGGATATTTGAACTTTCCTTTCACTTTTCTTTAACCTTGTATTCAGGATTCCATCTGTGCAATGGATATATGCTCGTTTTCTTATTAAGTTACTTTTAATTTGAGCCATGCATCACAAATTCAATATAGTTGTTATTGGCATTAAAAAAAACAATATTTTTCTCTTATACTTTTTTAATCCATGCTTTCAATTTTTTTGACAACTTTTTCCGATGCAAGTTATATGTCATAGCAAATAATAACTATTTCTGACAGCGGTTAATTGCAATCGGAAATGAAAATTTACTTCCAACAACAAAAATTATTCGTCGGAAATCGACAACTATTTTCGACAAGCAAAACATTTCGTCGGTAAAATGCAATTATATCTGACCGCACATAATTGCCCTCGGAAATAAGTGTCTATTTCCGAGGGCAGAAACCACCCCTCATAAATAACCATGACAATTCCGACGACCATGTGTTTTGTCGGTAATACATCCTGGCGCCAAGGCTTCCCGCCTAAAAACAATGTATTTCCGACATCCATAGAGATTTTTTCCGAGGGTATATTAATAGTCGGAAATAAAATGTATCATATTGACATATTTCCGACAGCCAACGTTTTTTAGTCGAAAAAATAACCTTTTGCGACGATATTTAGGGGCCATCGAATAAAGTTTGTCGCAAAAGACCATTTTTTTTGTAGTGAATGAATTTCACGCTCAATATAATCTCCCAAAGAAATTTCTTTCCCCTTTTCAAAAAAGATATAAAAAACAAATATGACAAAATGATGGCAAAATGAAGAAAGCCTCCAAGAATATTTCTTACCCTGGGTGGGGGACGTAATAAGGGAAGTTTCTATAAGGTGGTACAAGTCAGACTAGCCAATTTTTAGGTCCTTGGCCAAGTTCCATGACAGGACCCGCCCCCGAATTCCCCATTGGGATCCGTGACAGTTGGCTAGCTCAGGGCACTGTTGGAAGTGATTCTTGTTCCAAAAGGTTTGGCTATTGCAATCGATTATAGTTGAAAAATCTCCAGCCGAGAATCTCCATACGGTTTGGCCTTTCTCCACCCAAGTCCGATGCCTTTTGACCTTGACCCTAGAACGAAAAACACTCCCCTCATCATGCTTGATTGTTTTACTGTCATGTAGTTATCTCCATATCATCCCGAGCACAACAGAATGCTCGGATTGGCGAGACTCAATCGTTTTACCGACGATTGGAGTTTCGCCTATTATGGACTGTTTGATCGGGAATGATCGAATCGTTGGATCAACCCCATTTATGGATGTTTTCCCTGTACCATCACGAGTGTATAGGAACTTACGGATCCAAAATTGGAGGTCTGGATATTACGGATCAACGTTTTTTGGGTCACGCTTATAGATAGCAGGTTCAGATTTTAAGATGGAGGATGATCCAAGATCGTTGATAATCGAGACCAAACTTTGAGGATCTGTTCATTGAACTGTAGTTGACCTATAGGAACATCCAAATCATCATTATGAGGTCGTTGGCCCCCACAGGCTGGTCGACCAGATGGACGTCACGCTTAGGCTTTGCACGCAATTAGAGCCGTGAAACTCTAGGGTTTCGTTTTTAAACTTCAATTTATATTCTGTTGAATCTAACATGCGTATGTCCCAAATAGGTACACTAGCTCCAAGTACTTATATGGATAGACCCATTTAGGGTTGATTTAGCTTAGGATCATCTGTGAGTGGACTTTGTTTTAAGAGATAAAACTGCCAGAAATAACATGTGAACCAAAACCAGACTTTAAAGTGAAACCCTCGCTTCCCCATAACCTAAGTGTGTGTGAAACCTAAATGAACAAGTCCGGAAGTAGTCCCAAGTGTCACCAATGGCCGAGACGGTCTCGAAAGACATCTGGTCAACCAAGCCAACGGGGCCTACCTACTATGTAAACTGAGGCCCGTTGGTAACGGTACAAAAGTTTTATAGCCTTTTGGTATATTATGGGCAATAATTGTACCGCGGTTATTGCTCTTCTTAATATTGGAAAACTGGGTTTTATAATAAGCAAGCAAACAATACGACTATTCATTCATGCTAGATGCATTCTCCCCTCCCAAAAAAATAAAAAAATTATATATTGATTATTGCAAGTAATACAGCTTTATTTTTGTTCTAATCTATAATCAAAATACCCAAAAAAAAAAAAAAACAAACAAACAATTAGACGCGCGCATTAAAGTATCTTCTACAGATTGATGTTATCTAGCTGTAGTAGTAGTCTTTTCGACCATAAAATGAAAAAGTTGTAGTAGTCTAAGAAACTAAGTGATGACATGAATCATATCAAAAAAATCAACCCAGAGTGTTCTGAAAATAGTGTCCACTTCCTCGATCTTTTCCATATCACCATATTGCCTATAATGCGCATAGATGTTTCGCAGGAACCTTAAAAGCTCTGCCGGGTCATCTTTATATGGTTTACCATTACGAGACTCGAGTACTGCACGCAAGAATGGCTTCAACTTATGTCTGCCTCTGGTCCAACCACGGAACTTTTGAAATTTAGAACCCCGGTTCAACTTGTCCTCCACACCAAACTTATCGTCATAATAAATACCACTAATGTATTTCACCCTTTTATAAGGAGTCAATAAAAAAGGGTGATTCTTCAATTTCTCAACATATTTTTCATAGCTGAAAAGACAAAAAATAAAAATAAATAAACACTTAGAAACACACATATATTTCACCGAAACATTAAATTCAAAAGAACTCACCTGTCTATTTTTTCGTCAAAACATTTAAGAAAACTATCACGCTCATTCCATTTAGGAGATCTGGCTGGCAATAGCTTCTTCAGAAAGTCCCTGAAGTCTTTGAAATCTTGGATTTTCTTCGAATGTTGGTTATCTACTACACTAAGGCCCTTCAAGCAACCACCGATGTTAAATAGTTTTACTTGGTCCCCAACAACAACATAATTATAATATTCGCTCAACGAACCATGGAAGAGCCCACAATTATGAATGTGAGCAATTGCCTCTATTAATTCCCTGTCACATCATAAAATACATTAGTTAACTAAACCCATAAATTAATAGCACTAAAACAAAAATACTATTACACTCACCGTATTGTACAACTCCAGAAATCAGATAGGCAATCATTTTTAACAATCGAGTTGAACTTTTCATGATCACTAATTTCCTTTTTATGTAATTTGACCAACCATTCATTGAGTGTGTTATCAAACTTGTCATAACACAAGCTCCACCAACCCTTCACCATATTTTCTTCAGCTACACTGCATGCATCACCAAATGATTTCGCTTTGCAAAATGTATACATCCATGGGCGGAGAATCCTTTTATCAGGTACTCTTGTGTTTAACCTAAAAATTTCTTCAACACTCAATCTAGTTCCAGCCTTAGCATACGCATTCATAATTGTCACAGGCGTTCCACCTAGTTTATTTTCCTTGAAAAAAGAGCTCACCATTGTAACGTTGTTTCCCACTAGCATAATCCATACGAAAATAGTAAAACCTAATACGAGAACCCATTACAATGTCTTCTGAATTATTGTTGCGCCATTGACTTTTAATGTAATCAATGTAAGCGTCGTCAATTAAATCACGATCAACCTCCATTTCCTGAAAAATTTTAAGATTAAAAATTAGAATTTTTACCCAAAAATTACTTTCAGCTAACGTTAGTCTTATTTTTCTAGAAAGTAAATACAATTACATCACACCCAACAAACATCAACATCATGCAAAAATAATTTGAAAATACTAAAATTGAGAGATTAAAATAAGACCAACAAAAAGAGAAATTAAAATTTCCGTCAACATAAGCATGCTAATCAAGATCGAAGAGAACAAAATCGTCCGAAGATACAGTATACTTATAAGAACAAACAGTATCCTTAGAAAACACTCGAGCTCAAAAAAAAAGTGTAAGGTTAAAAAAACAGCAGTGTACATCCTAAGAAAACTGAGATGCACAACTCTAACCAAATAGAAAAAATACTACTAAAATGTTCAAAAGAAAAGAAACCAAAAACTAAAATACAACTGAGAAATTATGAGCTAACCTTTGATTATATCTTGGACAATGAAGAAAAAACGATGGAGCCAAAGAGAGATCCAGTCCACCAACACCTTTGATTAACGAGAGTAAAGCAATAAAATCAAAGAGGGAGGGAGAAAATAAGGTAAATTATATAGGGCTTTCAACTAAACCACTTCCTCAATTGGCCCTAAAACCCAATCTCACCAGCAAACCCAAAAAAATAATTAAAAAAAAGGTAACAAATAAACAAACAGGTAACACTAGCTAGGAATTTTAAAACGGGAAACCAAATAGAATAAAGAGATAGAAATCTTTTTTTTTTTTTTTTTTTTAAAAAGGAAACTAAATACAATAAAGCTGTTAATACACCTACACCTACTAAATTAGAAAAGTAAGTCGTACACGCATATTCAAAAACAATTATAAGTTTCCTGTTCTCTCTACACAATGAAAAGAAAAAAAGAAGGTTGCATGTATCTTCCTTTAAAAAAATAACAGTAGTAAAATTTTCCTGACTCTTCCTTAAAATAAAAATAAAAACTATTTTTTAAAGAAAGTTTCCTGTTTCTAGCAAGATTAATTAGGTCATTATATAAATACACATGCTTTGCAATTCAGACTTTACGGATGAATGAAAGCATATTGATCTCTTGAATAAACTCCAAGCTTTAACATATAGTTTCATACCCACAACCAAGCATATAATAAAATTAGCTTATGTCGCAGCAACCCCAAACCCTAAAATCCCTTTTGCCTCAATTTAAGCATTTCAATAGCAGAGGCCCTATCATGGGGACTCGGTGTATATCTCAATTTTCCTCCTCCGCCGTTGAGCCCAACTTGGGTCAAGGCATGATGGCTTCACACCAAGATGAGCTACTCGGCAATAAGATATTGGAGATGGAGAAATCTGCGGGCAGGATATTGGAGATGGAGAAAACTCTAGGCCAACTGTTGGATTTGTCGAAATCAATAACGCAGGAGCTTCGCTTACTACGCCCCCCTTGCACGGTGATTGAAAACTACAATCCCAGCCATCCCAACCCAGAGGCCTATGATCTTTACCCAAGGTCAGTGCATGGGTCAGTGGATTTTCATGTTCTTCATTTTTGTTTCTCTGTAAAATTGTTGATGTTCTTAATTCTCATTGCTGTTGTTTGTTTATTTTCAAAATTTTCTATTTGTTTATTTTCTCGGAGAATTTTGCTTAAGTTTTATCTCGCTGCTGCATGCAATTTGACTATTTTTTGCTTTAAATATATAATAACCATTTTCTATATACTAGATAAATTCGTTCTAGGCAGGGTAGGTGTTTGAAAAGATTAACTTGACTTGTTGTATGCATCTCTTCTCTTCTCTGTCCAGCTTACCCGAGGATTGGGAACCTTCGTTAATGGCTGTAAATCAAGGGGAATCCAGATCTGTATGTTTATTCGTGTCTTCTTATGAGGACGAAGAATACACTAATTCAGTCTATGAAGTCAAATTCAAACACGGAGGAGAAGTCACTCATGAACCCCCGTTGGTTAGACATGTTGCCAAGTTTCGCGATGGTTATTGTCGTCAGGCTGCACGGATTTTCAACCACTCGAAATTATACTCTTTGGGACATGACGGTGGGTTTATTGTTGACACGGAAACTTGGTCAAAATGTTCATCTATTCCTCCTATCCCAGACTCTAATTCACCAGTGTGTGCGTATGACAAGGTTTATTATCTTGCATGTCGATCAAGCTTCCAACCAATTTCAGAGCCTTCCTTTCAAAGATATGATCCTGATCAGGAGGTTTGCGAGCAACTAACTTCTTTTCCATTTTATGATGATTATGACCACCGTATGCGAATAACTGGTTATGCTGTTTGTTATGGCATTATTTTGTTTTCATTGTATGGCTTGAGAAACGGGAATTTCGGTGTCGTTGCTTTCACGTGGGTAGAAACGATTGGAATCGAGTTAAAGTTGACACTTCTACTTATTGTGCTCCTCCTTTCCAAGGGAGGGCTGTAGTTGTAGGCGAGACTATCTATGCCTTATATGGGGAGGCGGCGATTATTGCATTCTCCTTTGGCCTAGACAAAGATGATGATGATTGTATTGCATATTCCCTAAGCCAACGGTTTATATTGTATGGCCTTGAGTTCGCGCGTCCGGTATTGCCATGGTTTGACGATTTGACACAATATTTGGTTCATTTGGGGAACCACGATTTTTTCCATGTCCAGACTGGTTGGTGCGATTCACATCTCAAGGTTCAATATCTTAGTATCACCACGTTTCAAATTGTTGTTGGAGAAGGAGGAAGATATATGATCAAGACCATACATTCAACTGTTCATTCTGTGGATATCAAGGGCTCTGAATGGTTCGATATTGTTTTTTGCTTCACGTCGTAAGTTTTCTTCACGTTTCTTGTGTTTTTATCAATAACATTTAATTTGTACGTTGGAATTCTACTACATTTTTTATGTAACAAAATTTCTCATTTTTATGACTTCAGTGAGTACGGAGATTATGAACCCATAGAAGGGAAGAGTGTGACCAGTATGAATACCGAGGAATTGTGAAATATGAAAATTCAAAAGGCTTGGATAGCCACCACCTAGAATAAAAAATCTCCAATAACTTTGTTGACTTCCTTCCTCTTTATTTCATTTTATCTTTATTATAATTTTGGCTTGATTTTTCCGAAAGTAAGATGGAAACTGTGGTACTGTGCTCATATTATTTTTCCTCAAGCTGTGACGTGGTTCTATTTTGCTTTCTTTTTGGGTATTATATCTTGATCCCTTATGGCTTGCTCCTTGTTCTAAACTTAATTTGGTTGATTTTTAGGCCTAAACTTAATATGTAGTAACTAGTGCTTAGAGTGAGTAAGTACAATACAAACGTTACAAGAGAAGTGTTTAGAGAGCCCGACTGGAGTAAAGGGCCACCAGTCATAGGCCAGTTCTGACATGGTATAAATGGTGCCACCACACATAGCCTCTATTTTACATGTACATTATATATATATATATATATATATATATATATATATATATATATATATATAAACGTGAGCCGGCAACATATTTATAAAAATTGTGGCACTAGTGGAGTTTGTTTGTTGCACTAATTTCAATAGAGGCACGAGTTTCAATCCCACTTGTGTGCTCCGATGATTTCTTCTTTACTTCTTTTTTCAAAATAATAAAAATTTCTCTATAAAATGACGTCATTGAATGACTAACTAAGATTACCACACCACACTCTAACTGTGCTGACATGACATAGGCATTTTATTAGTTCTTAATTATTAATCAATTTTAAAATTTAAATTAAATATTAAAAAATAATAATACTACTCTTATAACATTAGTATACATTATTATACCATCTTAAAATTATTTCAATATTTTATTTCTTTTAGCATTTATCAATCGAGGAAAAAAAGATAAAAGAGAAAAAAAAGAAAAGGAAACAGAAAACCATAGCGAACTTGGAAAACCCAGCTAATGTGAAACCCAACCAACGTGAAAACCGGTTCTCCCCTTCTCCTCTCCTTCGTTCTTCTCCTCTTCTACAGTCACCATCTCCTCTTGCCTTCTTCATCTACGATCCACCTACACCATCAATTGGCACTCCCCTGTCTCTCCTTTGGTTATTGGCGAGTATATATGAGACTTTTTTTATTTTTTATTATTATTACTTTTTTTCTTTCTATCAATTTGTTTTTTGTTTGTATGCTATATTTTCCTATTCATTCTCTGCCATTGATGACTTAAGGTCATTCTCCATGGTTTTTCATGCCTTTTAAAATAATTTTAACCTTTTTGAGTCATATGATTGATTCAATTGTTGAGAAGAACGATAATGGGCACTAGAATATCAGCCAGTGAATCAGAGGACACTAGCCACATCAACAACAATAATCCAATTGATCAAGGTAAATTTTTTTTCTTATTAGTACAACAATTAGAACTTTGTTTATGATCGAGCATTCTTGAAAATTACGTTATTATGGTTTTTTATTATGCAGTCTCATAAAACCCAATCTCACCAGCAAACCCAAAAAAATAATCAAAAAAAAGGTAACAAATAAACAAACAGGTAACACTAGGAATTTTAAAACGGGAAACCAAATAGAATAAAGAGATAGAAATCTTTTTTTTATATATTTTTTTAAAAAGGAAACTAAATACAATAAAGCTGTTAATACACCTACACCTACTAAATTAGAAAAGTAAGTCGTACACGCATATTCAAAAACAATTATAAGTTTCCTGTTCTCTCTTCACAATGAAAAGAAAAAAAGAAGGTTGCATGTATCTTCCTTTAAAAAAATAACAGTAGTAAAATTTTCCTGACTCTTCCTTAAAATAAAAATAAAAACTATTTTTTAAAGAACGTTTCCTGTTTCTAGCAAGATTAATTAGGTCATTATATAAATACACATGCTTTGCAATTCAGACTTTACGGATGAATGAAAGCATATTGATCTCTTGAATAAACTCCAAGCTTTAACATATAGTTTCATACCCACAACCAAGCATATAATAAAATTAGCTTATGTCGCAGCAACCCCAAACCCTAAAATCCCTTTTGCCTCAATTTAAGCATTTCAATAGCAAAGGCCCTATCATGGGGACTCGGTGTATATCTCAATTTTCCGACTCCGCCGCTGAGCTCACCTTGGGTCAAGGCATGATGGCTTCACACCAAGATGAGCTACTCGGCAATAAGATATTGGAGATGGAGAAATCTGCGGGCAGGATATTGGAGATGGAGAAAACTCTGGGCCAACTGTTGGATTTGTCGAAATCAATAACGCAAGAGCTTCGCTTTCTACGCCCCCCTTGCACGGTGATTGAAAACTACAATCCCAGCCTTCCCAACCCAGAGGCCTATGATCTTTACCCAAGGTCAGTGCATGGGTTAGTGGATTTTCGTGTTCTTCATTTTTGTTTCTCTGTAAAATTGTTTGTGTTCTTAATTCTCATTGCTGTTGTTTGTTTATTTTCAAAATTTTCTATCAATTTCCTATTTGTTTATTTTCTCGGAGAATTTTGCTTAAGTTTTATCTCGCTGCTGCATACAATTTGACTATTTTTTGCTTTAAATATATAATAACCAGTTTCTATATACTAGATAAATTCTTTTTAGGCAGGGTAGGTGTTTGAAAAGATTAACTTGACTTGTTGTATGCATCTCTCTTCTCTTCTCTGTCCAGCTTACCCAAGGATTGGGAACATTCGTTAATGACGGTAAATCAAGGGGAATCTAGATCTGTATGTTTATTCGTGTCTTCTTATGAGGACGAAGAACACACTAATGCAGTCTATGAAGTCAAATTCAAACACGGAGGAGAAGTCACTCATGAACCCCCAGTAGTTAGACATGTTGCCAAGTTCCACGGTGGTTGTCGTCAGGCTGCACGGATTTTCAACCATTCCAAATTATACTGCATTGGAAAGGACGGTGGATTTATTCTTGACACGAAGACTTGGTCAAACTGTTCATCTATTCCTCCTATCCTAGCCTCTAAATCAATAGAAACTATTTTGTGTGCGTACGACAAGGTTTATTATCTTGCATGTCCATCAAGCTTATTCTCACCAGTTATGGGGCACTCCTTCGGTAGATATGATTCTGATCAGAAGGTTTGGGAGAAAATGACTTCTTTTCCATTTTATGATGATTATGACTACCGTATGCAAATAACTGGTTATGCTGTTTGTTATGACGTTATTTTGATTTCATTGTGTGGCTTGAGGAATGAGAATTTTGGTGTTGTTGCTTTTCACGTGGGTAGAAAGGACTGGAATCGAGTGAAACTTGACACTTTTGTTTATTGTGCCCCTCCTTTTCAAGGGAGGGCCGTGGTTGTAGGCGACACTATCTATGCCTTATATGGAGAGGCAAAGATTATAGCATTCTCCTTTAGTATGGGCAAAGGTGATTATGGTGGTATTGCATATTCCCTAAGCCAACTTTTTATATCACAAGGCCTTGAGTTCGTGGGTCCACAGCTACCATGGTTTAATGATATAACACAATATTTGGTTCATTTGGGGAATCATGACTTTTTCCATGTCCAGACTGGATGGTGCGATTCACGTCTCATAGTTCAATATCTTACTATCACCACGTTTCAAATTGTTGTTGGAGAAGGAGGAAGATGTATGATGAAAACCATACATTCAAGTGTTCATTCAGTGGATATCAAGGGCTCTGAATGGTTTGAACTTCTTTTCTGCTTCACACCGTAAGTTTCTTTCACGTTTCTTGTGTTTTCATCAATAACATTTTATTTGTTGTGTTTTGTATGTAACAAGGTTTCTCATTATTTTGACTCAGTGAGTGCGGGGATTATGAACCCATAAAAGAGGAGAGTGTGACTAGTATGAATCAGTCAAAACAAGAAGAAATAACCGCCAGGAAGCTGGAAATAGAAGCCATGCAGCATGACGAAACTAATGATGTCCCAAGCGGTTATTAGGAATTGTGAAATATGAAAATTCAAACTTAGTTTAGGTCATTTTAATTTGTCTTTGTTGACTTCCGCTTATTTGAATGTTATATTTATTATAATTGTGGTACTGTGCTCGTGTTTTATGGATTATTTTTCCTCAAACTGTGACGTGGTTCTATTTTGCTTTCTTTTGGGGTATTATATCTTGATCCCTTATGGCTTGCTCCTTGTTCTAAACTTAATTTGGTTGAGTTTTAGGCCTATTTCTTTGCTTTTCTCTTTTCACTCCTATGGCCCAATACTGGATCATATGTTATTATTCAGTTTCTAACAAGACCTGCTGGTCATTTTGATTGGATTGGTTTGTTTGCTGGACACTATAATGGTTTTGGGAATCTGTTTGGGACTAAGATGGAAACTGAAATAGCAGCCAAGACGTTTCAAATTGCTGGACACTATAATGGTTTTGGGAGAAACAATTTCCCATGATTTAGTTTAGGTCATTTTAATTTACCTTTGTTAACTTTTTGTGACTTGATTCTTCTTAAACTAAATTTTTCAGAAAAAAATTACTACCGCAACTTTGTCAAACGATGGGAAATACATTCTCCATTCAGTGTGGCTTTTTAAACAATTACTTATAATTTTAAAAAAGAAGAAGCAAATACTCAATATCACATTAAGCTGTATAAAAATATGACGAGGATGGTTATGGTACGTAACAGTTTTCTTGATGAAGTTTTTGCCGCAGATGCTGGGTTTTTTCCCTCTCATCATAGAGGAATTTTATTTATTGCAGATGCTTGTGGTGGATGGTTTGGTTGATGAAGTTTTTGCAATGCAAGCCCATCCCATGATCTTATCTTTCCACGTCAAGAAATTATGAGAACTCCAGCGCTGCTAACTCAAATACATGATAATATGTAGTCACTAGTGCTTAGAGTAAGTTAGTACAATACAAACGTTACAAGAGAAGTGTTTAGAGAGCCTGACTGGAGTAAAGAGCCACTAGTCATAGGCCAATCCTGACATGGTGCAAGTAGTGCCACCGCATAGGACCTCGATTTTGCGTGTATGTTTTATATAAACGTGAACTGACAACATATTTGGTTTGTTGCACTTTTAATTTCAATAGAGGCATGAGTTTCAATCCCACTTGTGTGCTCCGATGATTTCTTTTCTACTTTTTTCAAAATATAACAAAAATTTCTCCATAAAATGACCTCATTGAGCCTGGGATTGATGACCAACTAAGATTACCACACCTCACCACTAGACTAGGCATGTTTTGCTAAAAGATTGTTGAGCTAGATCATTACACGTTAACTGGTGATAAATTCCATTTAAAACAATTGTTTTAGAAGACGTGGAGTGGATTAGTGTTTTGGCCTTCCCCTTATCACCCCACCTGGCCTGGATCCGAATTCCCCACCACAACCACCCCCCCGCCGCCCCTCCAAACTTTGTTTTTACATTCCTATACAAACCAAATACTTGAAAGTAAATAAAATGATATTTCTTGGTTACTTTCCCAGGATTACCAAACATGGGAAATGAATCTTCCATTTCCCATTCCTTGAAAATACATGAGAAATTATTTTGGAACAACTAGTTCGTATTTGTAAATGAAAATGACCCCAGCAATTGAATTAATTATTCTAAAACTTTGCTGTTATTTTCATCTGAATCTCATAGACATATAGTCATGCGCATGAAAATGACCATGGATTGACTCAGCAATGTAAGAAAATAATGAAAAGAGTTGAGATAGAAAGCGAAAAGGTCAGCGATATAAACAAGTACACGTAAGCAAGGTAAACAGACAAGAGTTTGGGTCCTCCCGCGCCGTGGAACAGATTTGTTTGTTTATTTTTTATTTTTTATCAGACAGAATTGTTGTTTTTCTGTTACGAATTCTTTTTTGGGTCAATTGTTACGAAATTTGGCCATGGCTTGAAGCTCTGGGAGGGAAGTACATGGTTCAAACTTGGAACCTCAATGCGCCTACAGTATTGACAACAAAAAAGAATGATTCGCACAAAAAAATAATTGTGCGCCTACAGTATTCAGAATATCGTTGGAACTAAAAAAAAAATGTTTTAGGGCATTGAATCGTCAAATTTTTTATTTTAATCTTGAATTTTCATATTAAATCATGTGAGGGCCCAATTTATATTTTGCGTAGAGCCATTAAAATCCCAAGAGCAGCCCTCACCTGTTATGTTCTAATTACATTACTACATTGTTTTGTTTGAGCAAACAAAGAGTTCTCAATTCTGAATTATGTATTGACAAATCCATGAGTTTTTCTTCAATATATCACTCACCAATCATTGTAGTTTGTTGGGAGCTTCACTACTGTCTCTCACTCTAAAAGATGCAAATAAAGGACGAATCAATAAATGTGAGAAAGTTGGATATCAAATATATATGGGTAGAGTACGTAGCATACTTCGCAGTAGTCAGTAATTAGGCTTGATTACTATTTTACCCCTGGAACGGAGGCTTAGTGTCAGTTTATCCTCTGAAATTGAAATTTTCTTACTTAACCCCAAGTAGAAGTATTAGGGTTCGTACAAATGTTGTTCGAACATGTCATGTTCTTGATAAAGAATGCTTGTGCACTCGAGAAACTTGTTATTGATCCTACCACAAAGTGGGAATGTGCTAATGTATGGATTTTGATTAATTCTTTTGGCTTCCCTTGACAATCTTGTAATAGGATTTTAATTGTATTTATCAAGCTCAAAGTTTAGATTAAGAATAGCATCTCTAGGGGTTCTTAACTATCATCTATCCTATGGTGTGTTATGGGTTCTAGGAGGTCTAGCAAGGTGTTGGAAAAGCTGGAGCACCATTGAATGAGGATTGTTGACTTGTTTCAAAGAGTACCTACCTTATAGCTCTAGATATGGTGGCTGAAGTTGCAGCTATCAATGCCTAACCTTTGGTCTGCCCAAGTTGTGGTCCATGTTAGGTAACCAAGGGCAGAACGTGGGAGGAAAGAACGAGTCTCTTCTGAAGTCCAAAGGCTTGTGTATTAAAGGAAAGAGGAAGCAAGACATCATGTGTGGTTTTACTTCTCAAGGAGTGGACAAGTAGCTGGGAGCTAGTGTGTCCAAGAGTGGTTTAACTCACCAAGAGAGTAAAAGAGAGAGGACAATCAGTTCAAGAAGGAGCTGAGTTGGGTCTTGAGAGTCTAGATACCAAGGAGGGAAAACACCAAGTGTGAGAGAGTGTTCACAAGTGCATCAAAGTGTTGAGCAAGGGGTGAGAGAGAAAAGAGAGCTTGGGAGAGAATAGAGTTCTAAGTAGGGGTGGGCATTTTTTCTGAAAACCCGATTGGAACCGGCCGAACCGGATCGGTTTTGGAGGGTTGGTCCGATTTTTAAACTAAAATTATTGAAATCGGCAGAAACTGAAACCGGACCGGTAGTGAACCGGTTTGAAATTTTTTAAACTGGCGAAACCCGAACCGGACCGATTCCATGTAAATTGCTTAAAAATTCAAAATTTGTGCGCTCATGAGGAATCGAACTTTGGTCAGAGTTTGGGTACAAGTCCCAAATACCACTAGACTGATGTATCTTCTTGTGAAATAATCATACAATTGTCATATTTATTACAATCTAACCGTCCCACAAATTCTCCTTTTCTTTTTCTTTTCTCCCAACCGTCATCATTTCTTTCATTCTTTCTTCTCTTCTCTCTCCATCTTTTTCTTCTTTCGTTATTCTCTCCATCTTCTTCCTTTGCTTTTTCTTCTTTTCTTCTTCATTTCTTTTTCTTTTCTTCCAACCGTCATCATTCCTTTCCTTCTTTCTTCTCTTCTATCCATCTCTCCCATCTTCTTCATCTCCTTTTTCTTCTTTTCTCTCAGCCATCATTTCTTATTTCTTCTCTTCTCTCTCCATCTGTTTCTTCGTTCTTCTTCATCCCGCTGGCTGCATTTTCTTCTTCTTTCATTCTTCTCTCCATCTTCTTCCTCGGCTTCTTCTTCCTCCCCATACCCCCCAACCACGAAGTGGTCCTCAAGCCCTCAATCCCAGTTCAATCCTCTTCCATCGATGTTCGCCGATCCAAACCAAACTGCACCGACTCCTCGGCGTGCCGATTGTAGTCGGTCTTGCATCTCCTCGGGCGCGCGGCGGTCTCCAAATGGGTATGCCGATGACCTCCGGTCGGCGTACGGTTTGGGCTCATACCCGACCCAACCCGACCCATGCCCACCCCTAGTTCTAAGGGAGTTTTCTTTGTAAACCAAAGTTGTAACTTATTCTTTCATTAGTGAATTTCTCAAGGGGATCACCAAGAGGATGTAGGCAATTGCTGAACCTCTAAAATACTTGTGTCACTTTGTGCTTGGTTGGTTTCTTGTATGTGTGTGTGTGATTCATCTATCATTGTGTGTGTCACAAAGTCCATCAACAACAAGATCATTAGGGGAGTGAGTGAAAGTGTTTGTCCATTTTCACCAACATGCATCCCCTGTTGTCTGAATCTAGCTATGTATAAAGGAGCTTATTTATATATGGGTTTGCATTGAATGTGATTTTTCAAAAGGTATATTGGTTGTATAAAATTGATTCATAAAATTTTAGTGTGAACTTTTCAAAATCAGATGATGATGTCAAAGGCATAAGATTTTTCAAAATCAGATGATGATGTCAAAGCTACTGCGACCTGTTGGCGAGTAGTTGGAGCATTTCATCTACGGTCATACTCAACAAAGAGACTCATCCTTCCATCAACTTCTAACAAAAACGGATGACACGCCACTTTTTTGACAAAAACATCATAGCTGAAAAGACAAAAAGAACAATATCCTTTAAGAAACAAATTATGTAAAAAATAAAAATATAAAATAAAATAAAAGAGATAGACAACTCACTCCAAATTCAAAGTCTTAGCACGGTTGACAAAATCAAAGAAGTGTTGACATTCCAGCCAACTTCTTTTGCCCGGCGCTAGTATCGAATTCGAACCAGTTGTCCAACATCCCTAAAAGATCCGTAATATCTTCTTTCTTCTTATTCTCACGGTCTTCATCAGTATTAAACTCATCCAAATCTCCCTTAATGTTAATTACCTTAAGACATTCGCCAATAAATACATAATTACTCTCCGAACCCAACCCCCCATGATATAACCCCTTATAATGTATGCGACCTAGACCATCAATCAACTCCCTACAAACAATACAAAGAATTCATGTCAAATACAATTAAAACTAAACAAGACTATAACCAAATAATTTAAACAAAATCTAACCAACTACGTACCTTATAGATTTACGCCAAAATTCGTTAAGACGACGATCATCCCCAGTTTTGATAGGTAGTTTAAGATTATCATTATAAGCAATTCCCTTAGCCTTAGGCTGTGGCTTCGCTAGATTTGTCCAATCTTCGAGAGTGTGTTCGAAGCGATCATAACATAGAGTCCAGATTCCCTTCTTCAAATCTGCTTTCTTATGCAAGTCGCCAAACAACTTCTTCTTTTGTCGGGAGAACACATACGTCCACGGCTTTAAAACAATACCATCATTAGTTGCATAAGTCCTTTGAAATATTTTTTTTGCATCTGCTTGATCAACTTTTACAAACACCGCATTTATCGGTACCTCGTGAGGATCAAAAGATAAATGCAAATGCCCCTCATACAATTCTTTGGAAATTATTGTAAGATTAAACTTGAAACTGCAATAACAAAGCCTGGAACTAATGACCTTGTCCTTTGAATTATTTTCACCATGCGACCGTCGAACAAAGACAGATAAATCTCTCTGGTCATCCATTTTACCAAAAAGAATTCTTAGCAATGGAAGTAATCTGCAAGAAAAGATAGAAACAAACAAATATTTAATACTTATATTAATAAAACACATTGCATCTTCTCCAGCAAACAAAGTACACATTGCAAACAGTATCCTTAGAAAACACCACTTGAGCTCAAAAAGAAGAGTAAGGTAAAAAAAAAACAGCAGTGTACATCCTAAGAAAACTGAGATGCACAACTCTAACCAAATATAAAAAATACTACTACAATGTTCAAAAGAAAAGAAAAGAAAAGAAAAACTAAAATATAACTGAGAAAGCATGAGGTAACCTTTGATTATCTTGGACAATGAAGTAAAAACGATGGAGTCAAAGGGAGATCCAGTCCACCAGCACCTTTGATTAACGAGAGTGTGGCAATAAAATCAAAGAAGAAGGTAAATTATATAGGGCTTTACACTGAGGCCATAAAATCAAAGAGCGAGGGAGAGAAGAAGGTAAATTATATAGGGCTTTGAACTAAACATCTTCTTCAATTGGCCCTAAAACCCAATCTCACCAGCAAACCCAAAAAAAATCATAAAAAGGGTACCAAATAAACAAACAGGTAACACTAGGAATTTTGAAACGGGAAACCAAATAGAATAAAGAGAGAGAAATTTTTAAAAAAGGAAAACTAAATAGAATAAAGCTGTCAATACACCTACACCTACTAAATTAGAAAAGTAAGTAGTATATATATACCCTACGCATATTCACAAACGATTACAAGTTTCCCGTTTTCTCTCAGGAAAAAAAAAAAGAAAAAGAAAAAAAGTTTCCTGTTTCTAGCATATTAAATTAGGTGATTATATAAATACATACTTTACGGATGAATGAAAGCATATTGATCTCTTGAATAAATTCCAAGCTTCAGTATATATTTCATAGAGTACCCACAACCAACCATATTAAAACTCCCTTCTGCCGCAGCATCCCCAAACCCTAAATTCCCTTTTGCCTCAATTTTGCATTCCAATATCATGGCCGCTGCCGTTGGTCTCACCTCGGGTCAAGACCATGCCTTGACGATGGCTTCATGCCAGGATGAACTCCTTGCCAAGACATCGAAGATCAAGAAATCTCTGCGCAAGATATGGGAGATGGAGAGGTCTCTGGGCGAATTGGGCCGAATATGGGAGACAGAGAATTATCAGGGCGAACTGGGGGAGAACGACAACTATCTAGCCCCGATTTTGGCCAAGCAAATCCAACTGCTCGATTTGAAGAAATTAATATCGAAGGAGCTTCGCCTACTACGCCCCAGTAGGGCCGGCAGTGGGGCCGTTCATCCTTACCCAAGGCCAGTGCATGGATTACTAGGGGATTTCATCTTCTTAATTTTTGTTTTTCTGTAAAATTGTTGATGTTCTTGATTTGCATTGCTGTTTTTTTTTTCCTAAAATAAAATTTTTGACCTTGCTTCATTCATTAATTCTCTCTAGGTAGGCAGTTGTTTGGAAAGATTCACTTGACTTGTTTATATATATATATATATATATATATATATATATATATATATCTCTTCTCTGTCCAGCTTGCCCATGGAGGGGACGACGGTAAATCAAGGGGAAGATAGATCTGTGTTTTTAATGGTAAATTTCGTTAGGGGCGAATACACTGGTGCCATATATGAAGTTAAATTCAAATTTGGAGGAGAAGTTAATGATCTGGGCGGAGGAGGACGGAGGAGGAGCAACTAAACGTGTAGCCACATTCAGTGGTTTTAACGTTCAGGGTGCAAGAATTTTCGACCGCGACCAACTTTATGTATTTACACAGGAGGGTTGGGATAAACCTTGCGTTAGGTAATTTGCAGGGCATATCTTTCATACGAAAACTGGAGCATTAGATCCCTTCCCACCTTCTAACGTACAGTTTAAGCCGCGTGGAACATTTGTGTCGGCATATGGCACACTTTATTTTCTTGAATCCAAATTTCCCTTCAAACGAAGTCGGAGTCTAGGTTTTGGGAAATACAATCCTGATAAGAAGGATTGGGTGCGACTGCCTTTGTTTCCATTTTGTTATCCATTTATCATGGGCGTATCTGGTTATGCCGTCTGTTATGGCGTTATTTTGTATGAGTTGTCTGACATGCAACAAAACTTGGATGTCGTTGCTTTTCACGTGGCTAGAAATAATTGGAAACGAGTGAAAGTTGACACTTATACTCATTTCCGAGGGAGGGCCGTGGTTGTAGGCGATACTATATATGCCTTAAATCATTTTAGTGTGGGGGAGATTATAGCATACTCCTTGAGGAGGAAGGTAGATGATGATGGTGATATTACATATTCACTAGTGCAACTGTTTAAATTGAACGGCCTTGAGATTGCGGATCCGCCTTTGCAATTTGGTGAACTTGTGAGTGACTATTTGGTTCATCTGGGGAATCAAGATTTCGTTCATGTTAAGACTGCCACTAACGAAGAATGTGATGAGGTTCAACATCTTTGTATCACCACGTTTCAAATTGTTCAAGAAGAAAGTAGACATATGATTGAGACCTTACATTCAATAGTCCTTCCTGTGGATATTGAGGCCAATAATTGGTTCACGCTTATGTTCGGCTTTGCTCCGTAAGTTTTTTTTGCATTTCTCATGTATTCATCAATAACATTAATTTGTAAGTTAGATTTTGTTGTTTATGATAATTATGACTCTCAGAGAATGTGCGGATTATGAACCCGTAGAAGGGGAGACTGCAGCAAGCATGGAGCAGCCAAAACAAGAAGATGAAATCCCTCTGGATGAGAGTTCTTTTATGTGGGAGGTAAAAGGAATGTGTTTACATGAAATCTTTTTATTCATTTAATGACCATGAATCAAGAGACTCAATTTTTTGCATCTATAAGTGTTTTTATTAGTCTTTTGGTCTAATTTCTCATAATATATCATTGGATTTTGTAGGAAGAAGCCAAGCTGGAAACAGCCTCAATGCAGAATGAAAAAGCCAACCAGAAAGATGCAAACGAAAAAAATAAAAACAAAAGACAAAAAGAGAAAAAGAAAAAGCGGATGGAAGGAGGGATTACAGGTAGAGGCAGTAGAAAACAATCTGTTATTATTAAGTACCTGGAGCAGAGATATTATTATTGAGGCATTTTACTGCCATATAGGCCCTTAGTGTTATAGGAGCAGAGATAATATTATTGTTGATATTGTTATCTTTTGTTTTTGTCAAGGATATTGAATGTCCCTGGTTCGGTCACCTTTATTTTTGTAGTCATTTATTTCACAATTATCTCTCACTATATAAAAGAAAGAAAAAAAAATACTTTTGTTTTTTTCGACTAACTTAAAACCCTATTCTAGTGCTCTTTACAAATTCAACCACATCCTAATTAAATTGCGGGGAATGAGAAAATAAATTACCAAAAATCAGCAAATGATTTAGTAGTCCTAATATTAAAAGAGTTCTCCAGCTCTTCTGGAAAAAAAAAAAAAGGAAAGAAAAAAGTTCTCCAGCTCTATATATATTAAAATCAAATTGGAGTTGTTTTCCACCAGTTCGAAACTTTCTTCCCCAAACCCTAAATTCCCAGCCTTGACGATGGTTTCACTCCAAGATGAGCTCGAGGGCATGAAATCGAACTTCCTTTAGCATGAGTCATATGATACATCTGATTTGATCTCTCCAATTCTATTTTCTTTTAAAACTAAGCATTCACAAAGTAAGTTGTAC
The DNA here is from genome assembly GCA_018703695.1 of Prunus fruticosa. Lineage (NCBI taxonomy): Eukaryota > Viridiplantae > Streptophyta > Magnoliopsida > Rosales > Rosaceae > Prunus > Prunus fruticosa. The sequence continues at coordinate 27,643,795 of CM031921.1, read as the reverse complement.
ATACGCATATTCAAAAATAATTATAAGTTTCTTCTTCTTATAAGTTTCCTGTTCTCTCAGAAAAAAAGTTTCCTGTTTCTTCCTTAAAAAAAAATAGGCTTAAATGTCAAAATGATCCATGTGTTTTACTGTGTTAGCCAATTTAGTCCCTGTGTTTTTAATTTGGCAAATTTAATCCCTGTGTTTAGTACTGTTAGCCAATGTGATCCAATTTGTTAATTTTCTGTTAAAAAGTTTTTAAAACAAAAAGAGATTAAAAAATAAAAGAATTATTATATATAAAAAAATAAAAATAAAAAACAAGACACCGCCATCCAATCTCAACCACCTCCCCCTGCCCGCCCAGGCCTCCGCTGCCATCAAAACGCTAACACACACAAAACATAATTGTATATGCCACCACCATCCAACTCACCTATTTGTGTAGCAATCTCTCCAAGCCTCTTTTGCTCATGTGGATTCTCAATTTACCTTCTTTGAAAGAATTGTCAATCATGGTTTGCTGTGGGGAAGGTTTTGAACAAGTTTTTGATGCCAGGTCCAGAATATGGGTTCTGTGCAAATGAGGATTCTGATGCAAAATTGGGTTTGGAAAATCTTTGTTTATCTGGAATTGGAGCTGGTGATTGGGGCTTGCTTTGGAGAAGTTGTAGAAAGCTGAAGAAACTAAAGGGATTGGCTATGGAGGGTCTTTTTCGTCCTTTGCTAAGGTTTAATGAAGTCTTAATATTTTTAAGTTAATTCAATTTTTTTAATAATTAATTTTAAAAGGTTTTTAGGATTTTTAAAAGGAAAAAAAGGTTCATAATATAATTTAACGGTAAAATAACGGATTTGACCAAATTGGCTAACGGTACTAAACACGGGGATTAAATTGGCCAAATTAAAAACACATTGACTAAATTAGCCACCACGATAAAACACAAGGACCATTTTGACATTTAAGCCAAAACAATAATAGTAATAAACTTTTCCTGTTTCTTTCTTAAAACCCTAAATTCCCTTTTGCCTCAATTTTGCATTCCAATATCTTGGCTGCTGCCGTTGAGCTCACGTCGGGTCAAGACCATACCTTGACGATGGCTTCACGCCACGATACATTGAAGATCGAGAAATCTCTACGCAAGGTATCAGAGATGGAGAAATCTCTGGGTGAAGTGGGCGAGATATGGGGGATGAAGAATTCTCATGGCGAACCGGGCAAGATATTGGAGATCGAGAAATCTCTAGCCACGCTTTTGTCCCACCAAACCCAACTGGTCCATTTGAAGAAATTAATATGGGACGAGCTTCGCTTTAGTAGGGCTGACAGTCATAAACATGGGGCCGTTCATCCTTACCCAAGGTCAGTGCATGCCTTACTTACTAGTGGATTTCATCTTCTTAATTTTTGTTTCTCATTCGCATTGTTGTTTGTTTGTGTGTATATATATAACTTTGACCTTGCTATGTATATATGCTTACTAAAGTAGATGGTGTAGCTTTGACATTGCTTCATTCATTAATTCTCTCTAGGTATAGGTAGTTGTTTGAAAAGATTAACTTGAATTGTTTTATATATCTCTCTCTCTCTGTCCAGCTTGCCCATGGACGGGATGACGGTAAATCAGAGGGGCCAAGATAGATCTGTGTTTTTAATGGTAACTTTCGATGGAGGCAAATACACTGGTGCCATATATGAAGTTAAATTCAAATTCGGAGGAGAAGTGGATGACATGGGCAGAGGAGGACCACCTGAACCTAGCCACGTTTAGTGATTTTAACGTTCGGGGTGCAAGGATTTTCAACCACTCCGAACTATATGTATTTACAGATGAGGGTTGGGATATAAACCTGACCTTAGTTCATTTAGAGGGTCTATCTTTAATACGAAAACTAGGAAATCAGATTCCTTCACACCTTCTACCGTCCAGTTTAAGCCGCGTGGAACAGTTGTGTTGGCATATGGCACACTTTATTTTCTTGAAGCCAAGGGACGAAGTCGGAGTCTAGGGTTTGGGAAATACAATCCTGATAAGAAGGATTGGGTGCGACTGCCTTTGTTTCCATTTTCTTATGAATACATTATGAAGGTAACTGGTTATGCCGTTTGTTACGGCCTTATTTTGTATACATTGTGTGACAGACACCAAAACTTGGATGTCGTTGCTTTTCACATGGGTACAAAAAATTGGAAACGAGTGCAAGCTAACACTTATATTCCTTTCCGAGGGAGGGCCGTGGTTGTAGGCGAGACTATCTATACCTTAAATATGTTTAAGGTGGATGAGATTATAGCATACTCCTTGAGGAGGAAGGTAGATGATGATAGTTATATTGCATATTCATTAGTGCAACTGTATAAATTGAACGGCCTTGAGATTGCAGATCCCCCATTGCAATTTGGTGAATTTGTGACTGACTATTTGGTTCATCTGGGGAATCAAGACTTAGTTCATGTTAAGACTGGCACTAACGAAGATTGTGATGAGGTTCAACATCTTTGTATCACTACGTTTCAAATTGTCCAAGAAGGAACAAGACATATGATCGAGACCTTACATTCAATTGTTCTTCCTGTGGATATTGAGGCCGGTAATTGGTTCATGCTTACGTTCGACTTTACTCCGTAAGTTTTCTTCACATTACTCATGTTTTCGTCAATAACATTAATTTGTACGTTGAATTTTGTTATTTATAATGATTATGACTCTCAAAGAGTGCGAGGATTATGAACCTGTAGAAAGGGAGAGTGCAACTAGCATAAAGCAGCCAAAACAAGAAGATGAAATCACTCTGGATGAGAGTTCTTTTATGTGGCAGGTAAAAGGAATGCGTTTACATGAAATCTTTTTATTTATTTAATGATCATGAATCAAGAGACTCAATTGTTTGCTTTTCTACCAGTGTTTTTATTAACCTTTGGGTCTAATTTATCATAATATAATTGGATTTTGTAGGAAGAAGCCAAGCAGGAAATAACTGCTAGCCAGCATGAAAAAGCCTTCATGCAACAAGAAAAAGCCAACTGTTGCATTCCTAAGAGGACACAAATTAATGTGCAAACAACCAATTAAAAATACCAGCAAGTGCACGAATCTAAAGAAGTATAGATTATGTAAGTACGGGATTAATCCCACGAAGAACTTGTCGGCTTCCTATAAGTTCTAACTTGAGTACGTAAAGAGCACTTATTTAACACACCACAATGCACACATGAAAATTTGAAACTAAAAATGAAGTAAATAAATGTAAAAGAAACAAACAAACAAAAAAACAATAGTGCTGAATCATTTTTCTCTGTTTTTCAGTTTCGACATATGTCTGGTTTTTGACCTATAACTTTCCAACCGTACGTCCAAAATTCACGTTCTTTATACGGTTGGATTCAGCACAGAAGATGGAAGAACACATCGCGGACCAAAAGTCCAAAACAATTACGGAAACAAATAAAATTTAGTAACAAAGACACATAACGTGTCGAACACACAACTCACACACACATGGGGGGGGGGGGGGGTTTGATTTGTTTCAAGTGACCTATTTCTATTGCATGAAAGTAAATAGACTTTAAATTTAAATGAGAATAGCATAGATGAAATATCAAAGAGTGGAATTAAAATGTAACAAACACTAGGGTTTCGGAATCCACCCTAAACAATTCTACCAAAGTTCATAAATACTCAAGTGATGAACTCTAAACGTGTTGATGAAAATGTTCGAAATCAAGACCAGTACCAGTGGCTCAAGACGCATTGATTCTCTCTAATGTACGTAAAGTGCAGTACGAGTGCTACAATACTTGTGCCTTCCCTATAATCGAATCTAGGTGTGCTTAGTACTTTGATTCAATTACAAGAAAAACCCATTAAGTTCAAAGAGAATATGAACATCACAAGAATCCTAATAGCATGGTGTTTACATTAGGTATTCAAGAAACTAAGTCACATGGATGGTTCTTACTCCATCCATTTATTGCTTAGGAAAACATGAAGATACACATAATCCCAACAACCTCAAGAAGCATGATTTCAAAGGTGATCAATCAAAGAAGAACATACATCAAGGATAGATTAATTTGGTGAAATGAAATTCATCAATTGTTGTCAAGAAACCAATTCACATGATGCTCACTTAAACAAGTTCAATCATTTGTTGCTAATTAGAAATTATGTTCTTGATTATCTTACACAACTTCTCAACTTTAGCTACATGCATACAACCTAAGGTGATTAAGCAAAGGAAGCAAACACATATCATAAAATTCAATTAGTGAATGGGGTTTATCAACAACATCTAGAAATTCATACACTCAAGCATCAAAACAATAGAGTATTCATGTTTAGGGCTTCAACCTAAGCCCTAGCTATGGAGTTTAGTTGCTCATACTTATTCCAAATACAAACTCAAAATACAATTAGAAAGAGTTTACAGATTTTGAGAAAATGATGAAAGCTTGAAGGTCTTCAATGGTGGAAGCTTTCTTCTCCACTTTGCTTGGCTGCCCTTTGGCTTTCTCTTAGCTCCAAGCTCTCCAAAATCTGCTCTCTATGTGTAGAATGATAGAATGGATAGGCTACCCACGTTCAAAAGCCACTCCAACTTCAGATTGCACTCCCCTTTCCTTTTGCCCATCAATTCCAGCTCAAAGATATCATATAAAACTCATGTTTTAGTTAAAGCCTTTGCCCTTGTCCCCTTGCCATGATGAAGCCTTGTCTTCCTAAAGATGCCAATTGCTTCAGAAAATATCTCATTTACAAAGGTAATTTCTTGTTACCAAGAGTTATGGTAACAAGAAGAATCAAGATGACACAAAGGAGGTAAAAGCTGGCCAAATTCGGATTTCCAGAGCTGTGGTAACATGCTGGATTGGTTGGATAGGCAATACTTGTCCAATGGAGCTCAAATTTGGATATATTGTAGTTAACATCCATTGGAATAAATCTTATGAAGATCTTCACCTCATCCGAGCACCAGAGAATGTTGATCCCAGGCCAAGAAGTTGACCTACGAAAATGAACAAAAACAGAATTTATAACCAATAATGCACTTTTAGCTCATTTTCATCTCAACCAAGGTAAAATCTAAGAAAACACTAAAAGGAAGTAAAAAGCTATAAAATGTCAAGAACTAACTCAAAATAGTGGGTGAATAACATGAAAAATCATGTGCAAAAATGAACCGAACACCAACCAAACAAAAGACAAAAAATAAAAAGCGCTTGGAAGAAGGGATTACAGGAGAGGTAGTAGAAAACGACTTGTAATGTAAGTACCTGAGGAGCAAAGCAGGGCATCCATTTTTTATTAGATATTATTGAGGCATTTTACTGCTATCTAGGCCCTTAGGCCCAATTTGGGATTGCCTGTCACTTTAAAAAAAAGTTGTTTCTACTGTGCTTTGAAAATAATTAGCTATAAAGTAAAGCAACTCCATGTTTGGTAAACAATATTTTTAAAGTGCTGTTAGTACAAAAAGCAGTGTAAAAAACGTTTGGTAAATTTTAATATAAAATTGTTGTAACTGTGAATAATGACTAAAATAGACATGATGTTAAAAGTGTTATGTACTAATCATGTCGTGGTAGTGGTAGTGATGGATTTGAGGTGGTGGTGGTGATGAAGGTGGAGTTGGTGGTTGTGGTAGGTGGGGATGGTGGTTGTGGAGGTGGTGGTGGTGGTGTTGGTTGTGGAGGTGGTGGTGGATTTGGAGGTTTTGGAGGAGGTGGTGGTTGTGTTGGTGGTGGTGGTGGAGATGGTGGATGAGGTGGTGGTGGCGGAGGATGAGGAGCAGGAGGATATGGTGGTTGTGGTGGTGGTGATGGATTTGAAGGTTTTGGAGGAGGTGGTGGTGGTGGTGGTGGTGGTTGTTGGGGTAGAGGTGGAGGTGGGGGAGGAGGTGGTGATGGAGGAGGTGGAGGGGTGGAGAATGTGGTGGTGGCAGAGGATGAGGAGGAGGAGGATGTGGTGGCGGTGGCGATGACGGTAGTGGTGGTTTGTGGAGGTAGTGAATGTGGTGGTGCAAGTGGTGGAGTTGGATGTGGAAGTGGAGGTGGTGTCATTTTTTAAAATGAATGATGGTATTTTGGGAATTAAACAAATTCATGAAATGTTCATCTCTGCTTCTTTTGAAAGCAGCTTTGAAAAGCAACCCAGAGCCCGCTTTTAAAAGCCGCTGTCAAAAGGTCATTGCTTTTAAAATAATTGGGATATTTTCTTTTTACCAAACACCTTAAACTGCTTAACTTTAAAGTGAAACAAGTTTTTGGCGAAAAAAAACAATCCCAAACGGGGCCTTAGTGTTATAAGGGAAAAATATATTATTGGCCGTTATCTCATAGTTGATATATAGTGATATGGCAATGGGTCGAATCGGGGGGTGGGTATGTCATTCTCATCCCCATCCCCATTAAGATTTTTTCCCCCATCCCCTCCTTCATACCCGCAATATTCATATCGGGGATTCCCCATCCCCACCTTCGTTGGGGAATGGGTTCCCCGAACCCGCCCCATTATGGAAGAAAAAACCAATATATAACAACTTTGTTGAAAAAAATAAAATAATACTAAGGCAAGATATAATATATACTTATAAGACAATATAAGAATGTTTATATATGTACTGGAAGTTAACTAAATAAATAAGTAGTGTGGCTTAAGATTTGTATAAATTATGTAAGTACATAATATAATAATATAAAATTTAGTCGGTACAATTACTTTAATAGCATATTTATATATACTATAATATACCTCATCACAAAATTAATATATATATTCTAAACGGGGAGGGTTCGGGTTGGGGATTAAAATACCATCCCCGCCCCTCCCCAAACACCATACCCAAAAAATTCCCCATACCCATCCTTATACCCGTTTTATGTCCTTCATACCCGAACCCGTTAGGGTCGAATCCCCACGAAGACCCTTACCCGCAGGGAAAATTGTCATCCCTACTTTTGTCTCACGATGTATGCCTGCAATCCCAACCATGGGGCCCTTCATCCTTACCCAAGCTCAGTGCATGGCTTGGTTGATTTCATCTTATCTTCTTAACTTAGCAGCAACAATGGGGTTTTGGTAATATATTATGCAGCATTCTCCACAAAATAATTTAGCTTTAGCTGGAATAAGCCCGCCCCACACACCTTCCAAACTGAAGCATCTTCACTCACTGAAGACCTGGCAATATTATACGAAACACGATAACACGACACGAATTCGTAAAAAAAATTCAGTATTCGGGTCCGTGTTATCGTGTCGTGTTGCTATCGTGTCAACCCGTTAGCCACATGATAAGTTATCGTGTCGTGTCGTGTAAATACGCGAATATCCGTTAACCCGTTAAGCTCAGGGGCATTTTTGTAAATTTATCTCTTTCTTTTTTTATTTTAATTTTTTCTTCTTCTCTTTCTTCTCTTTTATCTCTTCCTCCCCCATTCCACCAATTCTCTCACTACCCCATCTCTCTCTCTCTCTTCAAAACCTAGAAACCTTTAAGCTTTCTTCTTCTCTCAACTTGAGAGTCTTAAGCAGCCACCACACCACCTAACCACCATGAGCCATCCCAGCAACCTCCCCCTTCCTGTCTCCCTCCCTCACTGATCAATGCAGATACATACAAGCTCAAACTGGTGAATCAAACTCTGAGAAATTTTCAAGCCCAGATTAGCATTTGGAGCCTCCATGAAGATCACAACCATGGCTGAAGCAGAACCAGAAGCAAAACCCAGAAGCCCTTTAAATGTGCATGCATGAAAAAGCTGAAGATCAAACAACAACAAGAAGCAGACAACGTGTTGTTTGGAGACCAGACCAAAAAAAATATTGTTTTGAGATCTTTTATTTTAAAGATTTTAAAAATCATCTGTTTTTATTTTTTTATTTAATATTTTAATTCTTATCGTGTTAATCGTAATTCGTGTCGTGTGATTCGCGAATCGTAACGGGTCGTGTTTTCGTGTTGGGCATTTCCACCCGTTTTTTTTTCGTGTCGTGTTGTGTCAACCCATTAAGAAAAACGGGTTGACAAAAACACGACATTAAATCCTGATAACACGACACAAATGCCAGGTCTACTAAAGTTGTTGCCAATCCTTGCCCCTCCTCCAATTCCAAGTCCATTGCAACATAGTAAGCACTTCTCTAACTGTAAAATGACCTCTTATCATAATGCCAAACGAGCCTATCTGCCGGGAGACAAAAGCTCAACGGGATTTTCAAAATTTCATCCACATCCATTGCCAAAAAAAATGGAATTATGAGACATTCCAGCATGTTGTACCATTCTCAAGAATAAGCTCACTGACCTTTAAATCTTCTTGCCCTTGTTGCGTGGGAGAGGTAATACGAAAATTAATTGGTCTAGGAATCCAATCCACCGCGATCCCCCCAAAACCCGAATAGATTGGATTTTGTAGAATGAGGGTGTATGTATAGAAAGTACACAAGTATAATCTCACATTATGATACCGTATGCCATCTAAGAGATCATTTTATATGGAAAAAAAAAACTAAATTAATAAGAAACTAAACAGATTTGCTAATAATCCTATCACTATTTCTTTAATTTTTCTTTTCATTGGAAAAAAAAAAAGGAAGATGCTGATATAATTTGTAAAATCAATTCACCACTCCAACAACAACAACAAAATTTCAATTCACCACTAGCAAATATAATGTAATAATACAACGTAAGTTATGAAAAAATCAAGGAAGATCACGTGGCGAGTCACGTGGCTGGGTTTATTGCGCACCAAAAAGGCCAGCGCTCACCACACGCCCCTCCTCTGCCTCGTTTTCTCCCGCCACACTCTCTGTCTTCCTCCCCTCCTCCTAAATGCCAAGCGTACAGTTACCTTACCTCCTTAGTCAATGACATTTTTCTGTGTAAATATATACCCCCCCAAATTTCAACCAAATCCTTTGTTATTTTTCTTCGAAATCTATTGAATTTCTCTTAATCCAAGACCCATTTGTTCTGCCCAGCATTTCCAACTGCAGGTGAGGTAGGTGATTCAGTAAATTTTTAATTTTCTCAATCTAATTGTGCATTTCCTCTGGGTGTATTCTTCTTTCTTCTCCACAAAATGGTTTCTTTATTCTGATCTAGGGTCTCTGGAATTATGGCTTTTTGTTTCTTTCTAAACAGTACAAATCTTTTTTCTGGATTGGGGTTGATTTGATGTCTAATTCCGAATTTTTGGTAGTTCAAGTATCATTTTCTACAAGATCGGTTAAAAGCTATCATTTCAATTTATTAATTGTAATATTTTTGCGGTTCAGTTCATTAAGGGTTTTTGTTTACTGAGCAATGAGGTAGAACAATCATTTGTAGGAAAGCAAACTAGGGTTTCATTTTAAAATTCAATATCTATATATAAATTGCAAAAATTCAGGCCCAATAACGATAACAATGGTTGCCTAATGTTGTTTGGAGGATCATCTGACAAGATTCAAGAATGTCTGAATTTGGTATTGCTTCTTATTATAGGATATAAGGCCCTATTCAGTTCATAGAGACGGTTATTGGATCATGGGTTCACAGGATCCTGTTCCGGCAGCTGACAAGGCAAATGTAACAGGGGCCTCAGTGCGCGGGTAAGTTGTTCAGATCTTTATTTTCACATGAGCGCATAAGCGTTGTTATGAGTGCTAGAAACTTTCTATTATCTGGATTGGATATTCTAATGCTTGGCATATTAATTAAAGGCTGGAAGTGTTCGTGTGTACTTAGGAACGGTAAAGCTTGTCCTACTTTAGTTAGAAACTAGATGATGCAAAATAGTGTAACATTTTGAAAAGGAGTTGCAAATTGAAAATTTAGAAATGGGGTTTCTGAAGGAATGATGAAAAAGATACAGGGTACACACATTATGTTGTGGAACCAGTATAAGTTTCGTCCCTGTCAAAATCTACTTAACTTTGTGGAATCTTGGATGTGCTGCCCTCCTAAATATGTTATTCGGCCGATTTTGAATTAGCTTTAATAGAAATATAGCTGCAACTAGTGATGGATAAATTTTGGAATAGAATTTGCTCAGAGAAAGTTTATGGTATTCATGTGAAGGAAAGAATACCCATGCTTCATTTTTGACAGATAGCCTTTCTAACTGATTAGAGGATTCAAATAAGGTGGATATCTTGACAGAAGTGCTCACTTATGCCCTATTATGAACAAAGAATTTGATTCCCTGTTGATAAAGCTGATTTCTTTCATATAAATCTCTTTCTGATGTGGTAATACTGTTTTTATTTTTAAATGCCACTTTTACTTTATTTATTTTGAAATTCGTACTGCTCATGCGTTATAAAAGATTTTAGAGGGTCTTCCAACAGAATTTCCTCTGGCCATTATCAACTTGTGTGAAGTCATTTAGAATAATGGATGTAACACATCCAAGTGGCCTAACATGACTGTTTATTAGGATGAAAAATCACTCTGATTTCTTGGCTAGATGTTCACAAAGCTGTTTGATGTGCAGGGCTTGTTCTGGAAAAGGGATTCAGGGGAAAATTCCTAAGAGAATCCACAAGGCTGAGAGGGAGGAACAGAAGCTAAGCATTTTAACGAGCTTTTTCTTGAGCTGGCCGATGCTCTTGGTAACTAGTCTTTTATTTGTTAGCAGTTCACTATGATGGCTCTTAGTGTAAAATATGATGCTGGGTCATTCTTAATTTGAGAAGACTCTTGCACAGAATTAAATCGGCAGAACAATGGAAAGGCCTCTATATTATGTGAAGCTAAAGGACTTGGTTGGTCAGATTGAGTACTTACAAGAGGAGAATGCATCCTTGTTGTCTGAATTCAACTATGTAAGGCACATTACAGATTTCTTTGCCCCCATCTTTGTTTAGATATTTTTTAGGCATTTTACTGCCATCTAGGCCCTAGTGTCACATGTACTTGATTTAATATTGTAGTTGCAAAACAATTTCTTAAACTAATTATTGTACCAAATGTACTGATGCCATGAAATCTTTGAAGTACAAAATGTTATAACACAAAATAAAATAACAACCATGAACAAAACACCGCTCCTCTGTAAACCTATAAATGCTTGTACAGCTGCTCCAAAAACCCACCAAATTGTGTATGAAGATGTGAGATGTGGAAAAGATATCTAAACAATTTGGTGTTTCTAAAGACGACGATCCACCAAATTGAAAATTTAGAAATTGGGTTTCTGAAGGAGTGATGAAAAAGATACAGGGTACACACATTATGTTGTGGAACCAGTATAAGTTTCGTCCCTGTCGAAATCTACTTAGAAATATAGAAATATAGCTATGTTTTGGAATAGAATTTTCTTAGAGAAAGTTTATGGGATTCATGTGAAGGAAAGAATACCTTTGATTCGTTTTTGACAGGTAGCCTTTCTAACTGATTAGAGGATTCAAATAATATGGATTTCTTGACAGAAGTGCTCACTTAGGCTCTATTGTGAACAAAGAATTTGATTCCTGTTGATGAAGCTGATTTATGTCAGTTAAAATCTCTTTCTGATGTGGATTACTGATTCGTTTTTCATAAAGAAAGAAAAAACCGCTGGTCCTTTATGTATTTTGAACTTCATACTCCTTTATGATTGCACTAATGGCATTAATATGTTCATGCTTTATAAGAGGTTTTTGAGGGTCTTCCAACTGCATTTCCTCTAGGCATTATCAAATTGTGTGAAGTTCTTTAGAATAATGGATGTGACACATCCAAGTGGATTAGCATGACTGTTTATTAGGATGAAAAATCACTCAGATTGCTTGGATAGATGTTTAAAGCTGTGCAGGGCTTGTCCTAGAAAAAAGATTCACAGGAAAATTCCTTAGAGAATCCACGAGGCTGAGAGAGAAATATAAGCGTGCAAGCTTTTTCTTGAGCTGGCTGATGCTCTTAGTAAGTTGCCTTTTATTTATCAGAAGTCCACCATGACTCTCTTATTGTAATCATTTTTTGATATGATGTTGGGTCATTCTTAATTTGAGATAACTCTTGTAAAGAACTAAATCAGCTGAACAGTTGAAAGGCCTCTATATGTTGTGTGCAGCTACTCAACTGTTAAAAGTACTTGCTTGGTCAGATTCAGTACTTACGAAATGAGAATGCATCCCCTGTTGTCAAAATCTAGCTATGTATAAAGGAACTTTACAAATTTCTTTGCCCCCATATATTTTGTTACTGTGACATTTGTGTAGAAGATTCAAAAATTATATGCGTACTTAATTCTGTAGGTATTTAGCTAAAACCCTACTTCTGTTTTTTTTTAAAGATCTGGAATCCCTACTGGTTAGTTTGGATCATTCCTTATGCATCAGTAGGTTAGAGCTGAGAAGAAACTTGTACATCTTATTTGCTTTTTTTTAAATCAACCATATCTTCATGCAAGTTGTTTGAAAATTGAACAGGTGACCCATGAGAAGAATGATCTCAGAGAGGATAATTCTGCTGACACAGTCTCCTGCTGACGATGGCCAATGGCTTACTTATCTTTGCCAAAGCCATTGAGGTGAGTGGTAATTCTTTTTTTTTTTTTCAAAATGTAGTTCCTTTGTTTTTATTTATTTCACTCATTTATATATGGGTTGTTCGCATTGAATGTGATTTTTACTTTGCTTAAGATTCGAAAAGGTATATTGGTTGTATGAGTTTCATTCATTAAATTTTAGCCTAAACTTTTTCATTTTGCTGTTCTTTAATTAAGAAAAAAACAACATATATACAGCTCATGTGGAGTTTTGCGTTAATAAATTATTGATATTACGTTACCGCATTCGTTGTTTTGTTTCAGCAAACAAAGGGTGCTCACTTGTGAATTATGATGCTTCTGTGAGTTTTTCTTCAATATCACCCACCAATCATCATAGTTTGTTTGAAGCTTCAATGCTGTCGGTCTCACTGAAAGTTGGATATCAAATGTATGGGTAGTAGTAGTGCTTTGCAGTAGTTAGCAAGTTGCAGGAAAGAAAAATGTAGTGCATGTATAAAATTTATAAAACGTCCCTAGTGTCACATGTACTTGTATTAATATTGCAGTTGCAAAACAATTTCTTAAACTAATTATTGTACTCATTGTACTGATGCCATGAAATCTTTCATTTACAAAATGTTACAAAACAAAATAAAATAACACCATGAACCAAACACCACTCCTCTATGAACCTATAAATGCTTGTACAGCTGCTCCAAAAACCCACCAAATTGAGTACGAACACGACGATCCACATCTTCCATAGAAACAACCAAACCCTGTTCATGATAATGATGATTCAGATTCCTAAGGTACCTAAGAAGATCCTTCACACCCCCACCATACGAGGTAGATTTATGATGATTAGGATTATGAGTGGTAGATTTACGATTGGGATTATAATGATAAACACCCAACATATATCCATGCTAGCAAGGGTTGAAGCACTGTTCCAGTTTTTGAACTTATCAAAATCAGATGATGTCAAAGCGTGTTTGACACGTTGACAAGTAGCTGGATCAATCCTCTTATGTTCATAAACATCAAAGAGATGCATCCTGTCGTCGGGGCTTAACAAAAACGGATGACCCTCCACTTTATCGACAAAATCTTTATAGCTGAAAAGACAAAAAGAACATCCATCATATAAGAAATGAATGGAAAAAAAAAAGAGTGAGAAAAAAAAAAAGAGATGGAGATCTCACCCCAACCCCAAAGTGTCAACATATTTGGCAAGCTTAAAGAATGTGTCACATTCCGGCCAATTATGTTTGCCCCCCTTACTATTGATTCGAACCAGTTGTCCAAAAAGGTCTGTAATATCTTTTTTATTCTCCTTCTCACGTTTTTCATAACTTTCAAACTCATCCAAAGATCCTTTAATGTTGATTATCTTCAGACATTTGTTAACAAATACATAATTAGTCCGGTCACGCAATCCACCATGATATAACCCCTTAGAATGGATGCGACGTACACAAGAAATCAAATCCCTACAAACAATTAATACAAACAATTTATGTCAAATACAATTAAATTAAAACTAAACTAAACTATAAACAATTTTAACCAAACAAAAAAATTAATAATAAATAAAAATCTAACCAACTACCTTATAGAATCAAGCCAAAAGTCGTTAAGACAACCATCGCGAATCTTGATAGGTAGTTTAAGCTCATCATAATAACCATTGTTCACCAAAGTCGTCCACTCTTTAAGATCGTGTTCGAAGCGATCATAACATAGACACCAAATTCCCTTCATCAACTCTGTATCTTGAGGCAAGTTGGGAAAGTCCTTTTGTTGGGAGAACAAATACGTCCACGGCCGTAAAACAACACCGTCAGTAACTGCACAATTCCTTTCAAATACTGTTTTTGCATTTTGTCCAACAACTTTTACAAACACCGCATTTGTAGGTCGCTCATAAGGATCAAAATATAAATACCCCTGATACAATTTTTGAGAAAATTTATAATTAAACGTGAAACTGTAAAAACAAACCATAGAACCAATGACCTCGTTCTGTTTCTCATTTTCACGATGCAACGTTTCAACAAACTCAAACTTCGTTCTCTGGTCCTCCATTTACCGTAAAGAATTCTTAGCAATGAAAGAAAACTGCAAGAAAAGATATAAACAAATTAATCAGCAGGTCAGCAAACAAACAAATTGCAATGCACGCCTTCCAAATCAGCGTCCCAACCCCACTTATCCATCATCACAATACAAAATACAAACCTAGTAATTTAGACGTTTTCCTCTCGGGCTTTCCTTCAACTACGAGTTTATTTGGTTTTTCGCCACTGGCAACATTCACAACTAATTTTTGGATTTAGTCATATGAAAAGAAATCTTACTCAAAAATTACTTTCGGGGTCAATCTTATTTTTCTAAAAAGTAAATATTTGTGCAAAAAGAGTCAATTACATGACACCAAACAAACATCAACACCATGCAAAAATAATTTGAAAAGACCAACACTGTCACTGAGAGATTAAAATAATAACAACAAAAAGAGAGGCTTTAAAAATTCCACTTCAACGTAAGTATGCAGATAAAGAACGAAGAGAACAAAATCGTCCAAAATATACAGTATACTTGTAAGAACAAACAGTCCTTAGAAAACTGAGATGCACAACTCTAACCAAATAGAAACAATACTACTACAATGTTCAAAAGAAAAGAAAAGAAAAACTAAAATATAACTGAGAAAGCATGAGGTAACCTTTGATTATCTTGGACAATGAAGCAAAAACGATGGTGTCAAAGATGGTGTCAAAGAGAGATCCAGTCCACCAGCAACTTTGCTTAACGAGAGTGAGCAATAAAATCAAAGAAGAAGGTAAATTATATAGGGCTTTGAACTAAACCACTTCCTCAATTGGCCCTAAAACCCAATCTCACCAGCAAACCCAAAAAAAATATCATAAAAAGGGTAACAAATAAACAAACAGGTAACACTAGGAATTTTGAAACGGGAAACCAAATAGAATAAAGAGAGAGAAATTTTTAAAAAAGGAAAACTAAATAGAATAAAGCGGTCAATACACCTACACCTACTAAATTAGAAAAGTAAGCCGTACATATATATACAATACGCATATTCAAAAACAATTATAAGTTTCCTGTTTTCTCTCAGAGAAAAAAAAAAAGGAAAGAAAAAAAGTTTCCTGTTTCTAGCATATTAATTAGGTGATTATATAAATACATACTTTACGGATGAATGAAAGCATATTGATCTCTTGAATAAATTTCAAGCTTCAGTATATATTTCATAGAGTACCCACAACCAACCATATTAAAACTCCCTTCTGCCGCAGCATCCCCAAACCCTAAATTCCCTTTTGCCTCAGTTTAGTATTCCAATATCATGGCCGCTGCCGTTGAGCTCACGTCGGGTCAAGACCATACCTTGACGATGGCTTCACGCCACGATACATCGAAGATTGAGAAATCTCTGTGCAAGGTATCGGAGATGGAGAAATCTCTGCGTGAACTGGGCGAGATATGGGAGATGGAGAATTCTCATGGTGAACCGAGCAAGATATCGGAGATGGAGAAATCTCTAGCCGCGCTTTTGTCCCACCTGTTGTGAATTAAATGACTAACTCACTGCCCTTAAAGATCTTGTTGTTGATGGACTTTAGACAAAGAACTCAATGATGGATGAGTCTTACACACACACACAAGAATTAACCAAGCACAAATGACACAAGTGTTTATAGAGGTTCAGCAAATTGCCTACATCCTCTTTGGTGATCACCTTGAGAAATTTCACTAATGAAGATAGGTTACAACTTTGGTTTACAAAAGGAAACCCCCTTAGAACACTACCCTCACAATCTGTTTCTCTCACACCCTTGCTCAACACCTTGATACACTTAGAGAACACTCTTTCTCTCCTCTTGGCTTTCTTGACAAAAAACTGAAAACTCCCTTAGTCTCTCTCAACTCAGAATTCCAGCTTATACCACTTACAATTATTCAACTTGTTTTCTCCTCATGTGTTATCTTACTTCACCCCATTTCCTACACAAGCCAATGGACAAGAGATAAGGCACCATCTTTGTCCTCCACGTTCCTCCTTTAGTCACCACTAATGTCAGATCAAGTAGGTAAATAGCATCCAACTCAGCCACCTCCATTAAACCAGAAAATGGAGAGAGGAATATCCAAAATAAGATAACCAATTAGTCATGAGTGCTCTCCCAACTATCCAGCAGGTAGTCAACCCTTCTTACACCTCAGAAGTGACCCACTAAGACTCTGAAAACATGTGGAAAGCGATAGCCATCGAAAACACAGTTGAAAACACGTAAGAAAACGTCACAGGCACGACTGGGACGACCCGTCGCCATTCCTGGCGACCGGTCGCCAGAAGCCTTTCGCTCCAGACTTCAATCTGCCCAGAACGACCGGTCGCAAATGCCTAGCGACCGGTCGCTGTGCTTCCTGCGACCGGTCGCAAAGAACTAGCGACCGGTCGCTTCTTCAGTTTTGCTCAGGACTTCAATCTGCTTCTGGCGACGGTCGCCAATTCCTAGCGACCGGTCGCTTTGGGCAGACTCAAAAAATCTCCTTCAGCGCCAAAACAAACCTTGTATCCTTAGGTGAGCCATTTTTCCAACACCACCAAATCCAACTGGTCCATTTGAAGAAATTAATATGGGACGAGCTTCGCTTCAGGAGGGCTGGAGTCGTAAACATGGGGCCGTTCACTCTTACCCAAGGTCAGTGCATGCCTTACTTACTAGTGGATTTCATCTTCTTAATTTTTGTTTCTCATTCGCATTGTTTTTAGTTTGTGTGTGTGTGTATATATATATATATTATGTAGCTTTGACATTGCTTCATTCATTAATTC
The DNA here is from genome assembly GCA_018703695.1 of Prunus fruticosa. Lineage (NCBI taxonomy): Eukaryota > Viridiplantae > Streptophyta > Magnoliopsida > Rosales > Rosaceae > Prunus > Prunus fruticosa. The sequence continues at coordinate 27,626,483 of CM031921.1, read as the reverse complement.
TCTCTAGGTATAGGTAGTTGTTTGAAAGATTAACTTGAATTGTTTTATATATCTCTCTCTTGTCTGTCCAGCTTGCCCATGGACGGGATGACGGTAAATCAGGGGGGCCAAGATAGATCTGTGTTTTTAATGGTAACGTTCGATGGGGGCAAAACACCGGTGCCATATATGAAGTTAAATTCAAATTCGGAGGAGAAGTGGATGATATGGGCGGAGGAGGAGCACCTAAACCTCTAGCCACATTCAGTGATTTTAACGTTCAGGGTGCAAGGATTTTTGACCGCTCTGAACTATATGTATTTACAGATGAGGATTGGGATAAGCCTGACCTTAGTTCATTCAAATGGTCTATCTTTAATACGAAAACTAGGAAATTAGATTCCTTCACACCTTCTACCGTACAGTTTAAGGCTCGTGGAACAGTTGTGTCGGCATATGGCACACTTTATTTTCTTGAAGCCAAGGGACGAAGTCGGAGTCTAGGTTTTGGGAAATACAATCCTGATAAGAAGGATTGGGTGCGACTGCCTTTGTTTCCATTTTCTTATGAATACATTATGAAGGTAACTGGTTATGCCGTTTGTTACGGCCTTATTTTGTATACATTGTGTGACAGACACCGAAACTTGGATGTCGTTGCTTTTCACGTGGGTACAAAGAATTGGAAACGAGTGCAAACTAACGCTTATATTCCTTTCCGAGGGAGGGCCGTGGTTGTAGGCGAGACTATCTATGCCTTAAATATGTTTAAGGTGGATGAGATTATAGCATACTCCTTGAAGAGTAAGGTAAATGATGATGGTGATATTGCATATTCACTAGTGCAACTGTATAAATTGAATGGCCTTGAGATTGCGGATCCCCCATTGCAATTTGGTGAATTTGTGACTGACTATTTGGTTCATTTGGGGAATCAAGACTTAGTTCATGTTAAGACTGGCACTAACGAAGAATGTGATGAGATTCAACATCTTTGTATCACCACATTTCAAATTGTCGAAGAAGAAACAAGACATATAATCAATACCTTATATTCAATTGTTCTTCCTGTGGATATCGAGGCCGGTAATTGGTTCATGCTTACGTTCGGCTTTACTCCGTAAGTTTTCTTCACATTACTTGTGTTTTCGTCAATAACATTAATTTGTACGTTGGATTTTGTTGTTTATGATGATTATGACTCTAGAGAGTGCGAGGATTATGAACCCGTAGAAAGAGAGAGTGCAACTAGCATGAAGCAGCCAAAACAAGAAGATGAAATTACTCTGGATGAGAGTTCTTTTATGTGGGAGGTAAAAGGAATGCGTTTACGTGAAATCGTTTTATTTATTTAATGATCATGAATCAAGAGAGCCAATTGTTTGCATGTCTACAAGTGTTTTTATTAACCTTTGGGTCTAATTTATCATAATATATATAATTGGATTTTGTAGGAAGAAGCCAAGCAGGAAATAACTGCTAGACAGCCAGAAAAAGCCTCCATTCAACAGGAAAAAGCCAACCAGAAAAAAAGACAAAAAAGAAAAAGCTTTTGGAAGGAGGGGTTACAGGTAGTAGAAAAACAAGTTGTAATGTAAGTAGCTGAGGAGCAGAGCCATTGAGGATCACAACCTGAGGCATTTTACTGCCATCTAGGCCCTTATTGGCTGTTATCCGTAGCTCATAGTTGATATTGCTATTTTTTTGTTTGTTAAGGATATGGAATTAATGTTCCTTGTTTACTATATATAATTATCATGGTTCAGTTTGTTGCTGCACAAACTGATGAATAATGGTATGTATTACGTGAGGAAAAGAATTCCTTTGAAGCCATCATTGGTCTGTCTTTAGTGGGAGACACGGCTTGATGAATTACCGTTAACCAGAAAAGATGACAGCAAAACCTCTGTTATATATATATATATAATTCAACCACATCCTAATTTGACGAAATCTACAGCGAAGGAGCTTCGTCTACTACACGCCAGTAGTCTCACGGCGTATGCCTGCAATCCCAACCATGGGGCCCTTCATCTTCTTAACTTAGCAGCAGCAATGGGACTTGGTAATATATTATGCAGCATTCTCCACAAAAATAATTTAGCTTTAGCCGGAATAAGCCCGCCCCACACACCTTCCAAACTGAAGCATCTTCACTCACTGAAGTTGTTGCCAATCCTTGCCCCTCCTCCAATTCCAAGTCCATTGCAACATAGTAAGCACTTCTCTAACTGTAAAATGACCTCTTATCATAATGCCAAACGAGCCTATCTGCCGGGAGACAAAAGCTCAACCGGATTTTCAAAATTTCATCCACATCCATTGCCAAAAAAAATGGAATTATGAAACATTCCAGCATGTTGTACCATTCTCAAGAATAAGCTCACTGACCTTTAAATCTTCTTGCCCTTGTTGCGTGGGAGAGGTAATACGAAAATTAATTGGTCTAGGAATCCACCGCGATCCCCCCCAAACCCGAATAGATTGGATTTTGTAGAATGAGGGTGTATGCATAGGTTTCATATCTTGGCTTACTCAAGAAATTGACATTATAGTACACAAGTATAATCTCACATTATGATACCGTATGCCTTCTAAGAGATCATTTTATATGGAAAAAAAAAACTAAATTAATAAGAAACTAAACAAATTTGCTAATAATCCTATCACTATTTCTTTAATTTTTCTTTTCATTGGAAAAAAAAAGGAAGATGCTGATATAATTTGTAAAATCAATTCACCACTCCAACAACAACAACAAAATTTCAATTCACCACTAGCATATATAATGTAATAAGACAACGTAAGTTTTGAAAAAATCAAGGAAGATCACGTGGCGAGTCACGTGGCTGGGTTCATTGCGCACCAAAAAGGCAAGCGCTCACCACACGCCCTCCTCTGCCTCGTTTTCTCCCGCCACACTCTCTGTCTTCCTCCCCTCCTCCTAAATGCCAAGCGTACAGTTATCTTACCTCGTTAGTCAATGACATTTTTCTGTGTAAATATATACCCCCCAAATTTCAACCAAATCCTTTGTTATTTTTCTTCGAAATCTATTGAATTTCTCTTAATCGAAGACCCATTTGTTCTGCCCAGCATTTCCAACTGCAGGTAAGGTAGGTGATTCAGTAAATTTTTCATTTTCTCAATCTAATTGTGCATTTCCTCTGAGTGTGTTCTTCTTTCTTCTCCACAAAATGGTTTCTTTATTCTGATCTAGGGTCTCTGGAATTATGGCTTTTTGTTTCTTTCTAAACAGTACAAACCTTTTTTTCTGGATTGGGGTTGATTTGATGTCTAATTCCGAATTTTCCGTAGTTCAAGTATCATTTTCCACAAGATGGGATAAAAGCTATCATTTCAATTTATAAATTGTAATATTTGTTTCTGTTCAGTTCATTAAGGGTTTTTGTTGACTGAGCAATGAGGTAGAACAATCATTTGTAGGAAAACAAACTAGGGTTTCATTTTAAAATTCAATGTCTATATATAAAGTGCAAAAATTCAGGCCCAATAACGATAAATATGGTTGCCTACTGTTGTTTGGAGGATCATCTGACAAGATTCAAGAATGTCTGAATTTGGTATTGCTTCTTATTATAGGATATAAGGCCCTATTCAGTTCATAGAGACGGTTATCGGATCATGGGTTCACAGGATCCTGTTCAGGCAGCTGACAAGGCAAATGTAACAGAGGCCTCAGTGCGCAGGTAAGTTGTTCAGATCTTAATTTTCACATGAGCTCATAAGCGTTGTTATGAGTGCTAGAAACTTTCTATTATCTGGATTGGATATTCTAATGCTTGGCATATTAATTAAAGGCTGGAAGTGTTCGTGTGTACTTAGGAACGGTAAAGCTTGTCCTACTTTAGCTAGAAACTTGATGATGCAAAATATTGAACATTTTGAAAAGGAGTTACAAATTGAAAATTTAGAAATGGGGTTTCTAAAGGAATGATGAAAAAGATACAGGGTACACACATTATGTTGTGGAACCAGTATAAGTTTCGTCCCTGTCAAAATCTACTTAACTTTGGGGAATGTTGGATGTGCTGCCCACTAAATATGTAATTCGGCCGATTTTGAATTAGCTTTAATAGAAATATAGCTGCAACTAGTGATGGATACATTTTGGAATAGAATTTGCTCGGAGAAAGTTTATGGTATTCACGTGAAGGAAAGAATACCTATGATTCGTTTTTGACAGATAGCCTTTCTAACTGATTAGAAGATTCAAATAAGGTGGATATCTTGACAGAAGTGCTCACTTATGCCCTATTATGAACAAAGAATTTGATTCCCTGTTGATAAAGCTGATTTCTTTCATATAAATCTCTTTCTGATGTGGTAATACTGCTTTTATTTTTAAATGCCACTTGTACTTTATTTATTTTTAACTTCATACTACTCATGCGTTATCAAAGATTTTAGAGGGTCTTCCAACAGAATTTCCTCTGGCCATTATCAACTTGTGTGAAGTCATTTAGAATAATGGATGTAACTCATCCAAGTGGCTTAACATGACTGTTTATTAGGATGAAAAAGCACTCTGATTTCTTGGCTAGATGTTTACAAAGCTGTTTGATGTGCAGGGCTTTTTCCAGAAAAAAGATTCCGGGGAAAATTCCTAAGAGAATCCACAAGGCTGAGAGGGATAAACAGAAGCGTGAGCATTTTAACGAGCTTTTTCTTGAGCTGGCCGATGCTCTTGGTAACTAATCTTTTATTTGTTAGAAGTTCACTATGATGGCTCTTAGTGTAATCATTTTTTAATATGATGCTGGGTCATTCTTAATTTGAGAAAACTCTTGCACAGAATTAAATCAGCAGAACAATGGAAAGGCCTCTATATTGTGTGAAGCTACACGACTGCTAAAGGACTTGATTGGTCAGATTGAGTACTTACAAAAGGAGAATGCATCCTTGTTGTCTGAATCCAACTATGTAAGGCACTTTACAGATTTCTTTGCCCCCAAATATTTTGCTACTGTCATGTATGTAGAAGATTCAAACAATATATGCGTACTCAATGCTTTAGCTATCTAGCTAAATCCATACTGTTTTGTGTGAATCATTCCTTATGCATTGGTCTTTGTTAGAGCTGAGAAGAAACTTGTACATCTGGTAGTGCATTCTTTCAATCAATCATATTTTCATGCAAGTTCTTTGAAAATTGAACAGATGACCATTGAGAAGAATGAGCTGAGAGAGGATAATTCTGCCTTAGAAACTCAAATTGAGAAATTACACAGTGAAATAGAAGACAAGGTGGTCCAGTCTAAACCGGACCTGAATGCAGCACCCCCTTGTGCAGAATTGAGACCCAAAGTGGCATCCCATTTTCCTGGAACTTCCGTCAGTTTGCCCACTCAAGACCCCAGTTTGCAGCAAGCACCTGCTGTCTTTGTCATGCCCCTCTGCCCTGATCTCCAATCCTACCCGCTGCCGGATGCCGCCCAGCTCACATCTAACACTACCTCACATGTGAGTAAACCGCATGCTAGGTATCCAACCTCGGTGGATTCTTGGCCGTCCCAACTTCTCGGTGAGAAACCAACAGCAGGCAAAGAATCTCGACAACTTGGTAACAGTAGCAACATTTGCAGGAGCAGAGAAACCGACCCTGATAACATGTAGACTATGTCATTGAAATGATTTATGTGCAATGCTTCACTTTGTCTTGGGTTATTTGAGAATGCCCCATATTGGGTAGTTTGTATATTTCTTAATGAACTAATGTAATACAAGCGAGTTGAGTTTGCATGATACAGATCTTAATCTTAATTTGATAATCTCCACATTCTTTTCAACATTTATCTCAATTGCAAGCAAACGTCTTAGGGCATTTTTGGTAGGGCTCACTAGATAAGACTTTGCTTAATTGAACCTGAAGCCCATGTTTGGTTAGATAGGGGACTAACTTAAATGGGATTGTAGAGCCCATTAGTAAAAAAAAACGCATCCCTCGTTCTCCTTATATAGAGAAGCTGAAAATCAGTTCGCAAAATTAGCGCTTCACTATATTGAACACACGACTCCGCCTCTCATTTGTTCAACATTGACTCCTCTTCTTCGAATCTTGACCCAGGCAAGTTTTTCAGGTCTTTCCCTTTGGATACCTCTCTTATTCCTTCTTCCACCTATTTGAGTTTTGCAATTGTCCTCAACAATTTTGATTGTGTGCTATGAATCTCTCCTTCCTTTTCTCTGTTTTTTTCTTCTTCTCTTCTCAAATTTTCGTAGAATCCATATATACTGTAGCGACATATATATACTCGATGTTAATTGGAAATTAATTTGCAATTGGATATTTAAGAAAGCCTAGAAATTCAGAAGTCAACTTTAGAGTAGACTTTTGGATGATGCCTTGGGTTGTTACACCTTTTGAAAGGAAGAAGTTAGGAGAGCTGTTTGATTGTTTGATTCAAATTAATCAAATAAATTTCTTCTAAAAGATTATACAGAGCAAGATTAGTATTTGTTTTATGCTTGCTGTGGAGTTTCTTTTGTAGCTATGAGGTTGCCATTTCTTATAAAATTTGTGCCAAAAAAGTCATTTTAGGTTACCATTTGGATAGAAAGTACACCAAATCTTGACTCATGTCATTGTGGTAATGTTATAGGTAGATGGTGTGAAATTAAAAAAAAAAAAAAAAAAGAGTTTGCATTGCTATTTTATTGTTCAGCATTCCATTAGTTGTTTTATGCTTGTTGTGGAGTTTCTTTTGTAGCTATGAGGTTGCCATTTCTTATAAAAATTTTGCCAAAAAAGTCATACTAGATTACCATTTAGATAGAAGGTACAACAAATCTTGATTTGGGCTTTTTTGTTTGCTCATGTCATTGTGGCTAAAGGCATATCCTCATATTGAATCAAAATTGAAGAAGTTGAAAAAGCAATATAGTATAGTCTATGACATGATAAACACAAGTGGATTTGCTTTGACTGATATAAAAAAGTGTGTTAAGGTTGACAATAATGATGCATGGGAGACTTATGTGCAAGTATATGATTACTTATTTTTACTATTTTTCTTACATAAAGATGTCAAGTGGATTTGTTGAGTGTATATTTCAAAATTGCTTTTGTTACTTTTTTTTTTTACATATTGAAAATAAGCTAAGTGGTGTTTTGTTTTATCGTATCACCACAAGGAAGCAGCTGAATGGAAGAGCAAACCATTTCCTTTGTTTGATAGACTTTCTAATATCTTTGGGAAGGATCGTGCTAACGGACAAAGAGCTAAAGTCCCCGCTAACATGATAGAAGAGCAAAGCAATAATGAAGTTAATACTAGTGATAATTGTGTCCATGAAGATGCATCTCCTATGTCTTTAAACAAATAAGGAAGTCAATCCATGAACAGTCAAAATAAGAGGAAAAGAGCTACAAGCTCAAGTGATGAAGAGAAGATTGTGACTGTATTGGAGAAATTGTTTGAAGCATCTAGGAAAAGGATGCAAATGGTGACTGAGGCTATAATAAAAGGTAATGAAGATCGATCTGATATTGCCAAAGAACTCAAGAAAATTGGATTTTCTCCTTTAGATCAAATTGCAGCACTAAAACTCATTTTGGAGAAGCCACGAAATATATTTATATTCATGTCTTTGGATGATGATATCAAGAAAGTGTTTGTTGAGCAGTACATCTATCTTTTTGGAAACACAAAAAATGATGCATTGATAAGATTGACTTCATTTTGGAAACACCACAAATTGTATAACATATTACTAGCATTAAAGCCAGATGGTTATGAGGCTTATTAGTTTCATTTTGAAATTATGGATGTTTATTTGTATGTATTAATAGTAAAATTGTGTGTAGTGAACTGAACCTCTAATTTCTAAGTCATGTAGATGACTTTAGCATATATGAAGAATTTTTAACTTTTGCATATATGAAATGTACATGTCATTTTGGTTAGGAGGAAAAAAAATGTATATGTCAATTTGGTAATTCTAATAACAAAAAAATTTACATTTAATTATTTAAAAATTATTATTTTAAAATATAAAATAATTATTTTTTAGTTCAAAACAAGGCAATAAACATAAGTCTTCACTATTTTTACAATTGGCTTCATAGTCTAACGAGCACCAAACGTAACGTTAGGACTTAATTTAGCTTAGGCTAATTCCAGCTAATCAAAGACAATCCTAAGATTTAGTTTAGTCCATGCACAGTTCTCCGTCCTAAACGCAGATTATGGTTCCAAAGACTTGGCAATGTTGTAATTTTACATGGGGATTGAGTCCTTTATGGACAATCTATCGACCACCTAAGAATCCCTAAGACAACCCCACGTGTCAAAAGTCAACCTTTGACACTTCGTAAGTCCACACATAAGCCCGCACTCTTGATTCAATCTTAGCCCTCGGATTTGAAGGACCACAGTAATTTTCCATGAGAAGCGAGCACCCAACAATTCCTCTACGTAGCTTTTGCATTTTCTTTTTCTTTTTTTTACCACCGCGCGTATTCTTTGGTAGTGCTATAAGCCATAACACACCCGTCTACTCCTCCTCGCTTTCTCACTTTCTCCCTTTCAGAACCTGACAGAGAAACCGACAGAGAAAAACCCTAGCTTATTCTAGAAGCTTCAGTTTGAGCTCTGTATCAGAGAGAGAGAGTGAGTGTTAGAAACATACATTGAGAAATCAAAGATGGGATCTGGTGCCGGCAGCTTCCTCAAAGTGCTTCTTAAGAACTTCGACGTTCTTGCTGGGTTGGCCACTCTCACTCTCTCACTTACTTTACCAAAATTCCTCAACCTCAAAAACCCAGAAGAAGAAAAAAAAAATCCTTTTCTTTTTTCTACAATTTGATTGATGGGGTTTTGTTTCTTTGCAGGCCTGTGGTTAGCCTTGTTTATCCACTGTAAGTAGGGTTCAAAGACTGTAACTTGCACACACTTTCTTTTCAATATTCTTTCTCTTTTTTAACTTTTTTTTGTGTGTTTAATTTGAAATTCTCTGTAATGGGCATTCTATTTTTGGGTTTGTTGATAGATATGCCTCCATTAGGGCGATTGAGACACAGTCTCCTGCTGACGATCGCCAATGGCTCACGTATTGGATTCTGTATTCTATGATTACTTTATTTGAGCTCACCTTTGCCAAAGCCATTGAGTGGTAATTCTTTTCGTTTCTAAAATGTAGCTTCTTTATTCTTGATTTATGTCACTTATTTATAATCTGTCTCTGCATTGAATGTGCTCTTCAAGTTACTTAAGATTTGAGACCTCTGGAAAGGTAGATTGATTGTATAAGATTCTGTAGTTAAATTTTGGTCTGAACTTTTCCTTTTGCTGTATGTCCATTCTTGAACTCTTTTTTTTTTCTTTTTTTTTTTTAAAAGAACATATACACAGCTGATATGCTTTCTTTTTGTGGTTACATCAGACGAAAGAAACCCCACTGGGTTCGATCCTGGGTTCCATGGGGGGAGGGGGAATCCACCACCACTGGTGGGAAATTATCATGAAAAGTCTTTCAAATTGTATAATGAACTTCTTGTTTTTTTAATAATAATCTCTTCCACACGTTTACTGTTTAGAACAGAACAAAATCTTATTGGTGCATCGATGGAAGATGTATAAAAACTGATCTTTGTCAGGGCTGTAAAGTCTTGCATTAGATTCTCATAAATCCCAGGCTGTTATAATCCATAAATGATGCACCATGCTGCCTTCCAGTTGAGTTTGTGTCTGTAATGTTCTAAATCTTTTCTGACAGGATTCCGATCTGGTCATACGCAAAGCTAATTCTTACTTGTTGGTTGGTCATCCCATACTTCTGTGGTGCTGCATATGTTTATGAACAGTATATCAGACCTTTCTTTCTCAACCCACAGAGAGTTAACATTTGGTATGTTCCAAGGAAGAAGGATGTGAGTAAGCCAGATGACATTCTAATTGCTGCAGAGAAGTACATTGCAGAGAACGGGACTGAAGCCTTTGAGAAGATCATTCACAGGGTATGCTTATTGACCATAATATCTATGAATGTTCGTAGTGATATGCTTATAATGTTACATATCCCTTTTGATAGCTAAATTGACAACAGAAAATAAGAAAGTGGCATTTTCAAATGGTGATGGCTAAGTACATTTTTATTGCGTATCCCATTCAAATATTTGCAAGGCACGTTATTTTAACTCATGCTTTTCACAAGTTGGCTGAACGTAACCTTTCGTGTTTTGTAGGCTGATAAGTACCAGAGCAGCGGGGGATCCGTCTATGATGAGGCATCTAGATATTATTGAGGCTTGTAGTGTCGCAGTACGTTTCACTGTCATCCAGTCCCTTGGTGTTATAGGGAAAAAGATGTTGGCTGTTGTGTTTAGCTGATAGTTATTAATGCTATCTTTTGTTTTTGTAAAGGATACTGAATGTTCCTGGTTTATTATATGTAATTATCCTGGTTTGGTCACGTTTGTTTTTGTGGTTATTTATTTAATAATTACCTCTTGCAGCCATTCGTTATATTTACCATTTTTTTCCCCTTTAACTATGATTTTATGAGTTTGAATTAGGGAAATTTGTAGAAATGTCACCTGAATTTATACATCAATTTCAATTTGTCACCTTAAAGAAAAATTTAAGCGAAATGTTACTTTAAGTTTTCAAAATTCATGATTTGTCACCTGATTTTAACATCATTCAATTTTTCATCTATTTTTAAGGGTATTTTAGTTTTTCAAAGTAAGAGGGTTTACATAGCTTTATATTTAAATTATTTTAAAAAGAGGGTTCACATTTTGGAAAGACTAAAATACCTTTCAAAATAGATGAAAATTTAGATGATGTTAAAGTCATGTGACAAATTATGGATTTTGAAAACTTAAAGTAACATTTTGTTAAAAAATTTCTATAAGGTGACATTGAAACTGATGTATAAGTTCAATGACATTTTTACAAAAATCCCTTTGAATTATTGTGGTAATCATTGTTAGAAAATGTATGGATGGTAACTTTGGAAAGCCCCGGGCCAAAATGAAAAGGCAAAAATAAATACATTCAAGATAAAAGTTATGCAAAGAAGTTCACTGGAGAAGACAAAAGCCAGAGGCCCTAGAACTATTGAAGAAGAGACTCTATTATTAATAAAATCTCATTTCTTTCAATTCATAGTCATCTGTTCAACACATACAGGGAGGAATAAGTTCTTCAATTAACAGACAGAGATCACTGATTCATGGGCTTGTTTAGGCGCAACAATAGCCTTCATTGTTGGTCCCAAAAATCAAATTTAGGGATCAGTTTCTTCGGTTTCAGCTTCTTTTTCATCAGCATTCATTGATTGGTAGAGGTACTCCTGGGCTTCAGCAAGTGGTGATTCTTTTGCATCGGCAGCATATAATATCTTCTTTATTGCTACTGCCATCTGCATGAAATTTAATCGCAGCATAATAAGTTGGTTAATACAAAGACATCATCATACTAAATCACCCAAATTCATGAGGGGGGAGGGAGTTGTTTTGTTTCTAGTCAATACTAGTACGAAATGCTGAACCGAAAGAAAGGCAAAACCTAGCTCCAAAAGGAAATGAAGAAAACCGAAGCGTAGAGTACTCATGAGCTCAATATTCCATTAAGAATTTCAATATTTTGCTTCAAAAGTTATTTAAAAGTTGTAACCTATAGCAAATACAAATTGTTTGTCAACCTCAGATGCACTATGAAATTCAAAAAGAGATACTCGAGCAACAGGGAAAGAAACATACAACAGCCATGCTAAACACATGTAAGAACACGATTGAACATGTTGATTGCAAAACTGTAAGACAAATATACTAAAAACCTGTCAGAAATTACCGGAAGTTCCTCCAATTCAGACGTCTGACAAAGAATTTCAATATCCCTTAATTTTGCAAAGTAAAAATCCCTTTCTTTTTCCAAAAGGTCCACGGAGAGCTTGAGATCTGTAATCTGTACAACAGAAGCACACAACAAAACCTTTTAGGAATCAACAGTGCACTAAACTGCATAATTTAAAAAACAGAAGACCTTTTTCTTGGAGAGAGAGAGAGAGTGAGAGAGGAATGACTTCCTAAGGCAACAATCAATAGACATCGGCCTGATAATGATACCTCCTTGGATAAAGCCTGAACCTCTCCTGAAGAATTAGCACCCCCAGCCGTTGCATAAGGCTTCCCTTGCTTTGGTCCTAAAGAGTTCAGCATCAAGCAATGAGAGGCACTCTTAGGTGTTAAAAATAAAATAATGGAGTAGAAAATTTAGGAAGGCAAACTGACCAGAGGTTTTATTAAGACCAACTGTATCGCCAGAGCCAGGGTTATGTAAATTGTTTGCTTGCAAAGATTTTGAGGGTTTCTGAGAACCCTTGGGATACCGATCCTTCCCACCCTTGCACCTTCGCTCCACGGGGTTATAGTTTCTACAAGGTTAAAAGATGTAAATTGAAGGAAAAGGATCATTGATGTAATACCAACACACATGAACCTAAAGATTTGAAAGGAGAGAAGAAATTCAGAAAAAGAGCATACTCATTCATAATGCCACCATTTACAGAATCACAGTAGCGCTTCAGCCATTGCAAGAACTCCAAGTTGTCCAAAGGCCTGCCTTTAACAAGTCTATTGACTTCAAGATGCTGCAGCACAGCCAAGGAGAAAAAGAATTGAGATCAGTAAGAATATAGATTCTCAATTGTGCCAAAAACCACCCCCAGTCTGCTTTCTCAACTCGCCTAAATCTAAGTTCGCAATATCACAAACTATCCATGTCAAGGAAGACCACCACCATTTACAAGTTGAGTTCCTCAGTATGACAAGCAATAAAACTGGGATCAAATATTACAATGGAAATACATCTCAACCTTACTCTTCTTCAGTCATTTACAACCAAAGAACCTCAACACATGCATAAATCTACATAGAATTAAATACGACCAACAGAAACCAACACATGTAAATGCTGGCTTTATCCTAGAAAAATGGTCAAGCACAGTGCCCTTTTTCTTTTTCTTAATATCCCCAACAAAGTTGAGACCAACCAACTGGTAAATATACCACATATGAATAGAAGATATTCGAGAGCAAACAAAACCCTAGTATGGTATGGACATATGGGACCATATCAACATTGTGACCACTAGCATTCAAAAACATAAAGAATTCCTCCCACATAATTCAATCTAGCACTTGCATCATAAGTTTGCTTCTATGCATACAAAGTACAACATGGTGAAGATCAATACATCACCACAAACAGAATTTTGCTTTGGATAGTTTATTATTCTAAAAGTGAGTGCATAAAGAAATTTCAAAATATGGTTATTCCTCGAAAGCCAATCATAGATAAGGAGGTTTTCATATTAATTTCTCGAAAACCAAATGAAAAAGGAGAAGTGAGCACCAAGATGAAAATACCTTCTCAATTTTCAACTTGTTGAATACTTCCTGTAGAACCTTATAATTTTGGATCATATCATATTCTGTCTTAGCATCAAAATTGACCTACAATGACCAATTAGAAGAAAAAGGAAGCATCCTGTTAGGAATAAAGGGGCAGGGAGCCATTCTACCAATAAAAAATGTTAATTCAAATACGATGTACAGATCAAAGAAATAAAAATTGCAGAGAAATGCTTATACCTTGTGCATTGGAACAACTCCTGGATAGGTCATATCCATCATTTGACATTGCACAGCACCAGATGCAGCCTAGCCACATTTGTTCACATGGTTAAAAATACTAGAATTCATTTTCAAATGGAAAAATTAAAAGATGAAAATTGCACAATGTGACCTAAATCCTGGGGAAATATCCAATGAAAACATATCAACAATCAAACTAAAACTAGTTGCACAAAATTCAACAGATATCCAACTTCCATGCGATCAACAATCACTTCCATGATCCATCAACTTGATTAAAGGATCATAATCATTTTGCTTCTTAGACAGATAACTGTACCATCACACTCCTACTATTCTACAAAATATTTCAAAATCCCAACGGAATAGCTTATCTGCACATCATACAGGCCTTAAGTATATGTAGTTATGAGACTAATGGAAGCCGATAGCTCTTGGAATCATTGTAAGTTACCTCAAGTTTATCTTCCTTTCTTTTTTCTCAGGCAAGGCTGCCATTTTCAACTTGACATCTAACCTTAGTTCCACTCATCCATGTTAAGACCAGTATATTTTATAAATTGTTCAAATGCGAAACTCAGAGTTGAGTTCAAGACTGAGGCTAATGCTGTTAAAGCTGTTCTACATTATATGTGGGTTTACCCCATACACAAACACAACTCAATCACAAGTGGTATACTACTTCCTATCACTTAGTTCGTGAACAAAAAACAGTAGAAACCCACAATTCGTTGTCACAGTAAGTCAGGCGATATTATGCACCTATGATCCACGGATCAACGAAAATGCACTAAAAACCAAGACCTTCCTTTGAAAATGCACCAAAGAGCGTAATTAAACACTTCGAAAAATCAAGCAGATAAACCATTCAACTTTCCAGTAACCATGGACGCAATTACTTCAATTGGGTTATATTTTAACTTAAAATTAAGAAGGAAAGCACACAGTTTTGATGGACTCAAACCATACGAGGATGTAAAAAAAGGCTAACGCAAATATCTAAGCTTTCTAACATGGGAGAGCAATGAATAAATGAATCATTCAGAAAAACAAAAGCCAAGGAAAATTGTACCACTTAGCATCAACAAAAATTGCAACAATGTTCAGATAAAGAAACCCAGGGATCAAGATCGTTTCTTATTCACACTCTCATTCTCAAAAAGCCTTAAAACAACATTCGCCAAAACAGGAAAAAAGAAAGAGAACCTCTTCAATGCGAGAGAGATTGAGCTGAAGACGATTGTTGATCCATGTCAAAATCTCATTCCGTCCAACAAAGTAAGCACTGTCCATTATGCCTATGTTGGAAGCCATTTGAACCCAGATTTCCCAGTTCTTCCAATTCGCAGACCCAGAGACAGAGAAAGGAGAAAATGCCAAAATGGAGTCGGAGATGATGTTGTTTTAGTATTTAAGACGATGAGGATTTAGGGTGTAATGGGTTTTCTTTTCCCCAAAAAAAAAAAGATTACAAGCAAAAAAACCTGTTTTTGTTTTTGTTTTTTGAAAAGAAAGAAAAAGATAGTGAGAAACTGAAGGATGGAATTGAATGGTGACGGAGAAGAGAAAAAAAAAACTGAAAATGGAAAATGCACGACTGGCGGGCACTGAAATGAGGGATTTTTTTATATTTTGTAATCTGGACGGTATCGTATAGTAACTGCATTTGTCAAAAAAAAAACAAGCGTGGGAATAAGAGGGGTTTATTTTGTTTTATTAGTTTAATCCCTTTTTTAATCTCTTTTTTCCTCATGAAATTATCTTATTTTATTCAAAGCTTTATTATTTTTTGCTAATTAATAAAAAAAATTATTTTATGCCACGTGGGATTGGCAGTGACCCTTTTCACGAGCATCATATATCACAAATTTTTTCCTTTTTTTCTTTTTGTGTGTAAATTTTAGTCCCCAAATAGTGTGGTAGGTATTCAATCAAAAACAAAAAAGGTGGGGTAGGCAAATTGTAGTATTTTAGTGGTTACCTATAAAAGAGATTTGTTTATTTGTGCTCACAAACGTTGCTATAAGTTCATGGTCACATTCATTGATCCTCGTCAAGTTTAGGATTAGGTCCATTTGGATTAGAAGTAGACATCTTTGTCCAAAATTGATGATGGCCTGCAAACAGGGGCGGATCCCCAGAGGAGCAAGGGTGGTCAATTGACCCCTGCAACCTCTAAAATCCTCCATTAGAGCGCTCCAAGTTGACCCTCGCAAAGTGTTCGACGAAATGCCCCAATGGGGCAAGCTCTGTGCCGCTGGAGAGAAGAAGTGCAGGCTGCTTGCGTGCAGCGCAGCGCGCGCGCGCCTTCTTTTTTTTTGTTCGCTCGACGTCTCTACTTAAGTTTTGTTTTTTTAAAACCTGACCAAAACGACGTCGTTTTGGCAGAGGTTTAAAATTAAAAAAAAGAAAAGAAAAAAAGGCAGCAAGCTGCTGTTTTCTGCTTTTGCCCAGATAATTCCCCCTCCCCAATTGAGTTTTATTCATTTCTCACCTCTCAACTTCCCAACCCTAAATCCCCAACCCAACCTTCACTTCCTTCCCCCAAAAATCCGGCGGTGTGACGGCAGAAAAGTGGCGGTGGCGGCAGCAAAGTGGCGGTGGTGCCTCCAAATTCAATTTGTCCCTCCAATTTGAAAGTATGTTATCCTAATTTCTTTATGCTTTAATTAATTAGTAAGGATTTTTATATGTTTGTGTTTTTCTTGATTTGTTGTTGTTGTTTGTTATTGAGGTTTTATTTTGGTTTGTTAGTTTGAATTATTTGGAGCTATTCTTGTATGTTAGTTTGAATAAATTAGGGATTTTGGTTTTGGATCTGTGAATCTTTCCTTTTCATTCTTTCTATTCAATGCTTGAAGCGTTTTTGTTTTGTTTTTTTATAATTTATAATTTATTTATTTGGCATTGGCCAGATTTTATGAATGGAAAAAAGATGGTTCTAAAAAACAGCCTTACTATGTCCACTTTAATGACGGCCGACCGCTTCTGTTTGCTGCTCTTTATGATTCTTGGGAGAACTCTGAAGGTAGATAGTAGATAGTGACAAACATTTTGTTATTAAACTCCCCTCCCCACCACCATAACTTCTGTTAATTTGTTTTTCTGTTCTGTTTGTATTTGTTTTGGTCTAGGTGATATTAAATTTCATTAAAATTAATTTTATCTGAAATTTGTTCATCAATATGTGTTGAAATGAAGTTTGTTTATATCTAGGCAATGATATATCCACTGTATGTTACCCTGCAGGCGAGAAACTTTACACCTTCATTATCATTACAACGTCTTCATCTTCAGCTCTAGGGTGGCTGCATGGTGAGTCCTGCTCAGTTTTATTGATCTATAATTTCTTTTCTAATACTGTAATATGTCTGGATACTGCTATAGGTTATGCATTACTTTATTGATCTATAATTTCTTTTATATCAGTTTATCTGATAATTTGTACTTTTGTATTTACATTTCTTTGTCTCCCCTAACTTGTTAAGAGTGTTAAGTGGAATCCTTTGCTCCCACTAGTTAATTTGTGCGTTCCTGTTGTGGCACTCTTTGCCAAAGTTGTGTAGTATTAATTTATCATTACAGACAGGATGCCTGTTATTTTGGGTGACAAGGGATCTACCAACTCATGGCTAAGTGGTTCTTCAACTTCCAATTTTGATTCATTACTTAAACCATATGAAGGTCCAGATTTGGTAAGTGGTTGTTGAACTTTACAAATGAGAGGCCTAACATTTACTATTTAGTATTGATGAGTATGAAACATTCAAAGTACATTTATTGGAAAAAATTTAATCACCAGGTATGGTAGTTAGTTAGTTTGAATGAATTAGGGTTTTATTTTTATGTTAGATTATATCTCTTGGTTAGTTTGAATAAATTAGGGGTTTTGATTTTAGTTAGTTTGTTTGAATGAATTAGGGTTTTATTTTTATGTTAGATTATATCTCTTGGTTAGTTTGAATAAATTAGGGGTTTTGATTTTAGTTAGTTTGTTTGAATAAATTAGTGTTTTATGTTAGATTAGTTTGCATAAGTTAGAGTTTTTTTATATTGTTGATGCTTGATTGGTTGTTTATACCAATACAGTTATGGAACACTACTTTAAGAGAAGGTTCGCATCAACTACTTCTAGTTCGGATAATGTGGGTAGTTCAACAGATGTGGGTATTTCAACAGATGTTAGTTCGAAAGAAAGTGTGTTGCAAGATATCTTGGCTAATCTTATTGCAGACCATCATTCAGCTCCCATATGGTTTTTTTTTATTAATTATGAATTATAATATTATCGTTTCATTCTTATGGGTTATGGGTATATTTCGTACAAATTTTTTTTAACCTTTAGATGTTGACCCCTGGAAGGAAATTTCCTGATCCGCCACCGCCTGCAAAGGCAAGAGCAGGCCAACATTGACAAGGTGAGAGAGTTCCTCAAAAACAAAAATTACACAATGAGATTTCATCTTACTTGGGTTTAGTTGGAATATATGGTTGTTCAGTGTTTTTGAGTCAAAAAGCATCTCTTCTTCTATGTGCAACAGTGCAAGTAAGGCCAGAAAATAAAGTCTCTCAGCCGTCCAATAACAGGGTCCCCAACACAAGTTTCCTTTTTCTTTTTTAGATTCTGGCTTTTCTCCCTTTAGCATAAAAGTTACAGAGAGATAATGAGACTAACAGCAAAAATGCTTATGATTTTGGTTTCGAGCTTCATAAAGAGGGGTGTGTTGCTTGAAGCCTTGAACCATTTTATATGGTGTAATATGGAAAATCAGAAAAAACATGCGTTGTTGTTATGTCCTATAGGATTTGGTAGAATTTTGTACTTTATAGATTGAGTAGATCTTTCAAATCTATTATGATGAAATGAAAGATATGGTATGGTGGGTTGGCCTGAATATGTAATATATTTGTTGGCACTAAAACTTGAAAAAGATAGAGATGAGTGCAACTTACAAGTGGGATGGACGATCAAGAGATCGATTGAGTGTTGGATGCCGACCCTTCCTGCCCTCGGATGCTGATCCTGAATAGAAGATGAGCGAAGCTCGTGAGGTCTATGGAACCGTGTGGAACCAGCCTAAGACCCTCCGATGCCAAAGTAAGTTTGTTTATAAGAGCTCTTGCTGTTGACTATATAGAAGTATAAAAGTCAAGCTGAAAAGTCTTACCCCTTTGTTGATGGTGAAGGGGTGTATTTATAGATGGCATTTGGGATGCTAGTAGTGTTCATTTCCGATGTGGGATTCGTGGGAGGGCCCTGAGGTTGACACGAGTCCTTTGATATTTTGGGCGGGTGCTTCCGAGGTTGGTTCTCTGGACAATCGGTAAGGGATGCCGATTGTAGACGAGCTGGGCCTGTAGCGGCTGTTTGCAGCTTTGAGACAATGTCATCGGTCGTCGATGCCGATTGTTCGAGGCCTTGGGTGCTTGGGTGAGCTTCTCTGATCCACGTGTCGTTGTATGAGTGGAGGGTCAGATATGGTACAAACAGGAGTCCCCCAAGTTACCGATTGAGAAGCTTCTCGGTTGGGGACTTGAATATGTCTTTGGCATTCTGACCCGGACTCGATGGTTTCATTGTTGCCGATGGTGTTATGTAGTCCCCCAAGTGCCCGAGCGAGTGAGCTTGGGAAAGAGACGGTGTTTTGTATCGAAGGTCCTGAGGTGATTGAGAAATCAACCAATGCGTGCCTGCCGTTCGGCACGAGAGGTGATTGAGAAATCAGCCAATGTGCGCCTGCCGTTCGGCACGAGAGGTGATTGAGAAATCAGCCAATGTGCGCCTGCCGTTCGGCACGAGAGGTGATTGAGAAATCGGCCAATGTATGCCTGCCGTTCTCTAGTAGAGTTGATTGAGAAATCAGCCAGGTATGCGCCGCCCGTTCGGCACGAGAGGTGATTGAGAAATCAGCCAATGTGCGCCTCCGTTCGGCACGAGAGGTGATTGAGAAATCAGCCAATGTGCGCCTGCCGTTAGGCACGAAGGTTATTGAGAAATCAGCCAGTATGCGCATGCCGTTCGGCACGAGAGGTGATTGAGAAATCAGCCAATGTGCGCCTGCCGTTCGGCACGAGAGGTGATTGAGAAATCAGCCAATGTGCGCCTGCCGTTCTCTAGTAGAGTTGATTGAGAAATCAGCCAATGTGCTTGAAGGTTGCTAGTTCTGCCACGTTTGGGGAAGTTGAAGCGTCTCTGAGGTTGGGAAAGTTCGGGTGTCGCCATGCGGGACACGTGTCGGCATGGCTGTGAAGGGGTCGTCGTTCCGTATTCCAATGTGTCGTTTCGCTTCCCGATGGTAGATCGGCTTTATAACTGTGAGGAGGAGGCGAGAGTTCGAATACTTGGAATTTTTGAGAGCAAAGAGAGCTTGTGAGAGGCGATTTTCGCGACCGTGTGAAGGCTGAGTAGGCGATTTCCGGCAAGCGTGAACAAGGCGGAGGCGATTTCCGGCAAACTTGAACCACCGTGCAAACAAGGTATGTTGCCGTGATTTTCTATTTTTCCGAATCGAAGTGTTGAATTTGATGTGTTTTGGTCTGAACAACGTATGAATAAGCATGAACAAGTATGAACAAGCATGAACATAAGTGTTTAGGGGGTGGAATAGGAATTTGATTCTAGCATGGCACTTAGTTTCCCTTCGTATGTTGTTTGTAGATGTCAGATACCGAATAGAAGAGAGTAGGCGTAGTCGAGGGCGTATGAGGACGAACCGTCTTCGGGGAGTTCGTCCGAGGGGAGGGTGGGTGCCGAATCTGAGATAGTAGAGGAGGCAGGAGTGCATGCCGAGGTTGTGGGCACTTCGACTAGAGACCCTGGAAATGGTGAGCCTTCGACCTCGGGTCGTGAGGCGGATGAGGGTGGTGTGTCCGTTGCCGCCCTGGGGAGGGGTGTTAAGGGTTGTCAGTGGGAGGCAACGGATTCCGATGGCGAAGCCGAAGGAAATATTGTTCGACGTAGATGAGTTAGAGCCGAACACAATGACCGAGGCTCAGCTCGCGAAGATTCGAGCAGAGATCAATATTCCGGAATCGGTAGGGATGCGAATTCCGGGGCCTTTGGAGTCGCTCAGTGAGAATGACAAGGGCGTAGTCTTCTTCACCGACGTGTTTAAACATGGCCTTCGGCTCCGTTGAAGCATTCGGTGCAGAAGATTTTGGCTGCGATCGGATATGCACCGGGCAGGATAATCCAAACTTTTGGATTACATTGCTCGGGACGATCACGGCGTTCAGCTGGCTGGCGAGGGAGAGCCGAGCTACGACAGTTTGCCCAACTGTATAGTGTGACGAGGGCAAAGAGCACCGATAGACGGGGGGTGGGTTCAGCCCAACTGTCATCTGACAGGGCAGCGTGGGCACTTTGTGGTAGCGGTGCCGAGCTCTCAAAAGACGTGGCGCAAGCGTTGGGTGATTGTCTCTGGTGACTGGGAATCGGCACCAGGAGTGATTGTCGAGAGGCGGATTCCTACGACCTTCCAGACAGTCGGTAGGATAGGACCTCGTTCGGCAGGATTTTTTTTTTTTTTTTTTTGACCTCCGTTTGCCTTTGTATTTCAGGATCTTTGAAACGGCCTGCTGCACCGAATCAGAGAGGTTGAAGCAATCGAGAGGGTGAGGACAAAGATTGCCGAAGCAGATCGGTTCTTTAAGGAGTTGCTCTATTTTCGGAATCTGTTCAAGGCAAGCCTGATCGGTAAGGCGGAATTCGACCGAAGAGCAAAGGAAGAAAAGGAAGAAGAGGAAAGGCAGAGTAAGTGATGCCGTTCGACGGGCAGGTAACTTCCGTTCCCCTTAATACCGTTGCTCTCCTAACTCGTGTTTGAATAGTGGCAGGTGGGAGGCCTATGACTGAGGCGACTAGGCGACGTCTGGAGGGGCAAGGGGCGTCGAAGCAGAAGAAGGTTCAGCCCCCAGGCCGAAGAAGAGAGGCTGGAGGAGAGGCCGAAGGGGCTGGGCGGACGACCGAGACGGTGGTGGATCGTCGGCGGGAGAAGAGGGTGGCCGAAGCTGAGGTAGTCCGGGAGATCCACCTTCAGGTAACGGGCAAAGGATGATCGAGGGGGCCCTCGATGCGACTCCGTTGCCGAAGCGGCCAAGGGGGCCGAATGAAGGGTCATCAGTTCTAATTCCCGATGATGAAGAAGAGGGAGAGGAGGGGCCGGTGAACATAGCTTGCCCTCGGAAAGCGGTGCCATTCATCAATTGCATGATCGATGGCGCTCAGATGGAGCTGTCGGAGATCGAGCAGTTGTCGTGAAGACATTGCGTGAGCAGGACCGGACGCGCCTTCCGGCTTCAAGCTGCAGTAAGTGTTTAAGAGTTGTGATTGTACATGTCTATTTTGATTCGGCATGTATTAATGTTTCCCTTCGTGTTGCAGGCTGATATGGAAATGTGGCTCTGCGTGAAGCGAGCCGTAAACGCTGCCCGAACGGTACCAAAAAAATTCGAGGAGGGCCGTTCGAACCTTGCCGATGTTGGGAAGAAGCTCCAGGAGGCTGATCGGCACGCGAGGAAAATGCTGCCAAATTGGAGAACTGGCATCTAAGCTTGCAGCGGCCGAATCGGAGGTGGTGGCTGCGCAGGAGGCCAAGGCGGCAGTGGAGGTAGCTATGGACGCGGCCGAACGGTCGCATGCGAAGGAGGTAGAGGATGCGAAGGTAAAGGCCGTTGCCGACTACCGAGCACCGGAAGAGTTCACGCTTCTGGTGGACAAAGAAGTCATGGAGCAATGTGACGACTTTGTCTCTCCGATTCAAACGGTATAATGCCGACAAGAAGCTGAACCTCAACTTCCTTCGGGAGCCGCCACCGTTGCCAGAAGGGCGTAACCGAAGAGATGGTGGAGGCTTACAATGGCGAGGATGCCGAACCAGAGGAAGCCGATGACACCGAATCTAGCAGCGAGGAGAGAGAAGCCGAGACGGTCACTGCGGAGCCGTCGACCGGTCCTGAGCCTGCGGGGGTATCGCCGAAGCCGAGACAACAACCGATGCCGATCCGTCCTCTACTTAGAATTTGTCCTCGTTTTCTTTTGTTTTTGCATAATTTGGATTTGTAAAACAATATTTTTGAAACATGCCGAACGGCATTTTGTGGAAAAAGGTTTGAAACATTTTGCCGAATTCGAGATCTTAACTTTGTTTCGGTTTATTTTGTCGAACCCTATGTTCGTGTATGTATGCATGCCATTGGTAAAACATTGAGAGTATAATACCGTTTCTGTTGAGCGAAGCCGTATGTATAGAATTGGGACTGTCCTGAAATAAACCGTTCACAAAGATAATCGAACTGAAGATGACAACCGAAAGTGAAAGCCGAAGGCGTGATCACTTGTAGTAGTATTTGAGATGCTCTATGTTCCAGGGGTGGCCGAGGGTTTGAGCATCGGTACCACGCAAACGGTAAGTTCCCGGTCGGCAGATGGTGACGACCTCGTAAGGACCTTCCCAAGAGGGACCAAGTGTGCCATCGCTGGAGTCCTTGGTGGCGAGAGAGACTTTGCGTAGGACCCAGTCCCCTGACTTTAAACGATCGGCGTCTGACGCGTGAGTTGTAGTAGCGAGAGGTCCGTTGTTTGTAAGCAGCGTTCCGAAGCTGGGCCTGGGAACGGTGTTCAGCAATGAGGTCCAAGTTGAGCGTGAGCAGGTCTTCGTTTTGCTCTGGCGTGTAAGATGCCGTTCGGCATGACGGAGCGCGTCATTTAAAGGGATACGGCTTTGGACCGAAGCAAGGGAAAAAGGTGTTTCGCCAGCGACCGTCGGGAGGAGGTGTTGATGGCCCATAGTGCCTCTGGAAGGAGATCGGGCCAGGCTCCTTTAGCCGATCCGAGCTTCTTCTTCAATGTCTTCTTGATGATCTTGTTGATGGCTTCTACCTGGCCGTTTGATTGTGGATGTGCTGCGATGCAAAAAACAAGTTGATGCCGAATCGGTGGCATAGATGCCAGAACTGAGAGGAGTCGAATTGTTTTCCGTTGTCTGTGATGATTGCGGTCGGGAGGCCGAATCGGCAGATGATGTTCTTCCAAACGAAATGCTCAACTTTTGCTGCGGTGATAGTTGCCAGGGCTTCGGCCTCGGTCCATTTCGTAAAGTAGTCGACGCGACGATGGCGTACTTGAGCTGTCCCTTTGCTTGGGGCATGGGGCCGATGAGATCTAAACCCCATTGAGCGAAGGGCCATGGGCTAACAATCGGCGTGATTGGTTCGGCAGGTAGTTTTGGAAAAGAGCCGAAGCGTTGGCATTGATCACACTTCTGGACGAGTGTGGTGGCATCGGTATGGAGGGTTGGCCAGTAATACCCTTGCCGAATGGTCTTGAAGGCCAGAGACCGAGCGCCAGAATGGTCTCCACAAGCGCCCTCGTGAATCTCTCGTAAGACGTAGTTGCCCTCCTGCGGAGTCATGCACCGAGCGGTGGTAAGGAATGACCACGCCGATAGAGAATCTGATTTAAGATTAAGTATCGTGCCGAACGCGGCGAAGAGTTTTGGCCTCAGCTTTGTCGGTCGGTAGCGTTCCACTCGAGAGGTAGGCGAGAATTGGATCCATCCAGCTTGGATCCTGCCGAACGGCATGTACTTCAGTTTCAGGCAGTGCCTGCGCCGATCAAGAATTTCGATCGGCACGTGGCGGCCTACGTTGTCGTCAATTGCCGATGCCAGGCGTGGCAGTGCATCGGCATGGCTGTTCTCGGACTGGGGATCTGCTGAACTGATACGCGGCAAAGTGGTGGAGCAGTCGGCGAGCGTGTGTCAGCAGGCAGCCATGGAGGTGTCCTTGGCTTCGAATTCGGTGCGTACCTCGATTAACGACAAGTTGTGAATCGCTGCATATTTTCAGCTGTCGAGCGCCCATTCCTTTGGCAAGCCGAAGGCCTGCCAGAGAGCTTCATATTCGGCTTCATTGTTGGAAGTCTGGAATTGGAATCGGATGACGTACTCGATGGTAGTCTGATCAGGGGCTTTTAGTCTAGACCAGCCCGCCGCCCTCTGCTGGACGAACCATCTACATAGAGAGTCCAGACGGGAATCGACGGACTAAAGCTCCCCTCATTTGGGTGAGCAGCTGATGTTGTCGAAGTCGATTTAGGGTCGGCATCATCTAGGTTGCGTTCGTCTGACGTAGTCATTTCAGAGATGAAATCGGCTGCCGCTTGTCCCTTTTCGGAGGGCGAGGGTGATAGTGAATGTCGAATTCGCTGAGCTCAATTGCCCATTTCACCAGCCGACCTGACATCTCCGGTCGTTGTAGTATCTGGCGTAAAGGCTGATTGGTGAGAACGGTAATGCCTTGAGCTTGGAAATACGGTCAAAGCTTGCGTGCTGAGAGGAGGACGAGGCGTAAGCCAGCTTTTCCAGCTTGGGTACCGAATCTCGGCATCCTGCAAGGCGTGGCTAGTATAGAAGATTGGGAGCTCTGTGCCGTTCGGCTTGCGAATGAGTACGGAGCTCAATGCCGATCCTGATATTGATAGGTAGAGAATTAACTCTTCGCGGGAAGATGGGTGGATGACGGGGCGCTCTGCCCATATAGGCTTTGAGGTCTTGGAAAGCGCGGTCGCATTCGGCAGTCTAGACAATCTGCCGTTTGCTCCCCTTGAGGGCTTTAAAGAAAGGGGCACGCGATCGGTAGCTTTTGATATAAAGCGAGCAAGAGCGGCGACACGCCCCGTGAGGCTCTGGATATCCTTCTGAGTCTTCGGAATCTGCATGTCGAGCAGAGCTTTGATTTTCTCAGGGTTGGCTTCGATGCCCGTTGGCTGATCATGAAGCCAAGGAATTTGCCCGAAGAGACGCCGAAGGCACATTTACTAGGGTTGAGCCGCATGTTGTACTTCTTGAGGACGCTGAACATGAGGGAGAGGTTGTGGAGGTGAGAATCGGCTTCTGCTCTTGACCAGCATGTCATCCACATAGACCTCCATCGAGGTGCCGATGAGTTCAGAGAAGATTTTGTTGACCAAGCGCTGGTAGGTTGCCAGCGTTCTTCAGGCCGAACGGCATGACATTGTAACAGGAGAGTCCTTTGTCGGTGATGAATGCCGTATGTTCGCGATCGGCAGGGCTCATAAATATTTGGTTGTACCCTGAGTATGCGTCCATGAAGCTGAGAAGCTCATGGCCTGCCGTTGCGTCCACCATCTGGTCGATCCTTGGCAAAGGAAAACTGTCCCTTGGGGCAAGCCTTGTTTAAATCGGTATAGTCTTGACACATTCTCCAGGCGCCGCCTGATTTCTTGACCAGGACCGAATTGGCCAGCCAAATTGGGTAAGTGACCTCCTGGATGAAGCCGATTGTCGCAGTTTTTCCACCTCAATTCTCATTGCTTCATACCGTTCGGTGTCATAGGCCCGCCGTTTCTGCCTGATGGGTTTGAAAGTGGGGCAGATGCTGAGCTTGTGACTGATGACGCTCGGGGCGATGCCAGGCATGTCGTCGTACGACCAAGCGAAGACTTCCGTGTTGGCGCGTAAGAAGGCAATGAATTCGGTACGCAGTGCCGGACTTAATGTGGTACCAATTCGGACCCTGCGGTCGGGTGCTGATTCGGAAAGGGGGACCGATTCTAGGTCTTCAACGGGTTGTGCCTGCGGGGTGAGAGCCTCATCTCGGGGATCATCCGGTTTGTCCGCCCCCCTGCCGTTCGGCATAGTAATGTTGGCAGCCACCGAATATGCTTCCTTTGTCGCTGATACGTAACACGTCCGCGCACTCAACGCTGATCCCCTCGCACTTGGCCTACGCCAGCGTGGGTGGGGAACTTGAGGAGGAGCATGTGTGGTGACAGCATGGCTTTCATTCTAGTGAGCGCCGTCCTGCCGATGATGGCATTATACGCTGTTGGGCAATCGACTACTAAAAAGTGAGTGTAGATGACCGAACGCCTGGGAATGGTGCCGACCGCAAAGGAAGAAGGACACTGCCGATTGGTTCGATCACATCACCAGAGAAGCTGAGGAGAGGGGTGATGTCTCTCTTAGATGCTGTTGATCTATGCCGATGGCATTAGAAGCGTCGGCGAAGAGTACGTTGACCGAAACTGCCGGTGTCGAGTGAGGATTCGGCCTACATCGAAGTCCGAAATATCGGCTCGTATAATCATAGGATCGGAGTGGGGGAAGATGATGCCTCGTTCCTCTTCTTCGAAAAATGTGATAGGTTCCCAACCGATCCGCCGGATTTTGTCGTTGCGTCCTCCCGTCACGCTGAGGATTTGGGGGTGCCGAACGGCACGGACATAATCCTTCGCAGATCGGCTGCTGGATTCGGTGAGGGAGCTCCGCCACTGATCATATTGATCTGTCGATTGGATGGTTTGTCCGATGGTGGTTTAGTGCTCAAGTACTCATCCCAGCTTTCCGTTGATGAGACGTTCGACAATTTTCCGAAGGGTGATACACGATTCCGTATCGTGGCCATTATACTGGTGATATCGGCAGAATACACCGGTGTCCTTATCGTTTTGCCGAGGGAGTTTGCGATTGTTCGGCTTCGGTATCATTTCGCCTTCTGTCGAGGAGAACATGCTCATAGGTGGTGTTGAGCAAAGTGAATATTTGTTCTGGCCGATTTCGCTTCGGATCTCCGAAGGAGTTTCGCCTGTCGGATTCTTTGCCCTTCTTGTTACTGTCATGCCGATCGTGGAAGTAGTCCTTTCGTTTGTTCGCGGCTAGAAAAAGCTGGGGCAAGGGATGCCGATCGGGAGGGTGGCGGATCCGTCGTTCGATTTGCAGGGAAGCGGTCATAGCTTCGTGCCGAAGGTCGATCGGTGGGGACGTTTTTCTGGTTGAGCCGAAGCTGATCCTTTGGAGTTGAAGTGTTCAGCCTTGGCGTGGATAGCTGCCTGCTTCATCAGCTCGGAGTAAGTGGTCCAGCTGCTCCTCTGGACCAGAGACCGAAACTGGACGACCGAAGGCCACTTTTGAAGGCACCGAAGGGCTGCTATCGTCAGTTCTGGACATCGGGAGTATTCATGGCTAAACCTAGCCGCATATTCCCTCAGAGGCTCATCGTCTTCCTGCCGAACGGTATAGAGGTCATCGGCAGAGTACAGTCGATCGGTCTGAATCATGAAATGGTCGAGGAAGGTTTGCTTCAACTGATTAAAAGAGTCAACCGTACCTGGCGCCATTCGATAGAACCAATTCAGAGAGCAGCTCGGAGTCAGGGTGGAAGGGAATAGTAAACATTGGCCTTCGTCTGTCAACCCTTTGCAACCCAAGGCCGATTGGAAGGTATGAATGTGAGTAACGGGATCTTCCACCCTGAGTAGAACGATATTTGGAGTGCCTGAACCTCCTTCTCGTGTCTGAATGTCCTGATTCGACTGGTGAATGGCCCTGGCTGTACCGTTCCCCATGTTGGCGTCCGAGCCTGGTTCTGTTCCTCCTCAATGCGATTCATCTTCTGCAAGAGGAGACGAATGGTAGGGTCGAGAGAGGGAAGATCGTCTCGAAGGCTTCTTTTGCTTGGTTCCCTGTACGTTGGCCAACGTGGTGGCCTCGCCTTCGTGGTCTGCGTTCGGCTGGGACTTCTCTCGTCAGCGTCCGGTGTATCGACCGTTACCCTAATCCGTTTGATGGCGCTCATTTGGGTGTCCTGCCGATCGGTGGGAGATTGTGGTCCCGGCTGAAGTTGGAACATAATCCTGATTCGTCCGTTTCTTCCAGACCGATCGCACCGTATCTTCGGCGTATGGGGGATTTTGGTCCAAGAGTCTCTAACTGCCGATCGTTGAGTTTTGCCCGGATCCGGATGGGGAGGGCTGCCGTTCCTTGCGCTGCTCATCGATCCTATCGCGGCAATCGGAGTAAACTCGATATTCTGGATGGCACTCCCTGGGGGAGGGTACGAACAGTCTTCGGGAAGCAGTTGGTTTGTTGCGGCCTCCTGTTTCCCTTTATCCTGAATGCTTGGCTTCCGTACGCTCTTAATCGACTTCTCCTGCCGAACCCGCATGGGTTGCCTCTGAGTGTCATATAGTTTAGAAGCGAGGATATTGTTGTGCTCCTGCATTCGTGCCATTTCCTGCTGGAGAGTCTCCATGCGAGCCTCCAGAGTGGTTGGTCGAGCGGGGGTCTCCGTTCGTGGCGTCTGAAGCAAGAGAGCTAGATTTGGCTCACTGCCAGAGGCCGATGATGGGGCCATCGGCGGGGAGGGCCGAAGATGGATTCATCCTTTGGTCTCAGTGTTTGGAGTTTTGAGATATGGGTTAATCGATAAGCGATTCCCACGGGACGGCGCCATCTGTTGGCACTAAAACTTGAACGGATAGAGAGATGAGTGCAACTTACAAGTGGGATGGACGATCAAGAGATCGATTGAGTGTTGGATGCCGACCCTTCCTGCCCCTCGGATGCTGATCCTGAATAGAAGATGAGCGAAGCTCGTGAGGTCTATGGAACCGTGTGGAACCAGCCTAAGACCCTCCGATGCCAAAGTAAGTTTGTTTATAAGAGCTCTTGCTGTTGACTATATAGAAGTATAAAAGTCAAGCTGAAAAGTCTTACCCCTTTGTTGATGGTGAAGGGGTGTATTTATAGATGGCATTTGGGATGCTAGTAGTGTTCATTTCCGATGTGGGATTCGTGGGAGGGCCCTGAGGTTGACACGAGTCCTTTGATATTTTGGGCGGGTGCTTCGAGGTTGGTTCTCTACAATCGGTAAGGGATGCCGATTGTAGACGAGCGGGCCTGGGCCTGTCAGTTGCCCCAGCTTGAGACAATGCCATCGGTCGTCGATGCCGATTGTTCGAGGCCTTGGGTGCTTGGGTGAGCTTCTCTGATCCACGTGTCGTTGTATGAGTGGAGAGTCAGATATGGTACAAACAATATTGGAGCCATTTATAATAGTGTACCTCACTGAATCCAGATTTGACAGCAAAAATCACTCACTAAATGCCTATTCAATGCAAACCATTTGGTGGTTGCAAGTTGCAACTTTGTCGCTTGTCGGTTTCACCTAAATTTCCAAATTATGAAGAGAAGAGAGCCATCTTTATGGCTTGAGGTATAAAAAAAGGCAAGTATAAATCTTAGATCCTTTTTTATTTGTTCAAAGTTTAGAGGTTGGAGGAGGTATCATTGGGGTTTAAATTTGAGATCACTGATCTAAAGACAAATGCTCTTACCACTAAATTATGGACCCGTTGGAATACATCTCGAACCTTTTTTTAATTTTTTTGTTAGATGCATTTACCAATATAATGTCCATTAGGTTGGGATTTTTTTTCCTTTTGGTATGAGAAGAATTTGCCCTACATGAACAACAATTCGGGATTATCGTTTTCTAACTAAAAGGCGACCATAACAATCTTTGTCTCCTTTCAAGGAAAAGGCCCGAATATAAGGAAGAGGAAACTCATATGTGGGATGTTGGAGGAGATGCATTTGATTCCATGGATTTGGAAAATGCTGGAGTGCTTGAGATTGCAAACCTCTCTCTTGATGAACCAGACTTAGAAGCCATCATATTTACCAGTGATGAATGAAGTTAGAGCTTTGAGAAGTGATTTCTAATGTTTTAATTTGTGCTTTGTTTATGGATACTTGTATTTTGTGTGTTTTGTTTAATTTGTGTTTTGTTTATGGAGGTTTGAATGAAATTATGTGTTTTGTTAATGTTTTGAACTTATTATGGATGAAATATCAATTATCAATTATTCTATTTATATTATTATTTTTAAATATATATTATTTTAATCGCCGTATAAAATGCCAGTACCCGTATCCTACTTTTTGGAGATTTGCCGTATTGGCGTATCGTATATATTTTATCGTATGCCATACCTTAATTTAAAATTCGGTGCAACATAGCCTACAATGAAGAATTTGGGTTTAATAAATAGTGAGTTTATTGTATATCTATGGGCCCAAAAGTAGAATTGGGTCTCATAAAATATGGGCTAACCCATTGACAGAATAGCTAGCAGTTTGGTGTCACTACGACACTAACGCATTGGCCAGCGTTAGGGTTTTAAGAGGTTCTCTTTCTTTCTTTATAAGGAGAGCTCAGAATTTGGTTTGTATTTTCATCGTAGCAGAGGGGACGTGTGGTCTTGACGGAGAACAACCATGGTTCACGTCTCCTTCTACCGCAACTGTAAGCGCTCTCTCTAACTCTCTATATTTCATATTTGATCTCATATATGCATATATTGTATATTCTCTGATACTTAATATTTTCTGTGATCCTTGAGAAAGTTGTGTTATTCCTAACAATGAGTGTTTTGGGTCTGAAGTTTTACATTTGAAAGTTAGTGAATTGATATTGTTCGGTGGCAAAGTTTTGATTTTGATTATCAGCTTTTTGATTGTTGGCCTTAGTTTTGCTGTCGTTCTTTTGGCGCCGAAAATTTTGGATTTACTTATATACATGTAGTCTTCACTGAGACGTTGGCTTAATTGTTGCTCCTCACACACAAGAAAGAAAAGTTAAAATTCGATGTTAGATTGGGAATGTTATTGGGATTTTAAGAAAATGGAAATTTCAAAAAGCTTAGTTGTGTACATTTTACTTTTTAGGTGGTTGATGTTAAATTCTCATTTTGTAATGATCAATTGTTGGACAATTCAGATGGAAAGACGTTCAAGAAGCCACGTCGCCCCTATGAGAAGGAGCGTTTGGATGCTGAGCTGAAGCTTGTTGGAGAGTATGGGCTCCGGTGCAAGAGAGAGCTGTGGAGGGTTCAGTATGCTCTGAGCCGTATCAGGAACAATGCAAGGATGCTTCTGACCCTGGATGAGAAGAACCCTCGTCGTATCTTCGAGGGTGAGGCTCTCCTCCGGAGGATGAACCGGTACGGACTCTTGGAAGAGGGTCAGAACAAGCTTGATTATGTTTTGGCTTTGACTGTGGAGAACTTCCTTGAACGTCGCCTGCAGACAATTGTGTTCAAGACTGGTATGGCAAAGTCCATCCATCATGCCCGTGTGCTTATCAGGCAGAGGCATATCAGGTAAATTTATTTGCTCCTTAGCCTGCAATGTAGGTCAAGGAAGTCTGCTATATAGTTTTAGTTCTAGTCTATTAATGCCGATTTGATTACATGGTCAATCTCAAATGAATGCTTGCTTTCCATGTAAAGCTAGAAACAAATGAAAAATAAATGTTTCTTGGTTATATGCTTGTGTTGCTGGTTTGCTCATTATTTGGGTGGAGGAGAGCTAATTTGTTATAAAGTTGAATAAAGCGGTTTTAGAGTTAGAGCTCTGCTAAGAGATTATGAAAATCAACCAATTTTCTTTTGTTGCTGGAGCTTCATAGCATGATGAACATTCATCTTCACTATGCTTTGTTCTTTTATTGTGTACAGAGTTGGGAGGCAAGTGGTGAACATCTCTTCCTTCCTGGTGAGATGTGATTCGGAGAAGCACATTGATTTCTCACTCACAAGCCCATTAGGAGCCGGACGTCCCGGCAGAGTGAAGAGAAGAAACATGAAGGCAGCTGCCAAGAAGGCTGCTGGTGGAGATGCAGATGAAGAGGATGAAGATTGAACAAAGAGTTTTGACCATTAGTTTCTCCTAGTCCTGCTAGGCTTTACTTCTCAGTTACTATAATCCCATATTGGCTTGCAAATAATTTTTGTTTCCGAACTTGATTTCTGCTTCACTCGAGTGAACAATTTTGCATTTGATTAGTTTGAAATGATTCAATTTTTCTATAAAATATAATCTATTTTGCATCTCTGTTGGCTTGGGTTCAACAGAGGGTTATACCACTGACTTGGTCCAAAACCTCACATTGCAGCATAGGTCATATCATATTATATGCTTAATTAAATGATTATATATTTATCATTTGCTTCAATTTGAAGTCATCAACCCATAAAACCCTTCTTCTTCAAACGTCACCCAACCCTCCCAAAAACAGAGTGCAGCCATGGAATCTATCAACATCTTCAAAGGCTATGGCAAAGTAAACCCAGACCAACTTGAAGATCAAACTCAAACCTCAAACCCAAAATCCCCCAAACCCCAAAAGCCCATCTTTTCCACTCTCACCATCTCAGCCCTCATCTGCTTGACCTTGGTGATCGGCCTCCTGCTCGCAGCTCTCATCCACGAATCCAACTCCGAGTCCCCGTCTCTCTCTAATTCCAACTCGGCCGAGTCAGCCATCAAAACCATCTGCAACGTGACTCGGTACCCCAACTCGTGCTTCACCTCCATATCCTCCCTCAACGCCTCTCCAAAGCCCGACCCAGATGCCATTTTCAAGCTTTCTCTCGAAATTTCCATTGCCGAGCTCTCAAACGTCTCGTCGCTGTTGAAGACGATGAACTCCGATCCCGCGACTCGGGACTGCGTGGGTCAGCTCGAGGACGCGCTGAGTCGGCTCAACGACTCGGTTTCGGCGATGGGAGAGAAGGCGTTGAGCGAGGCTAAAGTCAACGACATACAAACGTGGATAAGCAGCGCTGTGACAGATCAAGAGACGTGCTTGGATGGGTTGGAAGAGATGGGATCGACGGCTGTGGATAAAGTGAAGAGCAAGATGAAGAGGTCCATGGAGTACACCAGCAACAGCTTAGCCATTGTGGCTAATTTCAAGGCCATTCTTGACAAATTCCACATACCCCTCCACTAATTATTATTAGATTAATTGAATAAAATAAAAGAAAAAAAATGTTTTGGGCTTTTTTTGTTGGGGTTTGACTGTTTTTATGTATAATTTTTGTTCTTGAATTATAAATGGTGTTTGTTTGTTGTTGATGATTTGTGTCCTTCATTGACAACTTTGCACTTTGTAAGTTGTGAAAGTTGAAGATTTATGAACAAAATTTAAATAGCCACATCCATCTTCACTTTAAAATAATCTAAATTAGAGAAAGGAGGATTCGAACTGGAATGCAGAGAGGGGCACATCCACTTGGAGCCAACTTGACTTAGCCCGTACGTCTGTCACATCCATCTCATCTTGTAATTGGAATTTGTTAGAATAATATATAATTGGAATTTGTTCAATTTATCTACATTGATTGCTCCTTGTGCATGAGGAGTGAGGCATTTTTAATTTATTTGAATTTTTATACAAATATCTTATTCTTTCTTTTCTTTTTAATCAAGTTGTTTTCTCTCCTCTTATCTTCTGTTTTAACCTTTTGTGCCAAATTCTAGGGCTCTCAAATAGTAGTAGCTAGCAAATGTCTTTTACTCCCCAAAATGAAACAGGTTCCAAATGAAGCTAATATAATATAGCAATAGCACACAGTATTTTAGCAGACAAACAACCCTGTTGGTTTCTATCCTAATCATTGAATGATTGAGATACAAGTAAATCTAAGAAAATCCTTCTGGTCAGTATTGTGCTGCAAATTCCATGTGATTAATGTGGGACCAATTATTATTATTATTATTATTTATATATATTTAGTTGAAGCAAGATCAAACGATCACTAGCTAGCATTTTAACAATACACAGAGATGAGAATAGGGTGCACTTCAGAAATTTTATAAAAAAAACATAAATAAAATATATATCATATTCCTCTGATAAATTAATCAATATCTCTCACTGGTTGGAAAGTCCAACCAAATTAAGACATTTGATTAAAATAGGCAGCCCAGAGAGAGAGAGAGAGAGAGAGAGGCATTATTAATGTTGGAAAAGTCTTCTAATAAGCTGTTCATCAACATCAGTGATGTCTGCAGAATCCAGGAGTTGAGATAGTCTTTGGCTCAGATCGTCCACCTCCTTATTCAGCCTCCTTATGTAACTGCAAGTTTCTTCCAAAATGCTTGATGCTGATACCTGCATATATATAAGCACCACATTATGATATATATAATTGCTTAATTATAAGCATTAATCAGACAAACATACTTCTGCATAAATAAATAAAAAGAGTAATAATTCTGTTTAAACACAAAATCCATGCATGATTAGTTGAACGAATTCTTGCTGACTGAGGTTTCTACTTCTTATTACTACTACCTAGTATATAAGCTTATTATGAAGATATTTTGAGGCTAAGCTAGCTTCCTTATATATATATATATATATATATATATATATATATATAGCTCTTGCAGCTTTGAATGAGACAAAGTTTAATCATCTATATATCAAGCATGAAACTCTGTAGATTATATATGCATCTGGTTTCAACTTTCAGTTCACATCAAGTTCTCTTTCCCATGTGTCCTCTAACCATCCATCATGCCATCACCTTCATCATTATGTTAGTGACATGAACTAATATGAGAATTGATAGAGGATATGAAAATTGAAAAACAAAAATAGAATTGTAATGCATAAGCCTAAGCCTATAGGCTATACCGATGCGTTGCGCCTGTGATCAAGCTGGGGTAGCAGAGGTTTTAATTTTAAGACGAGCTCCTTAATCTCATCATCTGCGAGTTTAGAAGCTCTTGAGGATGATCTTCTGCTTGACATGGCTGATATGAAGGTGAGAGGAAAGAAAACACTTTGCTTATTTTCCTTCTCGCTATGAAATGTCTAGGGTGGGGGAGAGTTCAAGTACGAGGCCAACCCTGCTTAAAAAGAGAGTGGAAATTGAGGCTGAAAACACAAATCTTTTTAGTTAGAAAAAGACACCAACGATATTGATATGCTGTTTAGGGTCCCATTTGAACAACATTTTGGCACTACAAGGGCCCTCTTCTTGTAAAATCATTGAAACAGCCAAACACCTTTATCTGTTTCAAATTAGGGCATCACATGTACCCCCATTTGGACACGTGGCCTACTTTAGGTTGCTAATCAGTGTTTAGTCTAGATGTTACATGCTACCAAAAAGATACTTTGTCCTTGTTTGATTAAGGACGATGAGGTTTCTTTGTTTGATGCATTGCCTTCTATCTTTAATTCTTTTTTGGTTTTGTTTGGTCTTTTTTAGGAGTCTGCCTTCCTCTCTGTCTACTAAAAACCTTTGTTTAAGTTGGTTCATGTTTCAGTCTTTGTTTTTTTAAGTACAAGCGATAGTCTAAACTATAGGGGATGGGGGTTTCTCTCTCACACACATACTACTATGATGCCATGGAATTCGAATATGAGCCCACTAATTTGCAAGTCAATGTCCTTTTTCACTGGGTTAGACCCCGTTGATCATGTTTGAGTCTTTAATGTGAACAAATTAGTAAAAAAGAATTGTGGAAAACAAATCAGAAAAATATTTTAATGAGTGAGTTGGTTAAACATCACAATTCTGTGATGCTCTCCATCATTTTATTTCAAGAAAAACAAAAAAAATCGAAAAATAAATAAGGTCGTGACATGATCTTGTCCTAACCACATATTGGACAAATACATTTATGTCGAGTCATATATTAGTTGGGAGACCGAAAACTTTAACTCACAAAGCAGAGTGTTAGCCCCCACTCTTGCTAGAAAATAACTAATAAGAAAGCAAAGTTTGGTGGACATTACATAATTAATGTAAGAGAAGCACCTAGATGTATAAACTCAGAGTCTTATAGCTTCAGTGATAGAACATTTTATTTGCTAGAAATGTGCCCTAAGAGCCAATACATTTGATGTGATCTCCTTAGAATACATTTCGTATATGATATATAAAGGACAAATTTATTTTGTTATCTTTTACATCGTGTAAAGAAACAAATGTCCAAGGTATGCTAAATAAGAGATAAAGTAATCTAAAGAAGATTAGATTCGGAGACCTTTAATCTCTAACCGTAGCATCCCAAAATGTTCCTAATCATACGTTATCAAATGGGCATTGATAAACCGTCAAGATTAGCACATATTATGTATGCTCAATTGGGAGGATGGTTAGTCTCAAACCATTTGTGTAGTTGACACTAATACAAGTATGTGGGTGCTCATTAGTGAATGAGTACACTGAACGATCAACCGTAGTTCTCGTATGGAATATTTATCTATATGTCAAACGAGAACTCATAGTTGCAATAATGCAAATTAGTCCTTAGACTTGAGGCATCATGGTTGTCCTGTGATGCGTTATTGATCTTTGATAGCTCTTAAAGGCAAGCCGTAAAAGATTTGTCTTAAGTGTTGTTGGGATCTCTTAATTCATCATAGGGGCATGTGAATGTACAATAAGGAATCTCTACTTTCGATAAAGAAGGAGAATGTTTCAAGATGTGATTCAATAAATCTTTGGCCAAAGTATTTTGAGCTTGATTTAGAAAGTTGTTCTTAATCATGTTTGTTTGAATCACATGAGGTTGTAAATCATATTAGGGGTTTGACATAAACAATCCGTACCCTAATAATATGATTTGAAACATTGTATAAGAGAAGGACCGTATTGCATTGCAATTCCAACTGAATAGGTTCTTCATTTATTCTGGTTAGCTTGGGTAGCCTTGATATATTGCTAGATGTCACTCTTGGCTTGTGGAAGTCCTAGGATTGATTGTGATCGATCCAAATAAATGAAGAATTAAAAAGGGGTTTTAATTCCAGTTGGTTAGAAATAGTTCTAATATTTTCCCACCTGCCTTGCTAATTAGAACATAATGGATCGCACACCTTAAATAGTTAACTTTGAGTAATACAAATGAGAATGAGGAAATCAATTTGATTGATTTGATGTGGATGATTTACTACGTGTAAAAATGTATTTGGGCCTCGGTAATAGTTAACGGGAAGCCCAAATGGTTGGGTATCAAGCCCAAGGGCTTAAGACAACTAAATATTATGGTTTAAGTGTCATAAGGCCCAATTTTGGAAGCCCAATGAGTTTTGGCCGAAAATGCTTAAGTAAGTATGTATGAGAATTGTTTCCATAAGCTCATTAACACACAAACACAATCCAACATCAACCAAATGGGTTTGGGAGATCAAAGAGAGAAAAAGAGAGTTTTCAAGAGTGAAACACTTTCATCTTTCAAAGTGGTTTAGATTGAAACCAATCTTGAGAATCTTGCACTAGCATCCAAGTATTCTCAAGATGCTCATTCTCATCTCAAGGTTCCATTGGTGTGGAGACTTAGATGCCATATACTTTTGTGGCTCACATGGAGGAGAAAGATCAAGGAGCAAAGATCAAAGATCAAAGACAAGATCAACAAAGAGGAAATCATCAAGAGAAGACCAAACACAAATTGGTTAATATAATTGCTTCAAGGGTAATTAGATCTTATCATTTTCTCTTGAATTTTCATTTATGAAAAACATATCAATGTTCATGGCTTAAGATACTTGGAAGAAGTTTTGTTTTTGAATTTAAACAACCACCTTAGACTTCCGCTGCGATTAATTTGATTAAATGCATGTTTAATATTCAAATGAACTTTGGAAAAATGTTTTGAAATTCCTTCACATTTTACTTACACATTTAGGTAAGAATTCGAATATTTAGCTCCTCTTCTTTGAATAAAAAAGAAGATATAAGATTAGATTGAAGTATTTTAATTAAATTATACATAATTGAAGATTCAAATTAATAATAATCTCATGTAGAAACATGAGTCGACACTTATCCTAATAGCGGAATTATTGTGGTTAAATGCCATAGACTTATCAAACACAAACAAAATATTGTAGCAATGTAGTTCAATAGTCTCAAATAAACCTATATGATTCACTTTGATTTCTTTATTTTATAATTGATATGAGAGCTATGTCTTTTAACTTAGGAACAATCACATCAACTCGATCAGATGTCCAATCGCAATCTTGCCCATTTTACGTTTGAAAAAATGTCAATAAACAAAGCTCAATACTCATACGCTAAATAATGCAGGAACATATACCATTAACCGTTTGAGTTACAACCTTACAATATTTCAAGTTGTCCTCGAGACAGCCTTACTACTAACATTATGTACAAACCAAACCAATGATTTCAAACCAGTAATAGTTACAATTTGAAGGGTGACTTGCTGCAGGAATTGGATTATATTTGGAAGGAGGTTTGATGTCTTTTTTTAGGTCGGTGTAGAAATTGAGCAAAATGTGAAGTGAAGTGAGAAAAGAAGAAGATGGTTGATGTGACAATGCATGCACAAGTGGGTGAATGACTGAACTAAACAGACATGCGTATGAAGGCGCCACCTGAGGTGGTGAGGAGTTTACTTGGACAATGACAATAAATGGCTCTTTGGCCTTATTTACCAACCCCCTCCTTCTCTCAATTTGGCCCCTCAATTTCCGGTACCCCAACTCAGGACACTGTCCCAGAATCACATCCGCTGCAGCTGCCACGTGGCGCCTTGTGATGTGAACATGTTTTTAATAAAGTCACTGAGTCACTGAGTCACTGAGTCATGAGTCTCTCTCTGGACCCCTCTTCTTCAAGGTTTTGTTGCCTTTATCCTATGCATTGTACATGGCAGGGCCAACATGCATCGATTAGTTAATTTGTAGCCTGCAGAAGATACAATGCAATCGAATGTCCTTCAAGCTAGGGCAGTAAAACCCACTATTGGACTAGGTAATTATGAAAATCATGAGCTAACTAAATTCCTATTCTTATTCGTTAAGTCAGTCTTATTTTAGTCGATAACATGTTATTATGTTTTGTTGAGGACAATGATAGTGACACATTTTCGATGGCATGTATATCGACACCCGTTTCGCAGGCGAACGATTGTAGAAATACCCTTTTAATAATTTCTTAGTACATTTACAGAATGGACCGTTCCATAGCCGGGCTATTGCTTTACAAACCCTTTTAATTTCTTAGTACATTTACTAATTAACAATCCTGTCTATTACAGCCTGAAATTTCATCTTCAAGCTTGACAACACTTCAGATTCACCCTCTATAATCATCAAGTTAACCCGCCTCCTATGACAGATCGTTTTCTTGTCTGACCTATTTATACGCATATGACTATGACCCAATAATCCCAGCAATATAAATGCTAAAAAACTGTGGTCCATGCACTGCAGTTTACTGTATGCTACATGGTCTTCTACAGCTCAGGCAAAAGTTCTTTTGGAGACCTACCACTAGTCTACTAGTGGTCATTAGCTTCTGTGTAAAGCTTGAGATTCCAGAAAGAGTTGCATATGCAAAAACACACATGCATGCCACCATGCCAAAAAAAAAAAAAACGTACATCTTGTATGTTTTTGTAAAGATTTGGTGTAAATGGCATGGCCACAGACTTTATATCTTTGCTAGATTCTATTTGGTTTTATTCATATGATCTCAGAAACTTGAGAGCTGTTTAAAACGTGCAAATGAGCCTGCAGGATTCAACTGATAGCATTGTTAGTGGAAGTGGTTAAAGATTGATTCAATTTGGCATAGTTTAGATTTACTCAAATAATTAATGTGCTAGTACTTTGTACTGGCATACTTATCTAATCTAAACAAGAAGTGTTTCTTTCTAAGTAACACAACTTGAACTTGATGATAAAGTCAGCATGTGCCCTGATTTTTTCATACGAAATGAGTGGTTGGCACCGAATATCAATCTATTTTGTCTAAGTTAATGATTGTTGACAAAACATCAAGAGTGTACGTACCGATACTGTAGATTGGTACCCGTAGGTAGCCAAATAGTAGCCTAGTAGCTAGGTTCTAGCTTAGCCCCCCGTTGTAGGGAACAGCAGAAGGTACGTTCATTGCCTTCACTAAATGCCTATATTTTTCTGTGTCTGGGAAATGCCAACAGCCTTCACCTTGCAACCCATATGCTTGCTACACTATGTTATGTCAAGTTACCTTCAACTCCATCTTTGTCATTGAGTGGGAGTTAAATTTCCAATTTTGAATCCATGCAGGGAAAAAGATAAAGATAAAGGATGATATAACAAGAGGTTATCAAGAAAGATGATCAAAGATATCCTCCCACTAAAACCCCCAAAAAGAAGCAAAAAATACACATCACTCTTCACAACATGATTGCAATGAAATTGCATGAGAATGGCATCACAATTCACTCTCTAATTATCTGTGAAGCCATTTTGAAAAGAGTTCAACTTGAAAGCTTCACCATGTCAAGACTGAGAGAAAATAAAATAAACCCCTCGCCATCTCTCACATTCACACTGAGTTCTCTAACTCGTATAAAAAGTAAATTCTGTTTGATGGCCTCAACCCACCAGATTCAAGCATGCCATAAACAACTGTCATCATTCCAACATTACACAGATGTTAAGAGGATCCATTTGAATTAACAATAATCAAAGGGAATAATTTTCTCAAGCTGCAACTACAATGAACTGAACAACTACAATAATTTTCCCTTTATTGTGTGTTTTTTTTATAAATTTTATAAAAAAAATTAAATGGGTCAATCCAAGGGATCCTAAATCATGTACAACACAACACTTGGGAGCCCTCAACTGGTAAAGACTCTACTCTTCACAATCTTTTCTACATCTGGTACATTCAAATGTCTAATCCCATTCTCCTTCATCCATTTCTCACCTCCTGCCAAACTGTTTTGAAGTTTCTCTTCTTCCATCTTCAACAACTTTAAGCCCTCACTTACTCTGGGGAAAAAGCCCTCGGGTCTCAAACACCAAGCTCCAAATGCCCCAAATAAAACCTTCAAATCACTGCCAAACCTCTCAACTCCGCCATCGTAAAACTTCACATTGCTCATTAGAATACCATTGAAAAATGTGCGATCTATCCCAGCTGCCAAACTTCTCCACACCCCAACAAAGTCTATCCCGTTCAAACCATTTTCTACGACTGACATTTTACCTTGCAAATAATCTAGAGCACCAACTAAAAATTTGGACACTGTCCAACCGTCCTCACTCTTTTCCCGCCACTGCCTCCTGTTCTTCATATAATCTCGACATTGAGCATCAAATCCCCTCAATATAACAACAGACAATTTTTCAGCCCATTCTATTCTAAACTCCTCCAACTTTACAATCTCCTCATAGAAAATACCACTTTCAAGACCTTCCACTGGTTCTACATTACCATTTTGATCACCAACTGATATTCCCAGCTGATCACTTTGACCTGACCATATCTCAAGGAAAAAGACATCCTCACACCATTCCTTTAAAACAGATTCGAAGTAGTGAGCAGCATTAATGGAGTTTGCAACTTTAACTAGGGCATCATCATCCGTCAAGGCAGTCAAACCTTCAGCTTCTTGGCACCTGATGAGTAAGCAGTCCAAGAATTTTTGTATAATAGGTACCGCAGCTAATCTGAGAAACCTGGACCTCATAGAAATGCTAGGCAATGATCGACAACGATCAACCACAGATGATAGACAACGAAGATAGGCACTGCAAACTGCAGGAGCTTTGTAATCTTCAGTAGCAGATAAAAGAACTGCTCCTTGGACTTTCATGGTCCAATTTCTCTCATCACTAGTGTCAGGTTTCAACTTTTCTAGTATATCACTTAATTCTATCTCTGCCCATAAATCAAGCCAATCTGGTCGATCACAGAAAACAGATAGAGAAGAAACCTTTGAGAAGTTCCCATCATCCTGAAGTGAAAGCAAGATTCCAGAATGTTCTATCAGAGACTTGATTTGTTTATCAAACGATATCATCAAGTCAACAAGATGAAGCCAGGATATTCTAGCCTGTGACTGAGTACCCGTTACGCTATCTTCATCCAGTTGTCCAGCATATTTTGGGAATATCTCTTTTGCCAAGTATGTTGATAAGGAAGATACCATTGCTGAAATCCATTCTTCTCTGCAACTGTACCCTGTTAACATTGCTTCATCAACCAGTGGTTGCAATAACTCATCCATAGAGTCAACATAATCCCTGGTGATCTTGTAGACAAGAGCAAATATAAATTCTGGCTTATCAACCCATTTTGTGAAATGGCGTTGGGATGCCAATGATATAGGATTCACAAGCTCTTCAATCACCCAAAGTGGCTGGTGCAGAGCAAGTTCCCGATTATAGCCCTCTAGTTGACGCGATTTTCTTCGTCTCTGCAACCCCTGTAAGCTGCACAAGGCAAAAAAGTTTTCGCAGTACTGGTCTTTGAGGTCTCCTTGCATTGTGAAAAGAGGATTCAGAACTTCAGTTGATCTCCCTGTATCTGGAGTTGAGGAAGTCAAAATGGCAAGAGGCGGTGGCCATCCAAGGGAGGTAAGGAGGGCCCGGTGATCTGCTATAGCATGGGGTCTTAAAATGGCCAGAGCTCGATCTACCCTGTGATCAACTGCTGACACAAGATGTGCCCATTGAGGGTGTGTCTTTGTAACTGAAGTTAAAATATCTTCTATCAGTTTAAGTGTTTTAATAGCAACCAGACGCATTTCCTGCAGGGGAAAAGAAAAAGGCGAATTAGGCATAAGAAACATTGATTTCAGAAACTGTAATCCCTACATTATTTTGTTTTCACAAACAACGGGATGGGTGCTCACTTCTGAATTCTGTTTTGACGAATGCTTCCATGAGTTTTTCTTCATGGTAGACGATACTGCATCTTCAATATCACCAATCATAGTTTGAAGCTTCAATGCTGTCTCTGAAAGATGAAAATAAAAGACCCAGAAATGTGAGGCAGTTTGATTTCAAAATAACAGATAGTAGTATGCTTTGCAGCAGCTAATAACTGTAACAAAGAAAAATGTAGCACAGGCCTATAAAACAGGGAAGAAAGAGGCCAAGCGAGTACACCCAAATACACAGTATGAAAATTGCAGTAACTCAGAAGTAAAAGGACAACTTCACATCAACGAAAAATCTCTCAAAAATGTGAAAAGCAAATCTGCCTGGATGATTTAAAAAATTCAAAATAGTTAATTTAAGCATTATTAACAAAGCCTTAATGTTTCAACTAATTAAGAAGATAAGATTGTACAGGTTGGAGCTTAATCGCATGCTGTCCATATTTCAACAAAAAATATATTTGATTGCGAACCATGAAGAACTGGGATTCTCCCATCTTGTAGTGTCGCAAAAAAACATTTTCATCTTCATGGTTCAACATTAGCCATCTCTTACTGCCTAAACCGCATTTAGAACAGTGGAGGCATTCACAATACATACAACTGCATTAACACAAGAAAACAGAGCAAAATGGACAACTTATCAAGAATTCAAGATCAGTAATTTTCAAGATAGAGGATAAATTGGTTGGGCTAAGTAGATTGAATTTCTTATTCATCTCATTCTCTACTTGCACAAATAATTGAAGCATCAATGTAGTATTTCATAGTCGATGTTACCATTATCCAGGGAATGGGGAACAATCCTTCAATTATTCTTTTGTGGTGTCTTTCCAAACAAAATGAGCTAATCGTAAAACAAAGACAATCCAAAAAATTATAGCTTTCAGCTAAAACTAGTTCCTTGAATTTATTCATTCACTTTTATTATTGG
Organism: Prunus fruticosa; assembly: GCA_018703695.1. Lineage (NCBI taxonomy): Eukaryota > Viridiplantae > Streptophyta > Magnoliopsida > Rosales > Rosaceae > Prunus > Prunus fruticosa. The sequence goes on along the minus strand of CM031921.1, from coordinate 27,582,643 downwards.
CCAAGAAACGCACCTGCGTATGTTCGAACCGACTCAACCCTCGCCACTTCCTTCGCCAATGCCGGCAGCTCCTCCCCCAAAATCTGCTCGGCTCTCTCCTTTCCTTCTCCATCTACAAACAAAAAGTTCCAAAATTTAAGAGAAAGAAACGAAATTTAACCCAAAATCGAAAATCTAAATGAGAATTGCACACTTCTCAATAGCAGCACACACAAAACCTGAACTGCGAGAGCGAGTGGAGGATCCGAGACCCGTCAATTGGGCATTGATGTGGCCTAAGACGCCGTGGACCCGATCGGAGAACGAAGCGTAAGCTAGATGTGAGGACCCGAGGCTACGGTTGAGGTCGATTAGGGTTCGATCCAAGTCGCCGCACTGGGTTTGGAGCTCCGACAGGAGAGTCGGAGCCCCGTTCAAATTGTCATTGGTCCGGAACTTTTCGTTGAGGAAGGAGACGATCGAGGGCGAGAGGTCGGAGGCTGGAGGTAGCGCGGATTCCATGGTTTCAAGCCATTTCGGTTCGGTGGTGCGAGTGGGAAATTTGAATGGGGCGCCAGGGTATTTTAGGGTTTTTAACGGGAATTTCTGCGACAAAAAGCTGTGCTGCCTAATGTGCTTTGCTTTCGTTGATAGGCAGAGACTGAAATTTGACTCCCACAAAATACCGTTATTGATTGCGCGGGTCCACCCGTGGACTTAATTATTCTTGGGCTTGGTCTGGGCTTAGGCTTTAAAAGAACATTGTGAATGGGCTTCAAATGGGCCCATTACAAGTACATAATTTATGTTCTCACGAACATTGGACTATTGAAATGGACCTAATACCTCAACCCAGTCCAAAAGATACTTTTCAAAGAGTTGTTATTATCTGCACTCCTTGTATACATTTGGAGGCATAGACGGAGTAGTTTTATGATAAGAGTGTCAATATATGGATCATAGATGTAGACTTTCATATTAATCACATAATTCATCTGAATAATAACTTTTCTTAAGTTTAATGAAATGATCTTGTAACTAATATGAAGGTTCATATGAGAGGTCTGACAAAGATAAATCATATAGGTATGATTAACCAGGTCTATATAGCCCACTCGAGTCTACCCATAGCACCCATTCACGCGTAAACCCTTCGGTAACCAACATCAATTCCATTTTTTTAACCTAGGATCTTTCATTTTAAGTTGGTATCTTTTGTCATTTTGCGTTTCTAAAGTGATAGCACTGAATATTACTAATTGATTGCATTAAAAACGTTTGGGCCTTGAGGTGGTCAAAAAGCGTGCCATTGGGGTGCAAGGAAGGAGGAGAGAAAAAACAAGAGGGGTGGTAGTTTGATTTAGTTGATCATCTCTCTCATTCATGCATTGCGTCATATCAATTTTAAACACTTATCCCAACTTTTGATTGCCACCCTTTATACATAGTGCAGATAAAACCAACCCACAATGGCAAACGCACCTACATTTTGGCCACAATGTTAGGCTTTTACACTCTGGACCACTTGAAACATGTCAATGAAAACATGAAAGGCTAAAACACACTTTTTAGCCTAATAGTAATGCAACCCACGAAAGAACATAACAGTACACTCTCTAGCTGTAACACACAGTTTCTTCCACCTGCACCTCAAAATGGTTCTCTTTGTTTTTCCATTTTCAATAAATTTTCATAAAAAGTAAAAAGTTCAGGGTCCTGTTCTGCTTTCCTTTTCTGGGGTTTTTTTTTAAAACAACCCAACAATGTCCATGTTTTCTAAAAATAGCTCATGGAATTTGATGATATCAGCAGAAAGAAAGAAAGAAAGAAAGAAACTGCCATTTTATTACCGATGGTAAATTTACCAAACTCCACATGCACAGCCGCACAAGGAAAAAAGAAAAGGTAAAAGACAAAGAAAGCAGTAAAAGCAGATGCCAGTTAAGTACAAAAATGAATTGAAGTCTGTCGTCTTCTTTCATCATCATCATCTTCTTCTTCTTCTTCTTTCCTCTGCATTTTGATAGGTGGAAAACAGAGCAGGCAGTGAGTTTAATGAGGCAAACGCGCTGTCCACGTGAGCACTGAAAACAGAGGGCCTCGTGGGGTCCCTGGCACAAACCTAGCAGCTCAGTCAGAATCCGTTTTCCACATTAAGGTACATTTTTTTGTACTTTTATTATCTTTATTTTCTGGTGGATTGCCTCCAACAAAGATTTTTTTTTCATTTTTTTTCTTCTGCAGCTAAAAGTACCGTCTTGCAGAGAGCCAGGCAGCCTACATGGAATTTTTATGCTTTTTCGGCGGTAACGTAGTGCAGTAAAAGAATATGACCATGTGGCCTGTAAACCCTGTAACTGTCTGATAAAAAGGTAAACAAAAGAAACCCAATTAAAAAATACAAGAAAAAGAGAGAATATTTACAGGCCTAATCAATGTCTTCTGAATGATATCTAAGTACTAGATTTTTTGAGACTTAAAAATAACCCAAAAAAGAATACAGGTCTGCTGAATGATTGCAGACTTCACATATTGTAATTTTTTTTTCTTTTTGCCTTTTTGTTTTTCTATATACTTACTTCTGTTGAGAAACTTTCACTGGCTGTCTGTCTGTCTGTCTGTCTCTCTCTCTGTCTCTCTCTCTCAAGAAGAGCAATAGAAAATCTGGGGAGACTTGAACAGAATTTAAAAATTAGAACTGTCTAAGTTAACAAATATCCAATTCCATGTTTTGATAAAAATTGGCTGGAAATTCTATAGATAAGGCCCAAAAAAAAAAATATCAAACCACTGATCTGGGACTAAAAGGATCAATTCAATTATATCCAGAGGAACAGCTGAGATTACAGATATGGTATTTCAGCTTTACTTCCTAAACAAACAGACAGGGGCAAATAGAGTGCTGAATCTCACTTTCTTCGTCGGTAATCACAGGAAAAAAGAAACCCCTGTAAATACCAACAAAAACCAGTCACGAAAGCCATTCGCCCAAGTCACAAAACCAGGTTTCATACATACAGCTTTTCAGGAGCAACATCTGTCATAGCTGAAGAACACATGTCTAAGAAACCTACATGTATCTGTCAATGCCATTGCCTATGACGTATGGATCAATAACAACAAAAGTCACTTACCACAGCTTTTCTGGGCACATTCATGTAAGCCTCATTATCTCTTTCAATGCACAAGCGGTTGCTACATCAGCAATGTATTTGAATTACTCTAACTCATTTTGTGTTTCCAAATTTATGATTTCAAAACACCCCTCCTTTCGTGTACATTCATAGAATCGAGCCAGCTCCTCACTCCAGAATCTGCTATTCAATTGCAAACACATAAGAGAAACCCTAGCACCCTCCTCATTTCCTTGTCTCATCAAGTTCATTAAGAAAGAAAATTAAAACTTTACCAAATAAAACGAAATACCATATACAACATCAGATTTGTATAGAAGATAATTCACAAAAGCAATGTATCGTCATTTTTGGTAAAGAACAAGAAAAGAGAAAACCCTCAAAAATACACTGATGCAGTGGCAAGCAGCTGCATCAAGAAAATTAAGAGCCTATTTAATCACAATACATGAGATGCATAGATGCCTGGCCTCTTCTTTTTTCACTGACTAGATAACTATGACTAGCCTCATAGCAAAAGATAAATGACTTTCACAAAGATTATAATACAGTTGTAGCCTAACCAAATGGTAATGCAGGGTTATGCAGGGGAAAATAACGGGTGCGACAAGAAAATGGGTATGTTTATTATGCTCATGAAATAACAATAAGATGGAATGCACAGCAGAATCATCAAGAAAACAAAAGGAAAATATGAAGAACAAAATAACAAAACCACAAGAAATTATTCTTATCCAAGAGTATCATGAATCTTTCAAAACTCAGCTTATACTCAAAAAATGAAGGTCATAAAATTTGCATGCATAAAATAACCAAACATATATAGTTCCTGGTGGCTGTATCACAGAACCTCAAATGAGAGAACGTGCTCTATGTAGGAAACGATCAGGATAATAAAGAGGAAAACCTGATGTACATGTCCCACCTGTGGTTGAAAAACTATCTAACTTGATCTGAGGCAGAACATATTGACAGTAAATTTCGCCATGTAGTTGCTCTCTGATAGGCCATTAATTTCAAGACCATGTTCTCTGAAAACCAGTCATAAATGAGGCTTAAAACCCATTATTTCAACCCCAGGAGTGCCATGAGGCCTTGAAAATAATGCCAGGTTTTCATTAGATCACACTGAATGACCAAAGGCATGGTCAATGGAGTCCAGCCTGCACTTTAGCTCATGACCATTCCAACTCGATAAACCAGATCTTAAAGATGGATTACTAGATAATATAACAACTACATTTCCTTTTTGTTTTTGTACGCTTTATCATATGTATTTTCATCTGACCATATTGTTCTGTCTATGTCTCTACATTGTGTATAATTTGATCAGCATGAAAAGGCAAAGGCTAAATATCTTTCTCAAGAAAAATATACATAAAAGTTAGTTTATGGATAAATATATATATGGTAGTTCCAAAATGATAGAATATATTGTCATTGCAGATCTTTTCTCTAACTATTGATCAGTGTTGATCCTATATATTGTACCTTTTGCCAGCTAACAGGCCTTAAAGAGAGTGAAATTTTCCACAAATCATTCAACTTTAGCAATAAAACTGAGCAGCCAAAGTGCTATAAACATTTATACTTCACAATTGCAGTTCTAGAGGAGAAAGAAAGAAAGAAATCAAGTTCACAAAAACAAAAGAAAAGAGAGGGGAAATTCAAGTTAAAGTTCTTCAACCAGATCAAAAGAAATACCAACCACCTAAATTATAGTTTAGGGTCCATTCAGATTGTGCAACACCAGTGTGTAAAAAAACATATAGAATCAAGGTAGGATAATAAATGTAGAGCAGAAACAGAAGTCAATTTTCTTTTCTTTTTTGAGAACTTGAGATATAATTGCTTGAGAAATAAAGGAAACGAAAAACTTGAACCATTACATAATTCTGCAATGCTTCAATAAAACTTACGAAAATAGTCATCACAACCTAAAACATGTACCAGTACTTCAGTTTATTCACCTTTGCCCGTTCTACATGATGCCAACCTTTCAGAAGCTCAAAAGTTACCAAAGGGGGAAAAAAGACCCAACGCAATAAAGTTCAAAAGAAGAAAAAAAAGGAAAAACAACTCTTCAGGCCTCCTTCTGTGAATGTATCTATGACTCTAAATAAAAACCTGAATTTCCCCAAAAAAGGAGGGCAGAGATTACCCACGAGCCGGAACCCCATCTCCTTGAAAAGCGAAGATTGCAAATTCCACCCAGGATTCCACACAGCACACATGGTGTCACTGAAACTGGGCATCTTAGCATCCCATCACCGCACAATTATACACAAAGCTGCCAGACGGTTTCCTGGCAAGCAAGTCCCATTGTGGTGAGCTTCCATCAGGGACCCAAGAATTAAGTTCAATTGTCCCTCCTCCTAATGCCCTAGGTCCACCAATCACAATTAACCGATCTCCACATGCCCTAAATGCTAATCCCCAACCATTCATCGAGACAGCCCGCTCAGGTAATCTCCCAACAGCCACCCACACATTCTTCTCCTTATCGTATCTCCTCACCTCCTTTTCTGCATAATCTGCAGCATACAACATGTTATTTACAACTGCAAGCAGAGGAGGTGCCTCAGCTGCAGCAGGAGCCTCAGCTGCCCCAGCTCCTCCATTTCGTCCAGGGAACATGTTTGGTATCTCAGTCCAGGTCCTCTTCTCCAAATCGTACACCTCTCCGCTTGTTAGTTGCTTTGGATCGCCCACTCCTATCCCACCAATGACATAAAACTTCCCATCCATAAATACCCCAGAACACATTTTTCTAGGTTTATTCATGCTTGGAAGAGCCTGCCAAGTTCCTTTTTCTGAATTATACAGCTCAGCAGAGTTCAAGATATTGCCACGTGGATCGCAACCACCAGCTAGAATTGCAATTTCCCCACGGCTAGCAGAACCGAACAAGCATCTAGGTGTATTCATCTCAGTGCCAGATGACCACGTGTTGGTCAAAATGCTGTATCTATAAATAACATGGGACGTTATTTCCTTTCCAAAAACAAGAAGTTCGGTACCAACGGCCAACGACTCCTTGTCTGAACACATGAAACAATCATTTGACGTCATTCTAGGCAAATGCATCCAACGTCTGCGATCGGGATCAAATGCCTCCCATTCAAGGAGGTTGCAAGAGAAGTAAACCCAATGTTCAACAATATCCATTTTCCGCCTCAGTGTGTACAGCTCCCCACTCCGAATTAGAGAGCGGAAGTTTTTATTCAATGAGGCAATTGAGCCATAATCAGACCTCGAGCAGCGAAGGAGACAGCTTATTGAGTTATCCCGACCAAGTTGGCTGATTAGTGAACTTGAATCAGAATTTCCACCTTCATGATGCTGGTCATTTGACTGGTCCTTGGCAGGGGAAAGAGAAAGGCCATTAAGATCCATAACTGCTTCACCTCCTAGAACGGCATCTGATAGCTTGCATGCCTTCCTCAATGTGAGTTCTTCCCCGTCTGCAAGGGGGCGCTTATTGTTTGAGAGCTCCATAACACGGTGAGTATTGTAAATCCATTTGCTCTCCTGCTCGCATGAGCTCGGCAACTCCCTAGACACAAGATAGGAAGGACCCTCCAACATGTTGTTGGAATTCTCCAATTTGACCAGCTGGAAAGAAACCCTTCCTTTGTTACCCATGAAAACAAAATCAATGAGTAAGCAAAACGAAATTCTACGCCTTAATTACTCCATATGCAAAAGCAATTATGAGCTAGGTATCTGCCAAACAGACAATCCTTGAATTAAATCAAGATATCACTAATACTGATTTCACATAGCAAATATCATACAACATAACAGAGAAAATTCCATTAGTTATATGTGTGTGTGGGGGGCGTTAACGCAAATCCCAGAAAAATCTCCTATATAGAAAAGCACATGCAGCAATGCATTTTAGATCAAGATCATATCTTTATGTATCAAATATTCATTACTCATTGATAACAAGTAAAACGGCTAAAATTTGAGTGAGAAACATAAACTTGCATGCATATATCCAATCCATTGCCAAAGATGAAAATTGCCCAAATCAGATCTCTGGATTTCAGACCAATATAGAAAAATCCAGAAAAAGAAAAAGGAAAAGATAATCAATTGAAAACTGATTATCCACATCCCAGACTGTAATCAAAATGTTAATGCAGCAACTAAATCCAAATACGAAACAACTGTTCTCTAACAAAGAAAAACAACGAAAGAGATCCATTCCCAATTCCCCGTCAATAGCAAATAACCCATGAGCTCTTCTTCTCTCTTCCTTACCAGGAATTGAAGAAATGGTAGCTCCCCAAACAAAACGAAAAAGCTAAACCATGGCAAAAATGAACCAGAAAACTTCATAGAAACATGAACACAAAGTAAAAGCTTACGAATTTGATAAGAAGAAGACGGTGAGTATGACCCCAGCTCCTCTTCTTCTTCCTCTCCTTCTCTCTCTTGCTCTAGATTCTCTCTCTCTCTCTTTTGCTTCTGGTTATATTCGCTGTGTGGAGAGAGTAATGTATTAAATAATGCGTGTATATAAAAAGAGTAAGGAAAATATTTCTTTTAATAAATTTTATTTTATTTTACAGAAAAGAAAGAGGGTGTTCCGGGACCCACGACGGGGTACAAGTCGCCGTTTGGGATTGCGGCCAAGACGTACCGAAACTGCTAACGGCCGTTTCTGCACGTGTTAGAAACTTAGGAGGCTTGATCCCATTAGTAAACAAAACGACAAGTCTCGGTTGCGTTGCAAGCGCATATGGTAAGGTTTTCTGGATTTTGGTGGTTTTGAATTTTGATGGTTTTGAAGCTTGTTTCTGGATTTCCTTCATTCCATCCTCCTCGCTTTCATTGCATTTGCTTGTTTTGTTTTGGTTTGCGGATATCATCAAATTAATTGTTTTGGTTGGATTTTGTTTTCAATGAGTTGGATTCTTCCATATTTTCATTTCAGTTACATTTTTTTTTCTTTCAAAATTCATGCAACAAAAACAATATTTAAATTTCAATCACTCACGACACTCACAATGCTGATAGAGATGATGACCACAGCATTTTAATATCCAGAATACTCCATCGGTGCGGTCATGGAAAGCACTAGTACATGAAATCTTTTTGTGTAGTCAATGTTAAAATCAAAGTTGAAATTCTAAATGTTTCATAGGAAATGATGATAAGGAAATGTCATTTTATCTCATTCTCATAAGAATGAAAAATTGTTCAGTCTTCCAGCAATACCCTTAACCTTTATTTTTATTTTTTTATTACAAAGAAAGAAATATGAAGAGTTTTTCTAAGGGTAAAACATGGTATTTTAAAACTAGAATATGGGTAAGTTAGTCATAAAATTTGCATTAAATGTTTTCCCAAGTGGGGGAAAAAATTTCCCAAGCTCATCCAAGGGTATGTGCGAAGTGCATTTCCAAGAGTGCACTTATCAAACACGGGAATGCAATTTCAAACTCATTCTCAAGCAATATAAGATAATACTTGTTTTGAATTACATTGCAATTAAATGAAAAATCATATATGCTCTATCAACTACGATAGTATTGTCAAGATATATGCCATGAAGCTATAACAGAATTAGGTCGTCTTTTCCCTTTCTCGGATGGAAAAGCTAGTATATAATCCAAGAAATATAGACAGCTACGTAAATCTGATTAACTTGAAAACGTAATCGTTTCGTTTCTATATTGATTCAACGGTGTATCTTTGTCATTTAAAAAGAATATTTCTGTTTACTATCAATGGCGGTAAAACTTTTGCTTTTTATAGGATTGTTTCTTGCCTATATGCGGAAATACCTTTGATCGAAAAAAGAAGAAGGAACAATTCTGGGAATAAAAAAAAATGAAAGGGAAAGTATTGTTTTCCTGCCTATATTAGCGGAAATACCTCTGCCAAACTAAACATTACGAACATGTTAACATGCAAAAGAAAAAAGTGGCTGATGTCTTTTCTTTTCTCAAATGTATTACTTACCTCATTTACATTATGTTGGAATCCCAATATTTCACCTAAAAAAACATTTTAAAAAAATAGATTGTCGCATTTGAACATGGTAATATTTCGTTATTAAACTCTGATATCAGATTATATTTTAATTTTGATCATTCGTTACGTGTATTATCGACGTACGTCCCGATTAGTTTAGGTGAATTATTGTACTCTGCAAATGAGAGTAGTGTAGTGCAAGGAACAAAGGCACAAAAAGCATATGTACAAATGAGAGTAGTTTATACATTTCTGCATATGTGTCTTCAGTTTTATGCAAAAGGAGCAGAAGCAATCTCTATATATAACTCTCTAAGATCACAATGTGCCATGATTAACAACCCTGCGGGCCTGTGCATAATTATCTTCATGAGTACTCGGATATAAAAGAAAAAGATGAGGAAAGAAGACGTGGAATTAGTCTAAGCCAATTAAGGGTTATGATTGGGTTTTCAGTTTAAACCCTGCATTATCAGTACATAACATTATTTGTCATGAGAACGACATTGCTTTATTTTGGCCACCACAAAGAGATAATAGACCACACAAGAGATTAAGAAATATGATTAAGAATAAAAGCATCTTCTCTTCTTCTCTCTCTCTCTCTCTCTCTCTCTCTCTCTCTAACAAAAATAATTATGGAATCTCTAATTTAATCACAATTTGTGAATATGATTGTTGGCAGTTTTGTCTAAAAAAATATATATCAAATCCAGCGTTTACTCTTTTGTTTTGTTTTGCTTTTTAGTTTTTGGCTTTTGTGATTTTTTTTTTTTGCTATGGAAACTGTTTAATTAGCCGGTAGCAATAGCATATGCAATGAGGATAAATTAGTTTATAACGAGGTCAAAGTCAAAAGGATATAAATCTTGCTAATGGAATACGAAAGATAAAAGGTCAATTGATCTTTGTGGTATTGAAATCAACCGTGCAGGTTTCTGTTAAGGACTTAATCAAGTATTGCATGTAATTAAAGAAGAAATTTTCAGTGTCATGTCATATCATATCAATGTTTATATTTAGTAATACTACGTGTCATAACATAGGTAAACTAGTAACATTAAGTGCATAACGATGGTACAATCACATATATGAATTTCTCTCCTAATTAACATGGTATATGAATTGTCCGTTTATAGATTGGATTCGAATTTCCGTATTGTCTTGACCACTATCCATAACTTTCAAAAATTTAACAGCGCTCTCACTTTCTTAGCCTATATATTTAGCATTAATACTTGAAAAACAAATCATAATCTTTGAGTTTCCAATGAAATTTGGATTAAAAGTCAAGATCAATAGCCAAAACAAGAAGAGGATCTTGATTCTTGGTTGAACTATATAGTTAATTAACAGCAAATCTTTGTGTTAAATAAAGTTTATGAAATGGAGGGTTTAACTTTGCTAGACCCACCTGGATGTGTAGTTGAATATTCGATTCGACCGGAGTCTGAATCTATATATATATATATATTCATGAATGATGATTGTTACCAAATTTGGCATCACTTGAAAAGAAAGCCCAGCAAATTTGGATGCTTGGAAGCATTGTGTGCTGGCTGCTGCTGCCGCCCTTGATGAAGGGCAGGGCTTCATTTCAGAGACAATATATATTCCAATGAGGTTTTAGTTTTTTACACTGTTCAGGCCACATCAACAAAGAACCTTTTAAATTGTCAGAAGAAAAAAATGCATCAGATGCTATATGTGCTCTCTCTCTCTCTCTCGATATTTGATATGCCACCACTGCTGGAAGAATAAAATTAAAATGGCTTCCAATCATTTGATCTTAAAAGGATAACTATTTATATGCTTGTGTGTTTCTAGTTAAGTATTTCAAGAAAAACCCTGAATGTGCCCGGCTTCTGAGCAGGGTATCTTATATAGCTAGCCTATTCAAGCATCCTATAGCTTGTCAAATCCCCACTTGGTATACTTTCCTTGATATTTAAAACAAAAAGTCCAAATTGAAAGTAATATCTCAGCTATTGGAATACGTTACATTTTCAATCAGTCGGGAATAAGTAACCCTCAGGCCAACATAAGAAAACCACTCGGAGATCCCCCACAACAAGATCAAGAAGCACCACAGAAGAGAAGTCCAAATTTTAGTCAACCAACACTAATGTGCTAACGTGGGAATTGGGAAATGGATCTTAATTATCTTCATTAGTGAGAATATTAAGCCATTGATCATAAAATTAGTCTACCAAACCAATAAGATTCATCATATCTTTGACTAATTGTACATATATCACCCCACATAATTTCTTGCTTTCTATGATCTGCAGCCGGCATGCAGGATATTGATTGCTCTCGCTTGCAAGTGCTATAAAGTGTTGGTTTGTTTATGGAGATAACCATTTTGTTTTTAGTTTTTAGTTTTCATTTTTTATTTTTTTTTTGCGCTAAAGTATAGAGTAAAATGAGAGTGAGAATAGGGGTGATGAGGTTGAGAGTAAGGATGGGAATGATGAGTAACAAAAGTGAAAACAATTTCAAATAGATTTCAATTTTCAGTTTTGGTTTTCACTTTTGTTAGTCCTTCCTCCCTCTCATTCTCCCCTCTCATCCTTCCTCTCAATCCCATCTCCACTTTCATTCTTACTTCCATTCTCCCACTTTTTTCTCTAAACTATAGCATAAAAAATAAAAACTAAAAACTAAAAACTAAAATTAAAATGGTTATCAAACGGGACCTTAACTTCTCCAATTCATAGAAAACCAAAACAATCTAATCTCATTGGTTTGAAACATATATACCCTGATATATTAATGTAAAGCAAATAAATTTTGCATCTCAATCGATCTGATTGTTCAGCATAAAGTGAGACTCAACAATTTTAGTTATAATTAATTTGAAAAACAAAAAGATGATCGACATTTTGGCATCTATGCCATTCAATCAATCTGAATGTACATGTACATGTCATTTCAATTAAGAATGATTCCCAAGTTCTTGAGAAATTATTTCACTTATATGGATCTTCATGATATTTTTTTTTCCCTATTCCTCCATATAATTATTTGACAGTATATGACTACTCATTAACAGACCATATATTTTAGTTCTTATAAAGTCATTTTCAGCTACCAAACTAAGTTATAAGAAACTATATAAAGTTAGAAATCTTTATATTTGAATTTCAAGTAGTACTACTAGTAGTAGTATATATATACGCACGCATATATGCTAGTCTGTATGTATATACATGATACACGCATGCCTGTGCAATTAGCATGCCAGGATCAGTGCTGGGCCAAATTAGCTCAGATATGTGATTAAGATAATGCGATAGTGGACTGCTATTTGTGACAGCACTCAAAATATGCAAGTGGAAAAGAAACCGAACGCCGATGGAATATAGTACACAGACTCTGTACTATATATATCTGCCTAGATTTTGAGATTATATGTAGATGTGAATTGTAATGTTTTAACAATGAGTTCTAGTTTAGTAGAAAAAATGTATTGATTTGCAGATCAGGTAGTTTGAGGTTCGAACCCCTATGACACCTTAGAAGAGTGTGTGTGTTTGAAACCTTATTCTCCTTGTATTTCGACTATCATTTATATTTTTTTTTATAAAAAAAAAAGAAAGAAACTATATAATAGCTTTGCAATGAATCGGATGGCTATTAGAGCAACTCCACCCATTTGCCCTTAGCCATGGCAAGGGGGGAGCTAGGGCAGCCACTATTCACGTGAATAGTGGTTGCCCTTGCAAATAGTATATTTTGTGTTTCCACCCGTTGTCATGGCCAAGGGCAATTACTATTCATTTTTTTTGTTTTTTTCACAAATTTTTTTACCTCAATAATTAATTAGGATAATATTTTGTTTTTAAAACCTAAAGAATTAACTTTGAGAATATTTCGGATAAGATTTCTTTTAATTATATTTTGTTTGATGTATTGAATGTGTTGAAAATTTTGTGTAGAAAATGAAAAATAATAGAAGGAGAAGAAATTATAAGAGGATTTTGTGTTGAAAATGAAGAAGAATGGTAAGTATTGATAGAAAAACAGTTCAGAACTTTTTGGTGAATTTTTAAATAATTATTCGAATTTTTTTTCACATTTTTTTTGCCCAAAAAAAGCTCAGCCGTTGGATTTGGGAAAAAAACTCATCGGAGCACCAGAACTCGCCACATGGCGCATGACATCACCTCCCCCTCAGGCTGGACCTCGGGCTGAACTGGCCTTCGGGCCAACCTGAGTTCGTGGGACCCACTCCCCCCCGGCCCTGGGCTCCTCGCTGGAAACTCAATTTTTTTTTGCCTCCCCCCAGCCTCTGTCTGGGCTTACCGGTGGACTTGCTCTTAAGGACCTCCTCATTTTTATTTTCATTTTGTCGTAGAAAAAAATTACAAAAAAAGAAAATGGAGGCTGAAGGCCCAAAAGCAGTGTAAAACTGAGCCCATCTTAATAGTGAGACCCATCTAAGCCTTGACTTTAAAATGGGCCTCCTTCCCATCGACGTTAGTCCAACCTTTTGCAGCCAATGAGGAAGCCAATTAACTTGCCACCAAAAGAGAGACAGATCAAGAGAAAGAAAAAGGCTCGAAGTGAAGATGAACTACAAACGTTACATTAATTATGTATATATAAAGTTGATAGTGTCAGATTTCTTTTCTTAATTTCGTCTTAATGAAATGGCATAGTGGGGATTTCCTTAACTTTGTTCCAACTTTTCCCTGCAAACAAAGGATCATACAATACAAGACACATGTAATATTTCATTTCTATATAAAGATTCTGTGTAGCACAAAATCATCATTCATGGTAGTAATTAATTGGAAAATATAAATGTTTCCATGTACGAATCATTCCAGCAGGTTCTCACACTCACAAACTGATGAGGAAAGCATATGCTTATATAAACGAGATTCAGAAGAGCCACTGATCACGTTGGTCTGTCAGAATGTTAAGTATGTTGTCACCATGGATTTTTGCAAATTTACAATCGCAAGTTGCAATAAACTCTGTTGAGTTTGTATATATTTTGCACAGATCAAACTAGTTTGCTTGCAGATCCTCTGGCTTCCTAGGGTTTATTAAATCTTACGGAACACGTTTAGTTTTGTAGCTTTGCACACCAGTTTTGTATCAGTCTGATATATATATATATATATGGTTTAATGTTTTACTGTTACTGATAAAATTCTAATTAAGATACCTGTTTAAAAGGTTCAATATATTGTAGTTATGCTAAAGTTCACATTAAATTTGCAATAGTTACATCATATATATATACCGTTTGGACTTCTGGATGAAAATACATAGCGTTTACACGATAATAACGTTCGGATATCCGTATGAGAAAATTTGTTTAAGTTGTTTAAAGTATAATCCAGTTGAGCAAAACTTAACTCCTAACAAAAACTAAAAGAGATGAAATCAAGTATCTTGATTTTTTTCTATTATTTAAAAGAACAAAAAACTAGTTTATCCTGGTCTATACCTAGCTAGCAGAATTTAATTCCTTATGCAAAACCCTAGGAGGATTTTCATACAAAACGTAAACAAATTGAAACACCAACAATAAGTGAGTGGCTTCAATTGGACCTAGTCACTTAAAATGGTCTAGGCTTTTGTTTGTATGTGGGTATTTGATTTTGATTATTAATAGAACATAATTGTTTTCTTCCCTCAATGCATGGAAATAAGAGAAGATGCTTCTTTTAATTAAGTCCTACACGTGCAACTGTTTTTCAACTCTTCCCTCTAACCTCATCTTTTCATATCCATATTACCATGTATCTAGTGAAACTTCATATCATATCCATATTTCTGATAGTGGTATATACTGTAAATTTATTAAAAATTGTGGATATACTAATTGTGTATTTGGCGAGAGAGACATGATTGATGGACTGTAGTTGAAAGGGAGAGCATGTAAACTGCATCCATTACATCTTTACGAAAATGAACTTAGATCTAAGAAGTCCTAATTTATTTAATGTTTAGTTCTACTATTAAACTCTCAATTATGTGCAAATGACTTATTAATGTAGTGGTTTGAAATAATTGCTCCTCCAGGCAAAGTTCTAGGTTTGAGTCCCAACATCCATATTGTCTCTCTGAGTTTAATGTATTATCGCCCCTTTCAATAAGAAAGATCCTAAATAAAAAAAACTCTCAATCATGTGAGATCAGAATATGTAACAATATTCAAGTAAGAAAACCAAGCATTAATGCCAAACATAATGAAATGGTTTATCCGTCGAGAAGTCTTTTCACTAAATCTTGAATCTCTTGATTATATGCAAAGACTTCGATTACTTATTCTTGGATCTCTTCACTTTATTAGCTAATTAACGTTGGAACTAAAGTAAAATTCATCTCATCATCCTCACGGTTGATCAAAGATAATAAGAATCTCTCAAGATTTCCATTATTTGTAGTTTAGATATGTAGTACTCTATCGTTGTAAATATATAGGTTTTTAGCAACAAATCCATTTCAGCATGACATATTATACTGTTTTGACATCATAAATTACGATAATTCTGAGATGGTACTCTACTCTCGGTTGACGTATATATGGACAATTAGCAAATTAAGGTTTTTATTTATATATATATATATATATATATATATATAGAATGTGCTTCGCTAATCACACGTACTAAATTACTAATTGTTAATTAATTATATCGTTAAAAGCATCTGGTCGGCATGTTAATCAGTTAACTTGGACAGTTAAAGCTGATCATTTAGCTAGCTAGCCTTAAACACATACATAATTTAAGCTCATCTCACCGACCTAATTGGAGGGTGAGACTTTGATGAATTAATATAATGTATTATCTAAGTGAATTAAATAATACGTGCATGAAAAAGTACATCAACATGAAGCTCGCTTGCAGATAAATGTGTTTAAATTATGTTAATAATAATATAATAATATGAGATTGTACAGAGTCCAGACTACAAAGCATATGCTGAGAGAGACGTATCGTTTATATATCTTTCTTGGAGTCTCAAAAACTGAACTCTTTCTAAGCTCAATCTGAAAAAACCAGCCCATTGGAATCGCGCAGTCCTCGCTGTCCATTGGATCTCAAGGTCATGTGCCTGCGAGATGCACGCTGAGCCCCCTGGCCCCCCCTCTTCACTGGTTTAAATTCCCACCAAGCATATATTATAAAACTTCCACCTAAACTTTAATCATTTAATCAAGCAGCTGCATCGATCATTGCTGTTTGCTTCTTTCTGTCTTGATATTTATATATGCCCTTTTTGTCATATCTTTATTTAGATACTTCAGGAGTTTTGTTTGGTGGACAAACATGGATGCCGATAAATTTGCTTAGTTTTACATCTAATTCTCATGTGAAAAAGTTGATTTTTAATTTGCGTTTTAGTGAGTTTCGGAGGAGTTTCAAAGTTCGACTCTCATCCTCCTTTTTTAATGTTAGTGTCCAACTCTCATTTTATTGATAGCTCGACTTTGTGTACCCCTCAATTCTTAGGCCTCATTAAACAAAACACACTATTAGAAAAGGGGCTAAGGCCACGGTTTGCCTAGCCACGGCAAATTAACAGTAGACATTTACCTAGTCAACATCCTTTAGTCATGGGTAGTATGTGGCTAACATGAATACACTTATAAAGAGGTTTTTTTGTAGTAATAAAAAGGCATTACTTGGAGTTTTCCATTTCACAAATTAAAAGGGGGTTGTGATCATTAATTTAGAGTTGTAGTTAATTAACTAACTTATGCAAAATGTAATTAACTACTAGTTCCTCAACTGAACTCCATTTGGAAACTATTCTGTAATCTTCTGGAGGAAAAAATTGTACAAGCTAGCTAGGGACCACTACTATCAGGTTTTTAAATGCTTCTGCATATATATACTATGCTGCAAGCAGAAATAATGTTGAATAAATCGTTGGTCAAACAGACCCTGCAGGAACCAATTTTTGTGACATGATACGTTTCATTAATTTAGAGAATTTATTTTTTTCAGTGTACAAAGGATCAGGACCATCCATGTTGATGGCCAATAAGATCAAAGTCTTCCCAAGTTTCATATATATTTTATATTTATAGACAATAAATAATAAATCTATTTATTTTACAATTTTTTTTATGTATACTTAATTGGACTGGATCATGACAAGCACGTGCTCTGGAAAATCATGTTCATATTGTATATATATCTCTATAAATATTCAAAAATTACTATGAATTAGCTAGATCTTTATTCTCTCATCAAACTGTATTATTTGTTTGGTTATGGATGTACTATATATATGAATATATAATTAAATTAAGATTCCACAGCAAGTGACTAGAACAGCATGTCATCATCATCATCAACAAGATCATCAAAATCATTAGATACTATATTATACAACCAAAATTGATTTCATATATATGGTTAATTACAACAGTTTGTTTTTGCACAGAAATGAAATCATACCAATATTAGAAGAAAAAAGAAAGAAGAAGAAAGAGAGATCTTTTCAATAACTAGAAACTTGAAACTTGAGGGCTTGTTTGATGCTTAGGATTGGATTGGATTGGATAACTCCCTACATCAACACCTTATAAGTTGTCCATCTTAATCCCCGCAAAATGCCAATCATTCACCTCTACTTTAATTTCCTCCTTCAATATGTATTAGATTTAGTAACTTTTTCAATCCAATCCAATGCGGTATGAACATAATTAGTCGCTTAACTTGGCATATTTTTGCATCAACTAGTATAACTAGGAGATCAGTGGGCTCAGTGCACAGTGTGATCTCACCACAAATTTTTATTATATAAAATATGACTATATAACACTAACATATAAAAACTGATCATTGAATCACAATGCGCCCAGGAATCGAGTCGGTGTAACTCTTAGGTTTCAGTGATGACACGTGGCGATATGTCATCTGCCTGGAGCAAGAACATGGTGTGTTCATCACTCTGACTGGTCAACACTTGGACCCTTCCTCACGTAGCCCTACTTTTGGCTGTTCCTCAATCACGCTCACACACACCATAAAAACTGATTCCATCCAAACACACTCTGGGAGATATATTTATATATAATATATGTTTTTTTTTTCTTTCTCTACATTTTCTAATTTTCACATACTGAAAAAAAAAAACTTGGGATTGGATGTAGATTGGATTAATTTCGTGCACCTCTAGCTCTCTCTCTTGAGTTGAGTCTTTTGATTGACCTCTCACACACGAGGGAGCAGAGAGTTCACTTGAGAGATCCAAAGCCCAATTTGGAAATTATTTTGGAAAACACAAGATGCAAGGACATTATGGCGTATCTCTCGCAACTTGATGAGTTGATATATTCTCTCTCTCTCTCCAAAACCCTATATAAATACAGACTTAACCCACCCCTTTCTCTCATGCCATTGTCTTCAACATTACCCAACATCCCACAGCTCTGTTTTTGTACTGCACCTAACCCATCTCTCTCTCTCTCTCTCTCTCTCTCTCTCTCTCTCTCTCTCTCTCTCACATGTTCATTTTCAAAGCACCAAGGACTTAGCTCCATAACTTGTCTTCACTTTCCTCGCTTTCTAAAATTGAATATCCACCTTCTGATTGTTGCTGATATTCATGCACTTTGAAGCCCGGACACTTATAAATTCCTTCTCATTTGTCCATTTGAGTGTCATCACTAACTTTCTTGCTCTTTGAGTATTTTAGACTCCATTTACATCTTATACTTAAGAACATGTCCAGCCGAAGGTCAAGATCTAGGCAATCAGGTGGTGCAAGAATCTCGGACGATCAGATTAATGATCTCGTTTCGAAGTTGCAACAGCTTCTTCCCGAGATTCGTAATAGTAGACGTTCTGACAAGGTACATATATCTATCTATTTTCTTTTTATTTTTTATTTTTTATTTCCTCTTAGGTTTGGCTTCTCTTTCATATGAGATCTCTATCAAAAGAGGGAAAACAGACTTAATCTAATTAAACAATTCAGAATTAAGTGGTTTCTTTCCATATAAAGAAAAGCAAAAAGGTTAAGCAAATAATGATGCTAATGAGTCAAGTAGTTTGTAATCGAAAGCAGCCGCTACAATATTTTAGTTAATTCCCTATATATTTTACTATTTTGATCAAGAAAAAAAAGAGAGAGTAGAGATTGATTTGATTGTGGGGCGCTTTTTCAAATAGTTGTTCCATCTATTTCTCTCTTAATTTAATTCTTAGCAAAAGTTCCACCAATTTTTGGAAGAAGTTAAAAGAAAATAACAGATATACATATATAAATACTTTTCAATTAATAAAAATGAATTATATATATGGACCCAGGTTTCAGCAGCCACGGTGCTACAGGAAACGTGCAACTATATAAGAAGCTTGCACAGGGAAGTGGATGATCTAAGTGAGAGGCTGTCTGAGCTTTTGGCAACAACTGACAGTGCCCAAGCTGCTGTGATCAGGAGCTTACTTTCGCAATAGAAGGAAGGATGGCTATGATTAATTACTTTAATTAATAGAGTATCATCACTTAATTATGTAATAGGGGCATCCATCGATCCGTCGTTTTTCTTCTCTGATCTATTCTCTCTATGTTTTCCTAGGGTTTTTGTTCAGTAGATTAAAATTATGACGGTCTCTAGAAGATCCTTTTGCAAAGCTGTGTACTACTTACTGGGTTAATTATGGAGTTGATATAATAAAAGGACTCGATCAGTTCTTACAACTATTTTTGAGCCTCTCTTATCTTGTCCATATGTTACTAGCTTTTTGTGACTAGTAAATTAATAGAAACCCTAATTCAGTTTGGATATCTTCTAAACCCTAATTGGAAAGCAAGAAAGAATAAAAGGTTTTAACGTTGTCGGGAAAGCTTGGCTCCTTAAGACAGAGGAAGAACGATTCTCTTTAATTTTAAGGAGCCAAGCTGTGCTCGTACAGTATTGTAGTTGGCTTGTTTAATTAATTCGAGCATGGGTGCAACTTCTGGCTTCTATATATCCATCCATCATCAAAACAAGCATCAAAAGCTGCAAGAGATAAGCAAAGCAACATTGACTTTTTTGCTTTCCAGTCGTCTCCACTAAAGAATATTGTTAATTCCTGCGTGAAAGCGTTCCACATCCAATCTCTAGACAAGAAATTGTTTGCATACTCATGGATAATTAATGACTTGACCGAAACGTATGCGGAGGGTTTGGGGGTCGTGATGACATTTGTTAATTCTTTAATTTCTTATGTTATCCCATTTGAGTAAATCAATATTTCACTAAATCATATATAATGTTTCAATAATTGCGGAATTTATAAATAAATTTTATTTAAGGGATTTGTTGACCAACGCGAATCTCACGGCCTGGTGCTCCAGGCCGAAGGGATCTACGTCAACACGGGTCGTCCTTCTTTGGTACGGTGTGTTTGTGCGCGGGCGTGCTAGTACGGTTTACCGTGCGTTTGAGGATGATGCGATTGGGTGAATAGATGAGTGGCGCGCCTGTTTGAGTATGACTTCTAATCAAAGCGACTATGGCCGAGAGAGGAACTGATCTCGGCCGTTAGGTTCACGGCCTGAGCTACAAGGCCATTAATGGTGGTGTTTATGGTGGGTTTTTAGGTGGTGCTCCAGCGCGTTCCTGGGTGGCAACGGTCGTATGATATATGAGGTGAACGAAAGAGTAACAAAGATGATGCTCCGGCGCCTTGAGGATCAAGGATCGTATGATATATTGATGAATTGATTTTTCTACAAACTGTCACTACGCTTAAGAAAGCAAGTAAATGTATTGAAAATGCATTACAGGAAGATAAATGAAAAAAGGTAAATGACATGAAAAATAATCTGCTCCGTGGGAGGCTTGTGTGTGGTGTTTGAACCCTTTAAACGTAGTTGGAGCCTGATATTTATAGGAGAAGTCCTGAAGAAACAGCAAGACTGAAAATCTCCATGATGAGGTTAATCAGAGCTAATGGGTAGTTGAGTCGACATTTGGGAACGTGAAGTATGGTGGTGTGACTCCCATAAATCCTGGCCGCCGCCCTGATGGTGGGCTTTGCGTCTTGGGCCTTGGAGGAGCATTTAATGCTCTGGTATGACGGTTGGTGACTTAATCTTACAAGTCGTAAGATTTTTGTACCTAATCACCATGATTTTACTCACCATACCATGACTTCAATCACTTCCCTTCTTTCCTTGCACATTAAATGCTCTCACGTGGATCATGGGCCCTCCGCTGTAGTCAGAGGCGTTGTTTCATTAAATGAAGCATGGGACCTTGACGCTACGTGGCGACGCCACTTGACTTTCCTATCTTGACCGTGTATATGAGGAGTTATCACTCCCTTCGTCCTCGGCCGAGATCCCGAGGCCGTGAAGGCTCCTGCCTTCGCAGCTCACCTTTGTTTTACGAAAGAAAGCAAACAACGACTTGCCACGTTCGGCTTATGGGTAGGTGCTAGGGCCGAGAGGAAGTTCCTTCGGTCAGTTTTATCGGCCGAGATTTATTAGGTACAAACAGGATTTTATTGTGAGATTCACCACGCATTCTATTTCAATATTCGATCGTCTATTTATTTTTGTAATATTATTCAAATTTATAAAAAGAGAAAAAGAACCTAAGAATTTCGTTTAATATAGATTGCCTATTCTAATCAAACACAAAAAAGGTATAATAAGTTGAGACCCAAAAAAGAATTGGATTCGGCCAAAAAAAAACAAACAAATAAATAAATAATTGGACTTCAAGTGCTTGATTGAACTCATTGAAGTAAACATTTGTATTTGGACAGGCAAACCTGTTCGGTTTTAGACAAATTCTATATATATGGGGAAAGGGCAAACCTTTTTGACCTATAATATTAACAAAATTTCTCAAATATTATTTGTTATAATTAATATGCTCCCATGCATTTTTCGTATTATTTGTAATAGTTGAATATTGACCACGCAAGAATCAATAAGGAAAGTTAGTACTACACTTTTATATATATATATATATATATATATATATATATATATATTTGGTTCATCCATTGTGTGATCGAAGTATTATAATTTTCAGTTGGGCTCTTCTGTGCCAAATTATATATTTCAGATCAAATCTCATTGACGCTTACAATCAAATAACTGAAAAATCGTTTTCAGTTATAAAATTGATTTCCCAATAGTGACACACCTTCCACGATAGCCTAACAGATGAGGCAAAAGCCTTAGCCATATGAGATATGGTTTGGAGGTCTGTTTTGACTCGGTGCAAGGGGTTGAGAGTTGTGGGTTGTAATTGAAATGTTCTTTGTTTTTATTCACAATGCAATATTTTAAACTACTCTATTAATTGTGGAGGGAAATTCAAACTCATATAAAAAAGGACCAACATACTATCCTGATCAATTATTCTAATATAATGTTCATTTCGTTAATACATTTCAAAGTTTTATTCTCATATTCACCCAAAAATAAAAGGCAAACCTTGGGCCTCTGGCTTATTGTTGGTCCATGCATTTGTCTTTCCTTAATTTTTACTAGAGTTAATTTCTTGGGCTAGACACAAACCCTAGCTTTTGAGAGGAGGTCATTTCACCTTACCAAGAGGGAGGAGGTCACGACCCCTCCCCTTCTTCCCTGTTTCTCAACCCTATTTTGAGTATCTTTCAAGGTTCCTCTCGTAGCATTTGGCTTCACCCATTTTGCTGGGTCTGAAGCTCTCGCATTCTTGAGAGTTGGTGACTTGATCGAGTTTTCTTGCTTGGATCTAGGGCTTTATGCCTCTAATCTTGCTAGTTTCTCCAAATCTTTACCATTCTAATCCTCTCAGTGTTTTCCCTTGATTGTCCTTCAATTGGTTGTTGTTTTCTTCTAGATGTATCGGTGATTTCGAATCTAATGGTGATGGAGTTTTTCGTTTGATGTTGGCTATCACTTAAACTCTCTTTCTCACCTCTCCATCTGGCTTCATCTCTTGGTTACAACAGCTAATCCGAAAAGCGATTTCTCACGAACGTCTTGGAAGATGTGTACAGCTACGGCACAGCTACGTCTCATGTGCTTGCACGACCTTCTTCCTTCTTGTTTCATGGTTCTGGTTCTTTGGGCTTTGTGCTGTTTTGAGAGTTGCTAGACTACGTTTTTCAGTTGTGTCTGTTGATGTTTTGTTCAATTGGGTGTTATGCTGGTTTAGTGCAACTAGTTTTGTCAAATTTAATTTTGTTTATATACTGGTATAATTATCTGGGATAGTCTCGTTGTCCATGTCCATGTGATATTGCAGATTAGTTCGTTCCTCTGAGCTTCCTTACTAGGTTGCTATGTGTTATAACCCGATCCTAAATTAATATTTAATTAATAAATATTCAAGTAAAATACAATTTTACCTTGAGAATATTTTAATGGGTTAAAATTTGACTTTTGGTTTGGGAACGAATTTCGGGTTTTTTTAGTAGTACCGTTAAGTAGACCACGTCGAGATGAATCCGTATACATGTAATGGGCTTAAATTGGAGTTGTAATGAAGAAGTTATGATCAAAAGAAACATAGTGGCAAGATTGGGTTTATTAAAAATCTGATTTCTCCTTCTCTCTCTCTCTCTCTCTCTCTCTCTCCCTGAGCCCACCCCCCTTCTAGCGAAATTACTCCAGCCGGCCACGTTTGGTCGGCCACCATTTTGAGTGGCACCGGTCCCAAAAGAACCAGCACACTCCCCTCTACCCATCCCGAACCTTCCCAGCCGCCACAGCGCGTCGCCATTCGTCGGAAAACGCAGAGATTTGGCTAGTTTTCTCAAAACTTCCCGGAGCTTGTTTTGGCGATTGCGGACACCAATTTTGCGATCTAGGTATGCTTTTTCATCCTCTCAATGTGTTCTAGTTGATGGTTGGGTTGTTTAAGATCAATTTCTGCGTTTTGTAACTCGATGTAACGATTGAAATTTGGCCGATTTTTGGCTCGCAATTCCGGCCATCTCCGGCCACTTTTTGCCCATGGTCCAAGAACAAAAGTTGCTCAATTCATTGTTCTAATCATGTGGGTACAGGTCTTGACTGGCGGTTTGGAAATTTTCGGATCGTCGGAATTACTTTGGCCACCCATGCGTTTCCAGCGTGTGGGCCATTCTGTGGCTGGTATTTGAGTCCTAAAATGATCCTCATGTCGTCCTGAGCATGACGGTATGCTTGGATTTGAATTTGGTTATCGTTTGACTTTCGATCAGATATCGCATTTTGGGCGTTATCTAGGTTCGATATGTTCTAACCGTTGGATCGACTCCTTTTTCATATATGTTGACCTAGGCATCCCTAGGATCGTGTAAGAATTTGTGAATCATGAATCGGAGAGTCTCGATACTTCGATTCAATGATTCAAAGATTGGGTTAAATGACGACCGTCCGAACGTGTGATCGTGAGCGATCGACCGCTGAATCGGGACCAAACTTGCAGAACGTGTTTAGTAGACTATGTTGAGTTTGTAGGAACTTTTGGATCGAAATTCGGAGGTCGTGGGTTCCGTGGGCCCTGCTGACCATTATGAGAAGTTTGATCCCTCAGTTGACCGAGAGTCTTCCGAGGTAGTTTCATCCTTCGAGAAGTACAAGAACGATCTTATAAAAGAGGCTTGACTATTATGTGAATTATTTTGATTATGAGATTATGTTATAGTATTTTATGGTATTCCTGAGTGTTATTCTTATATTCGAAGGTTATGCAATATTGGAAGTTATGAGATCTCTAGGGATTATTTATTTATTTATTATTATTATGATTATTATTAAAGTATATGACTGAGTGATATTGGATTATTTAGATGTTTATGAGTTACTATGTAATCGCTTTTACTTTCTAAGGATATTATATTATATTTGATTGTGTAAAGTTGGAAACGGCTTATTAACCGGATTTTGGCATGGATAAGAAATTAATTAAATGTCTAATTATATTCTTATATTTAATATATACTCAGTGGCTTGAAATCGATGAATCATGAACGCTAGTTTTCAATAGTATGTGGTACAAATATAAATGTAGTTGAGAACTAATTTTTGGAAAGTTGATAAAAGAGTTGGAAAATGGATTTGTGGAATAAGGGAAAGTTTATGATAAGTTTTGGAATATGATTTTCAAACCCACCACAGGAGTACCCCCCCCCCCCCCAGTTTCCTTTGGAACAGTTTAGTCATTTATGATAATGCCCCACGAGTCTCGGGGACACCTGAACCTTGTGGTGTGAGGATATGCGTTCTCGGGCTGACTACATGTCCCTCGAGTTCTGCGAGGATGTACGTTTTTTGGTTGACTACGTGTTCCTCGAGTTCTGCGAAGATATGCTATCTCGGGTTGACTACGTGTCCCCCAGTTCTGCGAGAATGTAACAGATAGGGTACTTGGAATTGACAGAATATTATTGGAATTGATGGAATATCATTGGAATTGACGGAATATTAGTGGAATTGACGGGTTATGAATGGGGGTATGCTTAGGTGGAGAGTATTTGAGTTTTGAGATGTTTTAAACAAAAATTGATGATTTTATCTTGGTACTTATATTGGTGAAGGTTTTAATATATGTTTTCCAACTTATGAGACAAGGATTGAGAGTTTTCTAAGTTTTAAGGATTTTATATAATTCAGAATTATTTACTTAAGTAATGAATTTGATTTTACATGTGAAAGAGGGAAACATATTTTATAAAAATTGTTGATATTAACATTAAGATTTCACGTGGTCAATGCTATTTTAATAATTTTCTCGTTTTCCTACTTATAAATAAGTTAATTATATATATATTTATTTATTTATATTTATTCATGTACATGTGGGATGAGTGGAAGATTAGTTCTAATATTTATAGCCCTTGATTGAGTTTCAACGGATTGATTTGAATTACTTATGAAGGTTTTATTTATTTATTTTATTTGATTAAGTTACCTATGTTTACTTATAATTTATATAGAAAGAACTTTATAAGGCTTGATCCCTTAATAAGGGTACGTAGGCAACCTAGATTTACTAGGTGTAACCACAAGATGAAGTGTTGAAAATTTGTTCAGTTAAGTTATATTGGAACTTGATAACGTATTCATGTTGTTCTAAAGGTTGTGACCAGTTTCAGATGATTGGGATTTTAATTTCAATTTTAACTGTATTTTTTACAAGTGAAAAATTTATTGGAAAATGTCCGTTTTTCAGGGGAAACTCTGCCGGTTTTCCGGCATAAGTTAAACCCTTAAGTGTGTTTTTTATTTTGCAGTTTAGGGCAAGAAGGGTATTCTGGACATTTATGCCCAACACCTGCCAGTTGTAGGATACGCATAGGGTTTGACACAGATTCCAAAGTGGAATTTGGGTCGGGTCCTATCACTATGTCTTGTTGTATTTGTGTCCTCCTCATTTTAGGTGAGGTTTCATAATGAAATATCATCATTTGACCAATTTTTTTCTTCTAGGGCTTAATGACACGTCTATATGTTCATTGATTGCAGGTTTCTTAAGAACCTTTTGATTTAATTTTCACAATGATCTTTTTGTTATAATCAGGTTGGAAATAACCCATCACAAAAATTATAACTGGAAGTGCTAATCACACTTACTTTTTCTCTTCGTTTATAGTCTGCATTATCTTTACTCTATGAATCTCCATTGCATCAGATATCTCTCTCTTTGTTGTTAGTCATGAGACCTCTCGCTTTCTCTTTATGAAAACCCTAAAAACTCACAACCTCACTTTTCTCTCATTCACCTTCAACCCACTGGCGGACCAAGCATTTTATCCATGTGGGGCCTTGGTTAATGACTTTGGGCTACATATGGTTGAGCTAAATATTTTTTTCTTAAAGTGGGGGCTAAGATTTGGGCCAAAATGGGCAGAATTGGACATGTTTCCCTTTCTTTGGCCAAGTAGGCCAAATGAAGGATTTTTCCTTCTTCTCTTGAGATGCGTAGGCGTGCCACCACCAAGCCACTTGATGGCTTGGATGGAAAGATTGTGTGAGTGTGTTACGCTTCTAACTTTTTGATCAAACGACTGATTGGCCAAGCAAGGAACCTCCTTTTAGCATAGGTTCTTTCACTTCATCGGGTCAATGATGCATGGTTGAGCTTTGTATTATTATTTTTAGGATTTTTGGGATTTTTGTGATGAGTGCAATGAACGTAAATGCAATAAACAAAATGACAATAATGTAAATGCGATAAAATAGATTAAAGCGATAAAGATTGGAATTAAACTTGAATTTAAAGACAACTGAAAGTAAATTGCAAGAAAGTTAGCTTACACTAGGAAAATGAAGAACTTGGATAATCTAAAGTGCATGAAAGATAAAATCCTAGACTAGGCTTTGAAAAATGCATGATAAAAAGATAGAGTTTGTGTGTTGAGTTGGAGGTTCTTTCCTCTTCTTCTGAGGAGCTATTTATAGAGCTTTCTCTCATGAGTTTGGCCATTAAATGACCTC
The DNA here is from genome assembly GCA_018703695.1 of Prunus fruticosa. Taxonomy (NCBI): domain Eukaryota; kingdom Viridiplantae; phylum Streptophyta; class Magnoliopsida; order Rosales; family Rosaceae; genus Prunus; species Prunus fruticosa. The sequence goes on along the minus strand of CM031921.1, from coordinate 27,555,143 downwards.
AACTAACTTTCACTGAAAATCCTTACAAGATTAATGCCTTCCGGAGCTCTAGGCATTTAATGAGGAGTTCCAACCATCACCAACCCATCTGGTTGGTCAATGAAATGGCATTGGAATTGTGAAACTCTTCTCTTGATTTGAGATGCAATAAGTCTTTGGCAATTAATCATTTCGTCTTTGGACTCTGTCACTTGTAAGGAAACTTATGCTGGAATTTCCCATCCTAACATCATAGGTTGAGCCTGGACTTGTGGATGTTTGGTTTGACATCTAATGGAACATCATGACTCTCAGAGCTCTTGGCTTGCCTTGACCTGACTTGGAGTTTGGCAACCTGGACTTTGGTTTTCAACCCAACTTGGTCTTTAGTTTCCAACCTTGAGATTGCTAAAAATGGTGCAAACTGTTGTAAAGAATGTGATGGAGCCCACATAAAGAAAAGATGAGAATAATGGTGAAGCTTGTCTGCCAACACCCACGTGAAGCCAAAGGAATATGAGTAAGCAACCACAAAATTTTGCCAAGAAATAAGGCTTCCCCCTTCCTTTACTTGACACACCATCTGAGAAGAAATGAGAGCCTAAGCAGAGAGGAAAGAAAAGAAGAGAAGAAAGAAAGAGGGAGAGTGAGAGGAGAGAAAAAGATAGTAGAGAGAAATTCTCCAAGAGAGAAAAATCAGTCAGCCACATATATTGTAAACACTATAGTTGTAGCCCTATTATTTTATATAGTGGAAAAGTTATATATATATATATGTTATTTGTTTCATTATGATTACTTTTAGCCACTTGGTGACTTTGAACTCCACTCTTGTCATTTGTTTATTATTTATTTTAGGCAGAAAGTTTTGATCCTAACTTCGGAGTTCCATATAATAATAAACAGTATGGGCTTTGAAATACAATAAGAGGGCACCTCCCCCCAAAAAGGAGGGGGAACCACCTTTCTTCCCAGTCCAGGAAAGCCCCCTGGCCCGAATTGATATAAATTCATAGTTAGGTTAGCCAACTCTCTAACTCTCAAAACCCTAACTGTCACCGTCATGTTCTTAAAATATGCTATGATGGCTTTCCACGGTCATAGAATCAATATGCCGATGCGCTGGCAAGTTTAGCAGGCAGCCTGGGAGGAGAGGTTTGACTTCCAAGAGCTGATCCTAGCTTGGACCGATCTTTGTGTAAATCCTGATTTGGACTTGGGATTTAAGTCCATACTTGGACTTTGACTTCCATCCCTACTAAGAGTGTAAACTCCAACTTGGACTTGGGATTTAAGTCCTGACTTGGACTTTGGCTGCCATTTTTGGGCTTATCAACCTTGCTTTGGGACTTCACTAACCTTGCACGACTTATCAACCCACTGCGAGCTCTCGCTATTTTGGGTGGATTTATTTAGGCTCAGACAAGATCATATGGGGGTTAAAACATTAAACAAACCAGGTATATGGAGAGAGTTTGACAAGGCGTTAGGTTGAATTTTTTTCTACCTACACTTGTCATTAGCTTGAAGTCTGCCATGCTTCAACCTAACCTAAACCCACAATTACCCAAAGATCCTCATACCTTTGACTTGTTCCTTTCTCATTAGCATTTCACTGTGTTCCTCAATTGTGATGGACTCTTCATCACAAATGAGCCTACTTCAATGTGTACAAAGCCTTTCGACTCTATGACAACCTCATCATCACAATCAAGAAGGTAAGTGACTATCACTTGGTGTTTCCAAATCTCCAGCTGACACGTGACTATTTTTGCCACGTAAACATATATATAATTAGATTGACTAATTGTGTAACTACTAGAGGGGTGAATTTGCAGGTTTTTTGTGATTTTAGGTACCCATTTGTACAATCTTACGAGCTGAACACGTGACTATTTTTGCCACGTAAACATATATATAATAGATTGACTAATTGTGTAAGTACTAGAGGGGTGAATTTGCAGGTTTTTTGTGATTTTAGGTACCCATTTGTACGATCTTACAAGTTCGGATATGACATGTGTGGTACTCCTTATTCCCTTAGGGTTTGTCCTATGAGGTTGTCCTAGGAAGGTTTTAATAAAGCCATTGTATCATGTCGTTCTTTGTACGTCTTTGGTTCTATGAATGAATTCTTTCTCAAAAAAAAAAAAAGTTCGGATATGAATATGAAAAGATCCCGAAAATCGGAGGCTTATACGTAGTTGATCCTTAAAAATAATACAAAAACTACACTCCATTGTACATAAATAGCCCATTATCTCCCAAAGCAACAGTCAAGTCTATAATGTGGCCCATTAGCATTATTGCAACAGCCCAAGACATATGTTCATTGGCTTTGGGGACTTGAGTGAGCCCAGACCACTACAAAATTCCCCGCCCCATGGCTCGAAACGACGTCGTGCGGTTTTAGACGTTCGTTGACAAAAAAGAACATTACTCCAAGGAGAAAAAGAAGAAGAAATTCAGAGCCCGTCAACAACGAAGGGAGGTTTTGCAATTTCCATGCCTTAAGCTTGTGAAAGATCATCAAATCCTTCTGGTACGATCTCAACTATCTTTAATCCCATTTTTTTCATTCTTAAATAGTTGTTTGTATTTGTTTTACAATTATTGATGCAATCACAGATTAATTAGTTCATGTGAATAAGAATATTTTTGATTGATATGTAAATCTATTCTTTTTCATTTTTCATTTGATTTTTGGTTCTTTTCGCAGATTTCTGAAGTGGGTTTTGAGTTATTGGTGAGACTGAGTGAGGATGGTGTTGGTGTTGGCCTTGGGGGATTTACACATACCCCACAGGGCACCTGATCTACCTGCCAAGTTCAAGTCCATGCTTGTTCCTGGCAAGATCCAGCACATCATTTGCACTGGAAATCTTTGTATCAAAGTATGTTTCTTTTCAAGTTTCTGCCAGTTCTTCATTGATTTCCTTCAGTTTTCCTTACTGGGTCTAGCTTAATTTACATTTCGAATTACTGTGTTTTTCTTTGTTTGGTATCCCAGAAAATAAAATCTTACATATAGGAACGGCATTCCCTATCCAGGTTCTTGTCAAACTTATGTGCATGTTGCTGTATAGACTTGTATCAAGAATAATTTCAACTAATGGCAATTTGATACAACTATAGGAGATGGTATGCATCGACCCATGTTTTAGTTTATTCTGAATTCCATGAATTTCTACTTAGCCACCGCTTGATTGGGTAATGTCTGCATGTACCTTGTTGGAATTGCTAGATTCTTGGATATAACATTCATTTGGTTGATTTATACAGTTGGTTGGAATTGATTAATTTGCTAGATTCTTGCACAGACTTTGGCGGATATTGCGAATATGTCATATATTTGTGTCATCCTATATGCCTGGTCTTAGACATATCTCAAGTATTGTAACAGCTCATGCAACTGCTAATGATTTACCTTTAATTTTTGTAGCAGTACTACTATAGAAATATGTTTGTCAATTAACAAATTAATTTGGCTGTACATTATGCCACTTCTCAGAAATTTGTTACTAATGATTTCAGGAAGTTCATGACTACTTGAAGACCCTTTGTCCCGACTTGCATATTGCTCGAGGTGAGTATGATGAAGAGACAAGATATCCAGAGACCAAAACGCTAACTATTGGTCAGTTTAAGCTCGGGTTGTGCCATGGCCACCAGGTTTGCTTTCCCTTTATCTCTTCACTTATTTCTATCTGTATCGGTGAGCAAGTTTGCTTTAGTATCTTAAGAATTTGGATTGACCTGTCAATAAGCAGATGATCTTGCCCTGTTTAAATAATCTACACCAAGTAATATTCCGGTTGTTTGGATCAAATACGTATGCTGGTTTACAATTTCCTTACCCTCAGTTACTATTATAATAAGCTTATGATGTCAATTCATCATATGCCCATTTTTGGATTCTCCTCATTCTACAATGCCTTCAACATAAAGCAGATTACACTTTCTTGCACTTCTAGGCAAAAAATGAGAAGACAGTGGGAAAAAAGACTAGGAGGAATACTTTTTTTTTTCTTTTAGCGCATAAGAATAAATAATACTTGAAACATGTCCAGTAATTCTTGGGAAGAGACCAATAATAATTTGCATTAGTTCATCTGTTTATTTGATCTAGAAAAGTTCCTTTTAAGAGTAGCAAATGGAATTTTAGCTCCTGAAAGACTTTGAGTAAATCAGTACCTCTATCCAAGAGAATGATTGCTGCTTTGTAATGAGTGTAAGTAGTTCTAAAATGCTGTTATTTGGAATGAGGTAATTAGATGTGGTACCGTAACAGTGTTTACGTTTGGCATATCTCATTCATTTTAAATTTGATGGTGATGAGAGAAATTTATCTCAAGGATTTGCTTTGTCCTTTTATCTGACCATATTTCAGGCAGTGATCATGAAATCGTAATTGGCTGTGATGTTATGTAGGTTATTCCATGGGGGGACCTAGACTCACTAGCCATGCTTCAAAGGCAGTTGGACGTAGATATCCTTGTGACAGGTCACACCCATCAGTTCACAGCCTACAAACATGAAGGAGGCGTCGTCATAAACCCAGGGTCTGCCAGCGGCGCCTATAGCAGCATCACCTATGATGTCAACCCAAGCTTTGTCCTCATGGACATTGATGGCCTTCGTGTCGTTGTCTACGTGTATGAACTCATTGATGGGGAGGTTAAGGTTGACAAGATTGATTTCAAGAAGACAACTGCCGCTCACTCTGCTCATTGAAATCAAATTGCATGCACTGTTTATTCAGAGACTTAAGAATTCCTCAATCTTTTCTGTTAGTGATGGATTGCCATTATCTTTGTATTTGTGTCAATGGTGAAAATTCCGGCTTTATAGCGATTGACCATAGGAGTGTTATTTCATGTTGCCCTTTCCAAAGATTTGATCAATTTATAATATGCTTGACTCTTACATACGTCCGGGACTGTTATTTGCTCGTATGCCAGACCCTTTTGCAGGATGCAACACATCCTTCGAACTTAAAAATTCATTTGCGCAATATGACTTCATTTCAAAGGAACAAAAGAGAGAGAGAGAGAGAGAGAGAGAGAGAGAGAGAGAGAGAGAGAGAGAGAGAGAGAGAGAGAGAGAGCGGATTAAAATAATGTTGCTTAACTGCTTAACAGAGGAGGACTTGAAACTTAACTACTTAAAGAAGGGTCCCTGTATTTTTTTTGTTTTCCCCAGTCCTTTGTTAAATCATAACCCATTGCAAGACTTGAAACTCAAATCCTACATGTCTCCCAAACCATCCATCGTCAAATTCAAGCGTAACCCATTTCAAGATATAACTTCACTCTTGCAAAAATGCAAACACAGAGACCAACTCCATCAAATCCATGCGCGTAACTACAGGCCTCGTTCACAACCTTCCAATAGCAAGCAAACTTGTTTCATCTTTTGCCTTAATTGCCCTCCCCGCCACAAATTTCACTGCCCGTTTGATTGCCGACCGAGTAGACGGTCTCGATACCTACACCTGGAACACCATTATCAGAGGTTATTTGGCCGGAAATCATCCAAAAGAAGCGCTTTTGGTTTATTCCCATGTGAGAAGAAAGGGTCTGGAGGTGGATAGTTATACCCTGCAGTTTGCTATTAAGGCATGCCGGCTTATGCCAATAATTCTTGAAGGGAAACAGTTACATAACCACGTTTTGAAACTGGGTTTTGTCTCTGAGATCATAATTCAAACTGCCCTTCTGAATATGTATGGTGTTTTTGGTGAGCTTAGATATATGCAACAAGTATTTGATGAAACGCCTCAGAGGGACTTAATTATGTGGAATTCTATTGTTGCAGCATATGCTCAGCACAATTTCCCTTATAAGGCACTTGCAGTTGCCAGTGCCATGGCCAGTGACGGTTTGAGACTAAATGGACTAAGTGTTGTTAGCTTGCTTTCTGCTTGCTCGTCTTTGCAGGCCTTGAGGCAAGGGAAGGCAGTTCATGGCTATGCGATTAGAGGACACCTTCTTGATAATCATGATGTTTTTGTTTACAATTCTTTGGTTAGTATGTATTCAAAATGTGGGTTTTTATCAAATGCTAGCCGGGTATTCCAGATGATGCCTATAAGAAATGTGGTTTCTTGGACTTCTATGATCAATGGTTTTAGTGAGAACAATTATCTGAAGGAGGCATTGGCTCTGTTTGAAGAGATCGAGGCTAAGAACATAAGACCAGATGAGGTTACCATTTTGGGTGTTATTTCAATGTCCTCCAAGTTACAAAGCTTCAAGCTCGGGGAGTGGATTGAGCATTATATTGAGAGGAATGGATTTAGAACAGGGAGTATAGCCATGTCAAATGCACTGATGGACATGCATGCCAAATGTGGGAACATCAAGAAAGCTTGTCAAATTTTTGATGGGATGCCAGAGAAGTCGTTAGTGTCTTGGACTACTATAATACAAGGGCTAGCGATGAACGGCCTTGGAAGGCTAGCTCTGGCTCAGTTCTCTCAGATGCAAAAAGAGGGCTTTAAGCCAGATGGGATTGTCTTCCTCAACGTATTATCTGCCTGCAGCCACGCCGGTATGATGGACGAGGGGAGAAAGTGTTTTAATTCAATGGTAAATGATTTTCACCTGAAACTGTGGATGGAGCACTACGGTTGCATGGTTGATCTCCTATGCAGAGCTGGATTGGTAAGCGAGGCATTTGAATTTGTTCAAAACATGCCAGATAAACCAGATACAATAATATGGCGCATGCTGCTTGGGGCATGTCAAGCCCAAGGAGATGCTAGTCTAGCGAGTCAGATTATGAACCATTTACATGACACCGGGCCTAAAAATAGTGGAGACTATGGACTGCTGTCGAATATGTATGCCGCCATGGCTGAATGGGATAATGTCAAAGAGATAAGAAAGGTGATGAAAGAGAAGGGAGTTGTAAAACAAGATCCTGGAAGCAGTTCAATCGAATTGTAAATCCAATGAACGCACTATTTTGATTTCAAATTTAATAACTTTGACTCTTTTGGATGAGGTTGGTTTGTTTAGGGTTTCCGTTTTAATGTAATTTTATTGGAAAAAGGAAGTTAAAGAATTTGAGTAGCTAAAATCAAATTTAAGATAACCCTATTCCTACATAAATCAGTAAACCTTTTTCAAGTATGACACAGACATAACGACCAAATTTAATTAACATGTTTTATCCTTAACTTCAAAGTCACTCCTATCCATAAACCAACAGGCTTTGCAATACAAATTCGAACTGAATTAGCAAAATTTACAGACAATATAAATACTAGGCATTAGCAATCAATAGCCCCCATATGAGAGCGTTTTCCCTTATTTCTTTCTTTGCCCTTGTAATATTTGTCTACATGTCAAGCTACAGAGCCTTTTCGAGTTGTGAAGTATGGCAATCAGAAAATTTCGAACCTGGGGAAGAAGATTTTCTCTACCCAAGAAAACCCGAGTTCTTGATTGAGATTTTTGCTTCCTTTACAAGGGAAGAAGATTACCCTCTAGTTCCAAGGTCTACTTTACACTTCCATAAGTTCAAGGAGCAATGTCACCTTTTAACAGAGAGCAGAACATCCTGGTCTTTGATATCCAACATGCTTACTCAATACTGGTTCCCTATCATGTTCAGCCCTTCATGATCCACACGATTTCTACTCGTGCTCGTGAGATTGCCGGTGAGCCTGAGAACAGGAACCGAAACACAATTCCGATACTAGTGTCCCTTACAGTTGGACAAGAACCATTCTTGGAGGACCAAGACGAACCCGAAATTTCTGATCATGTGTTACAGTTGGTGCGCGCAAGAAAGTCAGCAATTGATGAGCTAGAGAAGGTGAAAGTTGAAGGCTGTGCAAAGCCTTGTGTTATATGTTTGGAAGAGATTGTAAATGGTTTTGAAGCCACTCGCATGCCTTGCTTTCATGTCTACCATGAGAGTTGCATAGTGAACTGGCTGGAGAAGAGTCACCTCTGTCCGTTGTGCCGGTTTGAGATGCCGGTCGAATTCTCATGACAAATTTATGTAATTTTTGTTTCATTGTTTTGATAGTTCTTGTGATTATAAATTCTTTGCAGAATGGTCAAGTTCTTGATGTAGAATCAAGAATGTGTATAAAAGTTTGTTGACGCCAAAAAATGGTTTTCCGATTTCTGAGGGTCAACTTAATAATTGTATGCCTTCCTGCGGTAGGCTAAGGGCTTCGGTAGGGATCCTTATCTGTAAAATAAGATAACGATCGGTAAGACCTAGGGTACCCGTGTGGTACCGGCCGTAGGCTCTCCGATGCTTAAGTAAGTTCGGGATTTATAAACTTGAACTGACAGATTAATAGGCTTGTATGACGTACCTTATCATTCCGCTCCCTTCTATTTTGGGATGGCTGATCCCTTTTTATAGGCCTTGGGAGGTAGCGCTATTTGTAATCTGTCGATGTGGGACCTGTGGACGTCGCTGGGGAGCATGCACGTGTCTTAAGAGAGGCGATGCCTAAGTGGTGCGATCGGTAGACGGTGGTGCCGAAGGCACCTCTGTCCAGGGTCGATTTGTCCCACGTGTCTTGCTCTTATTGGCTGCTTATTCTGGGTGTAAACAGGAGTCCCCCAAGTTTCTGAGCGAGATTTCTCGGTCGGGGACTTGGTTGGTGTCTGGCTTCCGCAAGGCCACCTTACCGTTCGGTAGCTCGATGAGGGAGCGCCGGGCGTCCTGCCGTTCGGTAGCCCGATGAGGAAGGGCTGGGCTGCCCACCGTTCGGTAGCTCGTTGAGGGCGCGCTGGGCTGCCCTACCGTTCGGCAGTATGCGACGCCTTGATGGGGTGCCGGTCGTCAGTTAACTTGGGCAAGTTCAATTTTCACTCTGGTTTTCCACGCTTTGGGCAGTGATGGGACGGAACGACGCTTCGTTTTCTGTACCCAACGTGCTGCCAGAAGGCCCGCTCTATGCGTGACACGTGGCGCGTCAAGTCATGCGGACGGCGCATTTAATGCATCGTTTGGCTTCCCGAGGCGTACCGTTGCCATCTTCGCCCTATATATTCCAGTGACTTCTGAGGCGGAATTCACTTTGCATTCGTGAGCGAGGCGAGAGCTCTGTCCAGGCGATTTCCGGCCACATCGAACGGTACCCAAGGCGATTTCTGGCAACACCAAACGGTAACCAAGGCGATTTCCGGCTTGCCCATTCGGAAAACCAAGTGACGTTCACTCTCTGACTTCAATTTTCACAAGGTACTGTTCGGTAATCTCTTATTTCCTTTCCTTTCGTTACGCATACGTCCTTCCTTGGTTTAAACTAGACTAGAACTTTTTAAAAGTGGGGCGTAGTTCGGTAGTCTAGTTGCCATAGGTAGAGATGTAGCAACGGTAGGATAGCTCTTTGCATGGCCCTTAGTTTATTTCCGTCGTTTTTGTAGATGTCTGATAGCGAGTCGGAATACGAGAGCGAGCCCAATGCTTTCAGGATGAGTCCCCCGAGAGGGGACAGTATACCGAGGGTGAGGAGTCGGCTAGGGATGCCGCAGTGGGACTGATTCCGAAGTTGAAGTGGTTGGCGAGAGGTTTACCCTCCTGCGCCTACTCACGAGATCGGTAAGGGACTCATGACCAGTCAGCCCATGCCGTTGGCGGTTGTATATAGAGACGGTCGGCATGTTGGGTTAGACATGCATTCCGAGCCTGAGGTGGACGTTGGGTCAGGCATGCAACCCGAGCCTGAGGTGGCGGGTGCTAGGATGCCGGAGGCATCTTCCAGTCACATTCCGGAGGCTTCCACTTCTGGCCGTGGAGAGTCTCTCGAGCCGAGCCCAGGCCGAAGGTGACGATAGTGAGCAGCGGGAATCCTAGGGTTCCGAAGGGGTGGCGAGAGAGCAGCTGTTCGACGTGGACTACCTGCCGCCCAATAAGCTAACTTACCGAGAGCTGCAAAAGATCAGGGCGGAGTACAGGATTCCACAGTCGGTAGGGATGAGGATCCCACACCCTACCGAATCTCTCAGGCAAGCCCAAGGACGGCGAGGTCGCCTTCTTCACTGATGTCCTTCAGGCAAGGCGCCAGGTTACTGTTGCAGCCTCCAGTCCAAAGGATCCTGGCTCAAATTGGGTATGCCCCTGGGCAGTTCAACCGAACTCCTGGGCCGTCCTGATGGGGGTCGTGACGGCATTTGGACTTGCCGAAGAGGATGGGCCTTCCTACGAGCAGTTTTGCCATCTGTCCAGCATCACCAAATCCAAGAGTACAGATCATGGTGGCTGGGTTCAGGCGAACTGCCTCAGGGCTTCGGAAAGGGGTCATTTTCTGAATGCCGTGCCGACTTCTCAGAAGTCCTGGAGGAATCGGAGGGTGTTGCTCTCCGGTGATTGGGAATCGCCATCGGGAGTTCCCGTTCGCTTCCACATCCCCACTACTTTTCAGATTGCCGGGAGGTTGCCGCCATACCGATCGGTAGTCCATTATTTTTTGTTTGCACTAACAGTTTTGTTATTATTTTTATTTTCTGCAGGCAAGCTGGAACAGCCCACGGCAACTGAATCAGAGCTTCGGCAGATTGACCAAGTGAGGACGAAGGTCCCTGCCGTGACAGGGAATACCCACAGTTCCTCTTCACTGGGAACCTCGTCAAGGCTCGTCTTGCCAGCCCCCGAGAGTAAGTTCACTGGGAACCTCTTCCTTTGCTTTTGCTAATTTCTTTCGGCTGACTCGTGTCTTCTTTATGTAGTGTCTGAAGCCAGGAAGACTGCCGAGGCCAAGAGCCTCGGAGACCTCCAAACGGCGCCTACAAGTGCTGTCCAAGGGGAAGAAACAACGGCGGCAGCCAGAGGCTTCGGCGGAGAGATAGGGGAGGCTGACCCTACGGGCAGGTCGATTGCCGAACGGCAAAGGCAGCTCCATGCCGACCAACCTCAGGGAGGGTGCCGGTTCAGCGAACCGGTACGCAGCACGGCTGAGGGTGCCGATACTGCGTCTTCCAAGGCGGCCGGGAAACGGCCATTGACGGAGACTTGGATGCCGCCTCCACTCCCAAGAGGGTGCGCCTTGCCGATCCTCCGCGGGCCATCCTTGCGGCCGAGGACGAGAGGGGCCTGACCGAGGCGGTTACGCTCGCGTGCCCTTCGAAGACGGTCCAATTTGCGAACCACATGATCGTGGGCTCGCAGATGGATCTCTCCAGGCCACGGTAACCTCCCCTTCCCGTTCTCTTCTTATTGCTGTTACTTGTTTGGCATACTAACATGCGGTTATTCTTTTCAGGCATCGATGGACATGTGGCTGTGCATGAAGAGAGCCATCAACACTGCCGAGCGCAACAAAAGGCTGTACGATGAGGGCCGCTCTAAGGTCAATGAAGCGGTGAAAACCCTCCAGGACCACGCCCATCTCGTGCAGGGTATGCAGGCTGCCGACGGCAGATCCAGGCGCACGAGGCGAAGCTTGCCGAGATGCGCGAGGCCTTGGACGGCGCGAGCGGGCGGCGAGCGATGCCGAAGAGGCGAAGGGTGCCGTGCAAGCGGCGCTCGAGGCGTCTGAAAGGTCGAAGGCGTCCGAGATTCGGGGCTGCCGTTGCTGAGGCCATCAGGGGATACCGTTCCTCGCAAGAGTTTACCGATCTCTTGGCACGAGGAGGTGGCGTCAGATATGGGGGACCTGATCCACCGCTTCAAGCGGTTCAACCCTGGGAGAAGCTGAATCTCAACTTCGCTGCCGATCCCCCCCTCCACTCCCGGAAGGCGTTACCGAAGAGATGATCGAGGAGTATGAAGGGAGGACGCCCGGGTGACGCCGATGATGGCGAGGATGGCCCCTACGCCGATGCCCTCCTCCGAGGATGGCCCCCCTGCGATGCCCTCCTCCGGAGAAAACTGAAGCCTTATCTTATTTTGTTTTGTATTTTAATTGATGTGTATGATATTCCTGAACATCTAAATGCCGATGGCATTTTTTTTTACTGGTTTAAGTATTATTTTGTCATCGTTACTCAATGTGTTTCAGTTTTATCCTTGTATGCTATTGCCGTAGGCTAAAAACTGTAGGATGCCGTAGGCCAATCTGTAGGACGAGGCCCCAAGCCTTATATCTATAGAAATGCCGTGGGCAAGTCTATGGTTTATTGCCGTAGGCTCGTGCCCAACGTGCGGTAGTGAACGTAAAGAGCATAGTTTTGGATTGCCGTAGGCAAAGTTGCAGTGGCTCACCGAAACATGTTTTTCAAAAATAATGCCGACAGATACGTGTAGCTGGACAATCCCATTTTATATTTACTTGCCGTAGGCAAAAACACAAATTCCCCCCTGCCATTGGCTAGGGGGCTTTACTTAAAATAGCTCTTGAGATGATCCACGTTCCATGGGTGACCGAGGGTTTTCCCATCTGTGCCTCGGAGCCGGTAGGTACCGGACCGAAGGATACCGATGACTTCATAGGGTCATTCCCAGGTAGGTCCAGAGGGTTCCTTCCGTTGGGTCTTTGGTTGCAAGCGAAACTTTGCGCATCACCCAGCCCCCGATTCTGAAGGAGCGGGGTTTGACTCTCGAATCGTAATACCGAGAGACACGCTGCTTGTAGGCTTCGTTCCGAAGGTTAGATGCCGTTCGGCGTTCTTCGATTAGGTCCAGGCTTGTCGCAAGCGCAGCCTCGTTCGCCTTTGGCTCGAAGTTTGCCGTTCGGTAAGTGGACTCGCCGATTTCCACTGGGACAACGGCTTCGGAGCCGAATGCAAGGCTGAACGGGGTCTCTCCTGTGGAGGTTCGGTAGGACGTTCGGATGGCCCACAAAGCTTCGGGAAGCTCTCCGGCCAGGCGCCTTCAGCGCTGTCCAGCTGCCGTTTCAGGAGTTTCTTGATGATCTTGTTCACGGCTTCTACCTGCCCGTTCGACTGAGGGTGAGCTGGGGAGGCGAAAAATAGGTTGATTTTGAGGCCAGTGAGAACTTCCTGAAGAGTTCCGAATCAAACTGCCTACCGTTGTCGGTGATGATTGCGTATGGGATGCCGAACCGGCAAGCAGATGTTGGACCAGACGAATTCCTCGATCCTCGCGGCAGGTAATGGTGGCCAAGGATTCGGATTCTACCCACTTCGTGAAATAATCCACCGCAACGACCGCATACTTAACTTGTCCCTTGCCTTGCGGCATGGGCCCGATCAGGTCAAGTCCCCACTCAGCGAACGGCCATGGGCTTATGATCGGTGTGAGTGGTTCGGCAGGCAGATGTGGAATATTTCCGAAGCGTTGGCATTTGTCGCATTTCTTTACCATCGCTCCTGCATCCCGATGCATTGACGGCCAGGAGTAGCCCTGCGGAAGGCTTTGTGGGCCAAGGACCTGGAACCGGAGTGGTCTCCGCAGACACCACTGTGGATCTCCCGAAGGACGTACTCGCCATCCCCTTCGGTAATGCATTTCATGTAGGGGGTCGTGTAGCCGCGTTTGTACAGGACATCATTGATGACGATGTACCTTGTCGATCGGTAGCGTAGCTTTCTTGCCTGGGCCTTGTCCTCTGGAAGGTTACCGTTCGCCAGGTAGGTGTAGATCGGTGACATCCAGGTGTCCTCATACCGAACGGTACATACGTCAACAGAGGTGGTGCTTGGTTGGGCTAAAATCTCGACGGGATTGTCGGCCAATTTTGTCGTCGATTGCCGAAGCAAGTCGGGCTAATGAATCGGCATGGCTATTTTCTGATCTGGGGACCTGCCGAATCTCGTAGCCAGGAACTGCCGTAGCAATTGGAGGGATGCCGATAGGTAGACTGTCATAGACGCATCTTTTGCCGCGAATCGGCAGTGACCTGGTTCACGATGAGCTGTGAGTCGCTGTGAATGCTGACCTGCTTAGCCCCCATGCTCTTGGCCAGCCGAAGGCCGGCCAGAGGGCTTCGCACTCAGCCTCGTTGTTTGACGTTCGGAAGGCGAATCGGATGGCATATTCTATCTTGGTTCCATCGGGGGCGGTGAGCACAAGGCCGGCTCCGCATCCTTCCTGATTCGCCGAGCCGTCTACATGCAGGTTCCAGACGGGGATGGATTGGTCCAAGAGGCTGCCGTTCGGTAAGCCCACCAAGGAGGGTGCTTCTTCAGGTTCCGATGTCTCGAAGGCGTCAGTTCGGCGATGAAGTCCGCCACGCTGCTTTCCCTTCTCGGGAGGTCTGGGTTTGAACTCTACGTCGAACTCCCCCAGCTCGATCGCCCATTTGATCAGTCGACCGGAAGTTTCTGGTTTTTGGAAAACCTGCCGAAGGGGATGGTTGGTCAGGACGAGGATAGCGTGGGCATGAAAATACGGCCTCAGCCGGGCAGAAACCACCAAGGCTAAAGCCAGCTGCTCGAGCGGGGGTACCGAGATTCTGCCCCTTGTAGGGCCTTACTGACGTAGAAGATCGGTAGCTCTGCCTTCTCTGGGTTCCGTATGAGTCCGAGCTGACGGCAGGACGGGATACCGAAAGATATATAGATAGAATTTCTCCAGGTAGGGGCTTCGATGAGCAGGTGGCGCCCTGGCCATGTAGTCCTTCAAGTCTTGAAATGCCTTGTCGCATTCGGCAGTCCACTCTACATGGTGTTTGCCCCCTTTCAAGGCTTTGAAGAACGGTGCGCACCCTGCCTGTGGCTTTGGAGATGAAGCGAGTGAGGGCTGCCACTCGTCCGGTAAGGCTCTGGATGTCCTTCTGTGTCTTTGGTACCTCCATGTTGGTTATGGCTCTGATTTTGTCGGGGTTTGCCTCAATGCCCCTCTGGTTGATCATGAAACCGAGGAACCTCCCAGAAGACACGCCGAAGGCGCACTTCGTTGGGTTGAGTTTCATTCGGTACTCCTTCAAGATGCCGAACATGAGGGAAAGGTTCGTCAGATGTTCTCCTGCCGTTCGGCTCTTTACTAGCATGTCATCGACGTACACCTCCATCGTGCTGCCGATCTGCTCAGCGAAGATTCGGTTGACGAGTCTCTGATAGGTTGCCCCCGCATTCTTCAAACCGAACGGCATGACGTTATAGCAGTATAAGCCCTTGTCCGTTATGAATGCCGTGTGTTCGCTGTCGGCAGGGTGCATGAAGATCTGGTTGTATCCAGAGTATGCATCCATGAAGCTGAGCAACTCGTGTCTGGGCAGTGGCGTCTACCAGCTGATTCGATGCGTGGCAGCGGGAAGCTATCCTTCGGACAGGCCTTATTGAGGTCGGTATAGTCTTGGCACATTCGCCATCCACCCTTTGCCTTCCGAACCATGACGGAGTTTGCCAACCAGTCCGGGTATACGGCCTCCCGGATGAAGCCTATTGTCATGAGCTTGTCTACTTCGTCCTTCATGGCATCATACCGTTCGGCATCATAGGATTGGCGCTTTTGCCTTACGGGTTTGAATGCCGGTGAGATGCTTAGCTTGTGGCTGATGACGTCGGGGGATATGCCTGGCATGTCGTCGTAAGACCAGGCAAAGACTTCCGAATTCTGTCGAAGGAACTGGATGAACTCGGCACGGAGGGTGGCTTTAGCAGGGTGCCGATCCTTACGCACCGTTCCGGTCGACCTTCGTCCAACGCCACGGTCTCGAGATCCTCGGCAGGTTGCGCCACCGGTGTGGGTGTTTCTTCCCTGGGATCATCTCACTGGCTCGCTACCGTTCGGCAAGTCCACGAGAGCCATGGTTTCTTTTTGTTTCCGAGGGCCTGCCGATCTCACCTGCTGCGGCGTAGCAGTTCGGCCGCTGATCCGGTCGCCCGGACTGCCCCCGTACCGCAGGAGGTTGGGAATTTCATGAGTAGCATGTGGGGTGACAGGTGAGCCTTGATTTCCGTGAGTGCCGTTCGGCCGATTATAACGTTATATGCCGTAGGGCAGTTCACTACAAGGAACTGGTCGTAGACCATGGTCCTCCGTGGGGCTGTGCCAAAGGCAATCGGCAGCTGACACTGCGACCGGCTGGACCAAGTCTCCGAGAAAAGCTAAGGAGAGGCGAGAGCTGTGTGTTGACTTGGCTGGCGTCTATCCCCAGTTCTCCGAAGGCATCGGCAAAGATGACGTTTACCGAAACTGCCAGTGTCGATCAGGATTCTTCCGACATCGAATTCGGCAATTTTCGGCTCGGATGATCATAGGGTCGTCATGCGGGTAGATGATTCCTTCCTCCTCTTCCTCAAGAGAAAGTGATAGGTTCCCACCTAACCTTCGGCATCTTCGCGTGCCGGCTACTCTCGATGCCGAGGACCTGAGGGTCCTGTGCCGCCCTGACATACTGTTTCATCGACCGATTAGATCCCCCGGCGAGGGTCGGGCCTCCATCTGATCGTGCTGATCATGTTGATTTGCCGGTTGCCGTTCGGCGCAGGCGCGCGGGTTGCGGCCTGGCTATGTATTGATCCAGTTTGCCTTCTCGGATGAGCCTCTCCACGATCTTTCGTAGGCTTATGCAGTCTTCGGTGTTGTGGCTGTTCTGCCGATGGTATCGGCAGAACTTTCCGGATCCCGCCATCCTGCCGGCTGGGCTTTCGGAATGCAGGCTTCGGTATGATCTCGTTTTCGTTCATCAGGCACCGCCTCGTAGGAGGTATTGAGCAGGGTGAACACCTCGATCCCCTGGTTATGGGCCGGGCAGCGGCGCTCGGTGGTTATCCCTCCGTCCTGCCCTTACCTTTCTTGGGGTGTCCCTTCTGGGACCCTCCGGCATCTTTGCGCTTGTTGTTGTCAGGGTATTCGGCAACTCCTGCCGCTGGTGCGTATGGCGATGCCTGGGCCGTAGTGGTCCGCTGCATGGGCTCACCCTGCCGAGCCGTAGGCCCGGCCCTTGAATTGAAGTACTCGGCCTTTGCGTGGACTGCCGCCTGCTTCATGAGTTCGTCGTATGTGCGCCAATTGCTACTATGCACGAGATCCGGAAGTGTGATGACCGTAGGCCACTTTTGAAGGCGCCGCAGGCTGCCCTGCCATCGGTATCCGGACATCTAGAGTATTCATGGCTGAACCGTGCGGCATATTCGCGCAACGGTTCGTCTTCTCCCTGCCGAACGGATACAGATCGTCGGCAGAGTGCAGCCTGTCCGTTTGAATCATGAAATGGTTCAGGAAGATTTACTTCAAGCCGTCGAAGGAATCGACTGCCCCTGGTTCCAGTCGGTAGAACCAATTCAAAGCCGCCTCGGTGAGTGAAGAGGGGAACAACAGGCACAGTCCTTCGTCCGGTCAGCCCTCGGCACCCCACGGCTGATTGGAAAGAGTGGAGGTGCGTCAGTGGATCTTCCACTCCAATGTACGGTTTTATGCGCAGGGGCTGCACATCCCGGTCCTGCCGTGAGCTCCTGATGCGTTCGGTGAAGGGCCCTGGTCGAAGCCTTCCCCAGTCCGGCTCCTGCGAGCGCGTTCTGTCGTCCTCCATCTTCTGCATCCTCCGCATCAGGAGGCGGATGGCGGGGTCCCGGTCCGGTATATCCTTGTCGTCATGATGTACCGATCGCTGCTGCGACCTGAAGGGTTAACCTCGGAGAACGTCGTCGGGCGTTCCCGAACGGTAGGTGGACGTGCGATGTGTGGAAGGGAGGTACTCTGGGTCAGACTCTGCCGTGGACTCCAGAACTGGAATCCTTCGTCTGAGACTTTCCCCCAGACCTCTTTGGCGGGGATCCCCCCAGGCGTGCGTTGATCCTGATCGGCGACCCCTGCCGTTCGGTATGTCGCTCGCCTTCTCGATCCAGGCAGCCTATGGCGACAATCGGAATAGACCTTGCTCGGCCCGTGGGGCCTGCCCTTCGGCGCGGGAACTACCAACTGTTCAGACGGCGCAGGCGTCGCCTCTGCCGTCCGTTGCCTTCCCTCTGCGTCGGGGGGTCTGCAAGCTCTCGGGACGACCGTCCGGTCTGTGTATTATGTGCATGCCGCGGTTCAGCAATTGCCTGTGTCTCGTCCACCCTGGACGACAAGAAGTTGTTGTGTTCTTGTAACCTAACCATGTCCTGCCGAAGGGACACGACTTGGGCTAAAAGCTCCGCACTTTCCGTGATTTGGGGAACCAGAGGGTTGGTTGTCGGCGTGTATGGAGGTGGCGCTGGGCTTACCCCACTCGACATGCCGTACGGTACCCCCTCTTGCATTACGAACGAAGCCTTTTCATTGGTTCCCATATGTTCGGGATGAAGGGTCGATTTGTTTAATCGATTCCACAGACGGCGCCAAACCGTTGACGCCAAAAATGGTTTTCCGAATTCTGAGGGTCAACTTAATAATTGTATGCCTTCCTGCGGTAGGCTAAGGGCTTCGGTAGGGATCCTTATCTGTAAAATAAGATAACGATCGGTAAGACCTAGGGTACCGGTGTGGTCCCGGCCGTAGGCTCTCCGATGCTTAAGTAAGTTCGGGATTTATAAACTTGAACTGACAGATTAATAGGCTTGTATGCCGTACCTTATCATTCTGCTCCCTTCTATTTTGGGATGGCTGATCCCTTTTTATAGGCCTTGGGAGGTAGCGCTATTTGTAATCTGTCGATGTGGGACCTGTGGACGTCGCTGGGGAGCATGCCACGTGTCCTAAGAGAGGCGATGCCTAAGTGGTGCGATCGGTAGACGGTGGTGCCGAAGGCACCTCTGTCCAGGGTCGATTTGTCCCACGTGTCTTGCTCTTATTGACGCTTATTCTGGGTGTAAACAAAGTTTACATTGTTGAGATATATAATATTCTTTTCTTGATTTATATTTCTTCTTTTTTTTTGGGTACAAGTTGTTGGTGAAGAGTTTGGTATCAAAATTTTGCAATCTGGAGGTACCACCAGCCATCTTCTTCAGTGATGATTAATTTCTGGCTAAGTTTTTTGTACCAGCCAATTTGGTGCACGGTTGGTACAATTTTCCTCTTGTTGGGTTAATGACAGAAATGTCCTACCTGAAATTTCTGACTTGGGCTTTGGCTTGGATTACAAAAGAGAGAGGTTTCTCACACACACACTAATAAGACCAAAAACACTAATATGCAAGTGAATACCATTTTCTACTGGGCTAGATCTCGTTGACAATACGGGTTAAGTTAGTTTGGTTTGCCATTGCAAGTGAGTTGGAAGGTGGAAGAACATAACAGAACAAAAGAAGAAAGCTTGGGGTCATTTGATAATTATTTTTTCACTACACGCCAACAGACTCTGGTGTCTATTTACAAATATGAAGAATATAAAATGTCGTCCCTACCCTACCAGCTTACGTACAACATTAAGGGTATTATAGACTTTGCATATGAACATTAACGGTAGCCACATCCAACGATCCAAAAGTTCATTAGCCAGAGGCCGATTCGACTGCTTGAGATGTGATCGGCGGCGAGCTTGTGAGGAAATTTTTGGGCTTTCTCAGTCGTCACTTCTCTCGAATTGGAGCTCAAACACATTCTTCAACCCTTATCCCATTCGAATACAACCCCACCAATCTTTCTTTGGTAAGTCTTCCAATTCTCTGATTTCCCACTCGATTATAAGCATCTTAGAAATGGCGAGAAATTTCAAAAGATTAGATAGAAAGAATTTGATTCTTAAATATCAGGATGGTAAAACATTGACTTTTAAATATGGGCTTAACTTGCAATTTGAAGCAGCTGAAAACCCCCAAATTTTATTTTATTTTTCAATAGTAAAGAAACTAATTCACCCAGCGTTAGAAATGTAAGGAAAAAAGTATGTTTCTTTGTGATTAAAGTATTGTTGGGAAAGAAAAGAAATCAAGGTTTAGTGAATACATAATTGTATATGTCAATGTGGGTATTAAATTTTGTTTGATTATGAGGTTTTGCATAGTTGAATTGTAAAATATATTTGGACTTGTGGGAAGTTAGTTTTTGATCTATCAATATAGTTTGGAGGGAGTTTCTGAGGGGAACCATTCCCTGGGAATTTGGGGAAGGAATGATGAAGACACGGATTCAGAGCCAATCTATTCTTTGTGCAAGTCAGGTATGATCATAGAGTAAACATGTTACATTTTTCGTCCTCCTTGTAACATTTTTTTCATTAATAAAATATGTGTTTGTTATACGAAAAAGAAAAAAAAGAATAGCTTAGTTTGAGGTTGTGCTACATGAAATTCAGTTTCAGCATGAGTCCAGTAGTTCAACGTAAAATATTGGAGGTCGTTGCCTGTCCGCCCTCATCCATGCATTCCCCGGCAGGCATCAATATGCACACATGAAATTCAGGTATGATCATAGAGTAAACATGTTACATTTTTCGTCCTCCTTGTAACATTTTTTCATTAATAAAATATGTGTTTGTTATACGAAAAAAAAAAAAAGAATAGCTTAGTTTGAGGTTGTGCTACATGAAATTCAGTTTCAGCATGAGTCCAGTAGTTCAACGTAAAATATTGGAGGTCGTTGCCTGTCCGCCCTCATCCATGCATTCCCCGGCAGGCATCAATATGCACACACAAGAACCATGACCATTATGTTTTTGCAGAATGGTGGATTTGATTTTTCTTTCATATAGCAGTTTCATGGTATATTGAATAGTGATAGTTTGTATGTGTCACCCTTTCTTTTGGTATTTACATGAATTGCTTCGTAACACTGGGAAAATAGGTTTGCAACTCCTAATAGCCAAAATTGATTCAAATAGGATTGCAACTTCTTAACATGCATTTTCCCACACTAGTTACTTTATTGTTTTGTTTTGTCCCAAAATTGAAAAATCAAACGTACTCTCTTTTGGTCGTTGGTGAATCTTAAGGCAGTTAGGCTTTTGGCCTCAATATGATTTAGTTATCGTTATTGTGTTGCTCTTTCCTTAATAAGATCTAGTTCTTATTTCTAGTAGAATGGTTTTGTTTCAAACTTATGATTTCGTCTGCACTATGTAGGTTATGTTCTATGAAGGCTTGAAAGATTGGATAGAGTATGGGAAGCAAAAATACGTACAAAATCCAAATTTCCATGTTGATAGTTCTGTTCAAGGACTATACTAGGAGGATTTGCTGGTGGTATGTACCTTGCTTATACTATGTAAGTCTTCTATAATCGAATTCAGAATTTTCTGTAGGGTGATTTATACTTGCTTTGTATTCTTCAGGCTTTATGACATATCTTGCAACTCCCTTGGATGTGATAAAAAAAAGATTGCAAATACTGGGGTCAAAGGTATCAGCTCTGTTTTATGGTTATTCTTAATATTATTTTCAAATGACTTTCAGTTGTCGGTGTAGACCTAAATTTGTTGCAAGCATCACGTGCAGCATAATGTTCTATTAGTGTACTTAATGTTACCTGAACAAAGCTTGGCTTATTGAGTCAGCTGTTGTGCTTATGAACACTGACCTCATGGGTGCACCTTTACAAATTTATAGTTGTTTTTTCATTAAATCCTTTCCCAACATTTTCATTAATTGTCATCACCGCATAACGAAGTTAAATCTTGGGGACAAAATTGATGGGCTATGGTTAGAAATATACTTTGGTAAAGTTTGCGTTAACTGTTATTTCAAACTGAGGTTTCAACATGTTTGCCATGATGGGGAAGGGAAATTTTGTAGAGCAATTTTCCTTTCGACCTGGTATATTTAATAGGCGTGACATTGATGTCGAAAATTTGTCAATGGTTTATTATAAAAAAAAGTTGTCTATGGTCGAAAATTTAAACTTTGGTTCTATCGCTTATTGAGTTTGACGTGATAGCCAATCAGTTTTTTATTTTCCATCTAATGTTGTGAACTTTAGGTGCAATGGCTGCTTGGATGCAGTTTGTAGCATATGGATGGTTGAAGATGCACAGGGGATGTTTAGAGGTAGCAGTCTCAGGATCACCCAATTTTACAAGCAATGAAAGATTAGGCAATGTTACAAGCAAGAAGTTGCTAGCATGTAGTAGAGGAATAGGGATCACATTTACAAAGGAGCGGTGTGAGAAACTAGCACTGAATACTTCTATTTTCCCTTCTCATCTTAGTTTGATTAAGAAATTGGGTCTTTTTAATGTATCCAAGTAATAATTTGGACGTACACATTTAATATTGTTTTCATGTAATTTGTACATAAATATAAAGAGAATGAAAAGGAGGTTTTATACCTTTTTGGTTTTTCCTCTTCTGCGCCTCCCGATTAGGTGAGGAGAGGCTTAAATTAGTCTACCAACTTTTAGCGGCGGTTTCCATGATCGTCAATAAAAAATAGAAATAGCGACGGCTAGAGACGGTTTTTACCGCTTCTAAATATGTTTTCAATAAAAGAGGCATTTAAATCGTCACGAAAAGTAAAAAAACCGCTGCAACAGATTAAAAACCGTCGCCAAGAACAGATGTGTCACCTATTAACTGAAAACTGTGTTTTTCTCTCTGATTTCATATAGAAGTTTGTTTTTCCCCCCTTAAATTATGCGTGGACATTCTGTAAGTGACGTAGAATCTGCAATAAACTTCATTGCACCAATACAACCCAAAATTGAAATAATTGACAATCAAAAGGACAATAGTAAGAGCTTATTGTTATAGCTTTTATGGTTCTAAATTTGATTCGGTTTCCTTTGATTTTTGTTATAGGTTTTAAAATTTAGTCCTTTCATAATAATATAAGCATATGCATGAGAAGAACCACCATGACATGATAAAATTATTCATATAATTGCATTGAATTAAGCAAACATAGTGGGCATGTTTCTCTGCACAATCCCCAGTTATATATATAAGAGCACTACTAGAAGCAGTAACAATGAAAGATGCAAATAAATCTAGAAACCATAACATGTAAAATGTTCTAGGCAGCAGTAAATCTGTAAACCATAACATGCAAATAAGTCTCTCCTGGTTTCACAACTTGTGAAGGGAAATTTGGGTGGTTCACAGCATCTGGGAACCCCTGTGTCTCCAAGCAGACTGCAGCATGTTTTTTGTACACAAATCCATCTTTTCCCTTTACATTGTCCAACTTGTTACTTGTATAGAACTGCAGCCCTGGCATGTTAGTCCACAATTCCAATTTTCGTCCCGACACACTGTCACGCAACACTACTGCCTTCCTCAAATGCTTGTAACTTGAAGGGTCTAGCACATAGTTGATGTCGTACCCATCAGGCAACTCATTTATCTTGCTACCAATTTCTTGGGGCTCAAGGAAATCATAGGGTGTTCCTTTCACAGGGGCAATTTCACCAGTGGGAATGAGTTGGTCATTAACAGGTGTGATGTTGGACCCGAAAAGCTGGAGATGGTGCGAGAGGATGTCACCGCTGTTGTGGCCACGGAGATTCCAGTAGGTGTGGTGGGCTAAGTTCACTAGAGTGGCCTTGTTAAGAGCTTTGGCTTCCATTTTAATAGCTAATTTATTTGTCTCAATAAGCATGTATGTTACTGATACAACAAGATCACCAGGAAAGCCTGCATTAACAATTTGCAGAGATTTCATTGTTAGTGTTGCACAATCTACATTAGTCACATCCACAGTCATTCTTTATTCTTGTCCAAGTTTTACCTTGTTCACCATCCAAGCTGTTATATGTGAATGTTATGTGACTATCTTCGATGTAACTTTTTACTGTCCATACAACATCACTGAATCCTTTAAGGCCACCTGACACATAATCACAAGAAAATTCCGTTATATATCGAATATTTAAATCAAATTCCGAGAAGAACATTGGTCCTGGAAATTTAGATTAGGTAACATGAAATGATCGTGAACATACCATGAAGAGTGTTCTTTCCTTCATTTGCAACCAACTTGTAGTGAACATCATTTAAACTAAATTGAGCACTTCCAATTCTATTGGCAACACGTCCAACAATGGCTCCAAAGTAGACTGAATCATTCTGCAATACTTGCAACCACTCAATTAACATTCAATGGCAATCATTCTAATTTGATGGAAACACGAAGAAGATAAAACATATTTATGAACTGACCGAGTAGTCTTTAAGTGATTCGAACGCAAGAACAACGTCGTCCAGTTTCCCTGAAATAAGATGAGAGAAATCATACAAATGAGAACATAAGATGCAGATTTTATAAAACATGGAATGCAAAATTTGAACACCAAATAAAACTATTGAAAACTTGCGCAGTCACAATCCCACATACCGTTCTTATCAGGAAGAACAACAGAGAGCACAGTTGCACCATAATTAGTCAGCTTCACAGAGAAATCTCCCTTCTTCAATTCATAAATTCCAACCTTTTGATTTGCCTGAGAATGATAAAAAACCAATGGCAGCAAGAGAAAACACCAAAACATGATAGATATCTTAGGCATTGTATTGTAGGGGAACAATAAACCCTCTACCACCATCAAAATGCTTGAATGTGATGAATTATATATAGAAGATAATCAAGATTGAGATAAGATTATTTCTGATAGCGGATAAGGGTATGATTATATGTTTGTTGGAGATGGGGAGATAAGAGTAAATTTCGAAACAAACTGGATTTTAATTTAGCAATATGTCGTTGTTATATTTGACTTAATTTGAAATTTAAAATTTATGAATTTAAAGTAATATCAATCATTAAACTACCAAATATAATATGTGGGAAATTTATTTGGTTTGGAAATTCTACATTTATAGAGGGAAAAAAAATCTGCAATTCTGACCTCATTTTTGGGCAGCTCAAACTTCTGTGTGCCTGCCAGTAAGTATACTCTGTTTGCATTTGGTGAAAGGGTTCATTACCATGTCCTCTACTTCTTGCTCATGATCTGAATTTGTTGTCATTTGAAACTCATATGATCCTCCATACCTGCCCCTTAGCTGCTTATAGATTGATCAAGGGGTTAACTTAATAAAGTTGCAACTAAACCAGTAAATCAAGGGGTTAACTTCTGTGTTCCTGCCTATACTCAGGTATTTTTTGTTTTTTCCCAAAATCGTATAGCCGGACGGCTTTACTCATGTATTTTTAATTTTTTTAAAATAAATACGCGGCTTTGTCCCCGTCGCACATGTTTTTTTCACTAATATCCCCGCTTTGAAACCTAATCACAAATGCCCCCTATAAATTCTCACTAATGCCTGCGTATTGCCCTTGTGTCACTCTTTTTTTTTGGGTTCTGAGCTAAGAGCTCTCACTCTCACTTTCACTCACTCACCTCTCCTCTCTTCTGTTTTCTCTCTCCCTCTCACCCACATCGGCGACGGCAACTGTCACCTCCTCAGAACCCACATCAGCAACGGCGACCTCACACTCTCTCTTTCGGCCGCTGTTCTCCACCTCCATCTCTCACTCTCTGTCACCTATTTCAACCGCCGTTCTTCCCCTCCGGTTCAACAAATTTCTCAATTTTCTTCAGGATTCCTGAAATCCATATACCTAGAGATGACGTCCCAGGTACCCACCTCAGCTTTTCGCCTTTACTTTCATACCCATATGTTTATTCGGGTTTTCTTCTGCTTTTTCAATTTCATATAGTGGTCTAGAAAGTTGCTCAAAATCCAAATTCTTGGTACATCGTTTTATTTATCATGCTTATTTGCTTGTTCTGAATATATGGTTCCATTTGTTTGGTTAGGCTGAGTTGATGAGTGCATGAAAAAAATGGCCTGCAGGTGTTCGATGAATCACCTTAATGAGGCGCACTATGGTTTTCTTTGAGATACAAACCAATTGGGACAATTCTCATGGTATATACTTAAAGGTGAACTTCTAGGAGGACCCAATGAACCCATTTAAATGGAAGGAAGAACATGTGAGTTTTATTATAATTTGTTTACGAAGATGTCTTTACAGTGCATAATGGTTTTGTTAGATCACCATTGACATTAGTTTGATTACCTTTTAACAATGCTTGAGAAATGTCCCTATTTTTATATGAAGACTTACACAAGTGCCATATTATGTCAGTTTATAGTGAATGGATACTTGGTTGTGTCATTTGATATTTGGAATTCTATTAGATTTATTTCCTTATTTTTCAACTTTTGTGTCATGTCTTGAGCTTCTTTCGTTTCGACGACGCCATTTAACTTGTGCTGTGAACAAGTTAATACTACACTGTTTTGTGTCATTGTGAAATTAAGAAATAAAGTTCATGTTATTATTTTGCAGGAATTCTAAGGGCTATGATATGGCAAAAAAGTATGTGAGCAAAACAAAAGAAACATAGAAAGGGTCTGATGTTGCTGCTTCACATGGCCAGGTTTTGCTGCTGCTACCTCTTCCTCATTTACCTAAAACAAAGGGTCTATATCTCTAGCATTTGCATCCAAATGTCCCTTGCCATGCCCTGCCCTACCCTGCCCTGCAGGACTAGCTAGCACTACTGCCTTTGTTGTACGTGGTCCCCTGATTTGGTTTCTTTGAGCCATGTGATGCTTTCAGCTCCCTAGATCCAACTCCAATGGCTATTTTTTATTAAGTCATAATTTACTGCCTATAATTAGGACCTGCAGTTTGAAGTTTTTAGTTTCGAACAGTTCATGTATGCTGTTAAAACATAATGGTGCAAAGCCAATGTCGAGAATAAAAAAAAATAAGCAATATGATCATACGGGGGTTAACATCCATGTAGATGTGCGCTGATCAAGCTTGAGCAATAAGGCCTTTCGTCTGTGCTTGGTAGGTTTGCTTTTCCTCGTCCATTAGATGCTTTTTGTCTTGTGCTTGGTAGGCTTGCTTTTCCTCTTGGCATTATTCTCATGGCTGTGAAATTTCAGTTTGCAATGAATGGCTATATCAATCTAAAAGATTATTTTTGTGTAGAAATCAAATGAATGTAAAGTGTATTGCATACATCTGTGGTGTCTATGTTCTGGAGTTAATGATGTTGATCAATGATCAGCCTCATTCATAATTCTTTCATTGATTAATATTGTTGTTCTCTCATTGTTCTGGGGTTAACTTGATGGAGTTGTCATGCACTGCTTGAAATTTTGGATACCATGTGAGTTATAAGTTTCAAATGAAGCACATACGAAAAACAATGAACTCTATTTTTATAAGAAACTTAGTCTGCTTTGAGTTTAAGTTTGTCTTTTCTTGATACGTAAGTAGGAGATTTTAAATTGGGCTTGTTTGTGCTTTTGCGCATCTGCATATATAGCAATAAAAGGAAAGTGATGGTTCCAATAGAGCAGATCAAAGATCTACCTCATTAATACCAATTTGTGTTTTGTATTACTCTGTATATACATATTTATATATGTACATATTGATATTGCTTTATTTTGTTTTCTGTTGTAGAGGACGATAATGGATGAATTTGAGAAGGTGAAGCAACAATTGGTAGAGTACGAGATCATGTCACGGCCTATATCCCACAAGCTTGGTCTTTAGTGATTTGAAACCCTAACTCTAATTCTTGAGATAATTGACTTTTTTTTTTCATGACAGTTGGACCTAGATTTTTGGCTTCTAGAAGATTGTTGTCATTGAGAACCTTCATCAATTTGGGGTGGGACAACATTCCATTCAGTTGCAGGAAGTGTACTGTAGTTATAAGGAAAATTAACATGTAATTGGGGAACTATTTGTGTATCAGACAGACCATGTAATTATTTAGTCCTCATGGAATGAAATTGAGTTCAATTTACGTGAGAAATTTCAGTCTTGAATATGTTGTTTTTATATATTCGCAAGTGTATGCAATGGAAAAATACTTTTATTTATATTATACATTGAAGAGCACATTATATACATTATGTGTATATATAGCTCATTCTTCTTGCCTTTGTATAGGGATGACAATGGGTTGAATGGGGGTGGGTATGCCATTCCCATCCCCATCCCTATGAAGCTTTTTCCCCCATCCCCATCTTCATACCCGCAATACAGAATTAAAAAAAAAAAAAAGATATACAAGGGCAATATAGTAGCAATACACAAGCAATAAAGGGCTATACAATGACAATACACAAACTCCATACTCCCCTTATAAATTTATTCCAACAGATTTTTTTTTTTTTAAAAAAGGATATACGGGAGCAATATACAAGCAATAAAGGGCTATACATGTGCAATACATATGCAATACTATATGTCATGGCATTTGCTAATTAAATCACTGATTTGGTTACATTTTTTTTTTCTTCTTTGCAGGGGGAACGATAAAACCATAGAAACTAGAGATTGACAAATTTTCTTCTAACTTGACTTTCATAAATAGATGAATAACTATGTTATCTCATTACATATTAAGATATACATAAGAAAGTGGCAAAAAAACAAAAAATTTACATTTCCTCTTGGTTGGGAATTTTAACACATTTTGTATCTATCAACAAAATTCGACAACAGCTCCTCTTATAACCGAATTTAAGCTGAAAGTTAGCAATTTCCTCCCCAAGAGAACGCTGCCACTTGAATCAAGACAATCTACCATCTGTATAAAACGGATCAAAAATGCATATTAGAAGCAAATCATTCAATCACAATGGGGGAGTATGAAGTTTGTGTATTGCCATTGTATAGCCTTTTTATTGGTTGTGTATTGCCATTGTATAGCCTTTTATTGGTTGTGTATTGCCATTATATAGCCTTTTATTGCTTTTGTATTGCTACTGTATTGCCCCTGCATATCTTTTTTTTCTTTTCAAGTCAATGTTGGAATAAATTTATAGGAGGAGTATGGAGTTTGTGCATTGCCATTATATAGCCCTTTATTGCTTGTGTATTGCTACTGTATTGCCCTCGTATATCCTTTTTTTTTTTCAAGTCTGTATTGAGGGTATGAAGGTGGGGATGGGGGAAAAAAGCTTCACGAGGATGGGGATGGGAATGGCATACCCACCCCCCGATTCAACCCATTGTCATCCCTATACAAAGGCAAGAAGAATGAGCTATATATACACATAATGTATATAATGTGCTCTTCAATGTATAATATAAATAAAAGTATTTTTCCATTGCATACACTTGCGAATATATAAAAACAACATATTCAAGACTGAAATTTCTCACATAAATTGAACTCAATTTCATTCCATGAGGACTAAATAATTACATGGTCTGTCTGATACACAAATAGTTCCCCAATTACATGTTAATTTTCCTTATAAGTACAGTACACTTCCTGCAACTGAATGGAATGTTGTCCCACCCCAAATTGATGAAGGTTCTCAATGACAACAATCTTCTAGAAGCCAAAAATCTAGGTCCAACTGTCATGAAAAAAAAAAGTCAATTATCTCAAGAATTAGAGTTAGGGTTTCAAATCACTAAAGACCAAGCTTGTGGGATATAGGCCGTGACATGATCTCGTACTCTACCAATTGTTGCTTCACCTTCTCAAATTCATCCATTATCGTCCTCTACAACAGAAACAAAATAAAGCAATATCAATATGTACATATATAAATATGTATATACAGAGTAATACAAAACACAAATTGGTATTAATGAGGTAGATCTTTGATCTGCTCTATTGGAACCATCACTTTCCTTTTATTGCTATATATGCAGATGCGCAAAAGCACAAACAAGCCCAATTTAAAATCTCCTACTTACGTATCAAGAAAAGACAAACTTAAACTCAAAGCAGACTTAAGTTTCTTATAAAATTAGAGTTCATTGTTTTTCATCTGTGCTTCATTTGCAACTTATAACTCACATGGTATCCAAAATTTCAAGCAGTGCATGACAACTCAATCAAGTTAACTCCAGAACAATGAGAGAACAACAATATTAATCAATGAAAGAATTATGAAAGAGGCTGATCATTGATCAACAACATTAACTCCAGAACATAGACACCACAGAGGTATGCAATACAATTTACTTTCATTCAATTTCTACACAAAAATAATCTTTTAGATTGATATAGCCATTCATTGCAAACTGAAATTTCACAGCCATGAGAATAATGCCAAGAAGAAGAGTATCTTATCACCTCAGAATTGGAAAACATCTAATGGACGACGAAAAGCAAACCTACTAAGCACAAGATGAAAGGCCTTATTGCTCAAGCTTGATCAACGTACATCTACATGGATGTTAACCCCCATATGATCATATTGCTTATTTTTTCTATTCTCGGCATTGGCGTTGCACCATTTATGTTTTAACAGCATACATGAATTGTTCCAAATTAAAAACTTCAAACCGCAGGTCCTAATTATAGGCAGTAAATTATGACTTAATAAAAAATAGCCATTGGAGTTGGATCTAGGGAGCTGAAAGCATCACATGGCTCAAAGAAACCAAATCAGGGGACCACATACAACAGAGGTAGTAGTGCTAGCTAGTACTGCAGGGCAGGGTAGGGCAGGGCATGGCAAGGGACATTTGGATGCAAAAGCTAGAGATATAGACCCTTTGTTTAGGGTAAATGAGGAAGGAGGAAGCAGTAACAAAACCTAGCCATGTGAAGAAGCAACATCAGACCCTTTCTATGTTTCTTTTGTTTGCTCACATTCTTTTTTGCCATATCATAGCCCTTAGAATTCCTGCAAAATAATAACATGAACTTTATTTCTCAATTTCACAATGACACAAAACAGTGTAGTATTAACTTGTTCACAGCACAAGTTAAATGGCGACGTGAAACAATAGAAACTCAAGACATGACGCAAAAGTTGAAAAATAAGAAAATAAATCTAATAGAATTCCAAATATCAAATGACACAACCAAGTATCCATTCACTATAAACTGACATAATATGGCTCTTGTGTAAGTCTTCATTTAAAAACAGGGACATTTCTCAAACATCTTTAAAAGGTAATCAAACTAATGTCAACGGTGATCTAACGAAACCATTATGCACTGTAAAGACATCTTCGTACACAAATTATAATAAAACTCACATGTTCTTCCTTCCATTTAGATTGGTTCATTGGGTCCTCCTAGAAGTTTACCTTTAAGTATATATTGTCCCAATTTGTTTGTATCTCAAAGAAAACCATAGTGCGCTCATTAAGGTGATTCATCGAACACCTACAGGCCATTTTTTTCATGCACTCATCAACTCAGCCTAACCAAACAAATAGAACCATATATTCAGAACAAGCAAATAAGCATGATAAATAAAACGATGTACCAAGAATTTGGATTTTCAGCAACTTTCTAGACCACTATATGAAATTGAACCAACCAGAAGAAAACCCAAATAACATATGGGTTTGAAAGTAAAGGCGAAAAGCTGAGGTGGGTACCTGGGACGTCATCTCTAGCTGAAGAAAATTGAGAAATTTGTTGAACCGGAGGGGAAGAACGGCGGTTGAAATAGGTGACAGAGAGTGAGAGATGGAGGTGGAGAACAGCGGCCGAAAGAGAGAGAGTGAGGTTCTGAGGAGGTGACAGTTGCCATCGCCGATGTGGGTGAGAGGGAGAGAGAAAACAAGAGAGGAGAGGTGAGTGAGTGAGAGTGAGAGTGAGAGTTCTGAGCTCAGAACCACAAAAAAAAGTGACACAAGGGCAATACGAGGCATTAGTGAGAATTTATAGGGGGCATTTGTGATTAGGTTTCAAAGCGGGGATATTAGTGAAAAAAAACATGTGCGCCGGGGGCAAAGCAGCCGTATTTCCCTAAAATAAATAGTATATCCGATTGGCTATACCTTTTAAATATAATATATTTAAATAGTATAGCCGGTCGGCTATACTTTGAGATTTCTTTTTTTAAAGAAAATAGTATAGCCGCGCGGCTATTGTTGTTTTGACACGTACGCACCTCATCTTTAGGTGGGTTCCTTTTTTCACTTACAAATAGTATAGCCGTGCGGCGATACAATCAGGTATTTTTTATTTTTTAAAAAGAGTATAGCCGAGCGGCCACACTGGTTTTGACACCTGCGCACTTAATGTCTACGTTGGTTATCCTGTTCCCACAACTAGTATAGCCACAACTAGTATAGCCGCGCGGCTATACTCGGGGCCTTTAAAAAAAATAGTATAGCCGGCCGGCTGTACTTATTTTCAGTCGCCTGCGGGTCCTGTTTTTGTCAAAATAAATAGCGGCTATACTCGGTTATTTTTTGTTTTTTTTTTCCATAATAGTATAGCCGCCCGGCTGTACGTGGGTTTTTTTTTTATATAAAATAAATAGTATATATAAGTGGCTATACTCTTTATATATATATATATATATATATATATATATACATACTGGGATCCTTTTTTTAATAAATAGTATACATGGGACTATTGAGAAAATCTTTAGTATCCATAATGGCTTGGTGTCTAGTGGTGCTGATAAATGTATATGGGGGTCTCTCTCTGTTTGGAAACTCTATTGGTGCCCCACATTCAGTTGCTCACACCTTTGTCCTCCCCTTTAAAGATTGGCTGCAAATAAATCTTAAGGACAGATTATGGCATCTAATCTTATTAACATTGCTAGGGATTGGCATGTGGCTAATAGGTCCATCTCTACCAAACCACCTAGAGAAGATGTTTTGGTGGCGTGGAAGTATCCCCTTGAAATTTGGATTAAACTTAATACTGGTGGTAGATGTCACACTATTGCTTCTCACATTTGCGCTGGAGGTCTTTTGAGAAACTCTAATGGCAATTGGGTCAGAGGCTTTACTGTGAATCTTGATTCTGGTACTGTAATGGAAGCTGAGTTATGGGGCCTTTTCCATGGGTTACACCTTGCATGGAATGAAGGCTGCAAATTACTTGAGATTGAATGTGACTCTCAAGCTATGATTCATATGCTCACACATGACGTTGTGGACTCACATCCCCTTTTCAGTTTAATTAATGGTTGTAAAGAGTTTCTCGGAAAGGATTGGTTATATCGCTTGTCGCATGTGTACACAGAGCAGAATCGTGCTGCTGATCATAATTTATCTTTCGGTTTGCATAGTTTTGATGTTGTGCCTTCTTCTCTTGAACATATTTTGGATGACGATAGATTAAGTCGAGCTTTGGCTCGAAGTGTTCTTTGTTAGTTTTTCTTTGCTTTTGGGGCTTGCCCCACCATGTAACAAAACAATAATAATAATAAAGTAAAGATGTAACATTCACGGCTAATGGTAAAGCTCAAGTTTTTGGCATGTGATCATATGAATGCCATTTAACCCTTTCTTTTGGCATTTACATGAATTGCTTCGGAACACTGGGAAAATAGGATTGCAACACCTAATAGCCAAAATTGATTCGAATAGGATTGCAACTTCTTAACATGCATTTTCCCACACTAGTTGTCTATGGTTCTTATAAAAAAAAGTTAAACTACGGTTTTATCACTCATTGAGTTTGACGTGATAGCAAATCAGTTTTTGAACTTTAGGTACAATGGCTGCTTGGATGCAGTTCGGAGCATATGGATGGTTGAAGAGATAAGAGTAAATTTCGAAACGAACTGGATTTCAATTAGCAATATTTCATTACTATATTTGACTTAATTTGAAAGTTAAAAATTTATGAATTTGAATTAATATCAATCATTAAACTACCAAATATAATATGTGTGAAATTTATTTGGTATGGAACAACAACAAGGGACATGAGAAAACGCATTTACAAGAATGAATATGTCACAAATTAGTGAAAATTAATTAAACCGTAAACTCGTATATTAATCCGACACTAATCTGTACTTAACACGTTTGATTCGATTTTCCTTGGTGCACTTGCAACCTTGATAAACACATCCTCCAATGTAGTGTCAGCCAGCCCCCAAGCATAGACTGTGAATCTAGTCTTCGCATGCTCAATGGTTTGGAACACATCTGCAATTCTGACCTCATCTTTGGGCAGCTCAAACTTCTGTGTGCCTGCCAGTAAGTATACTCTCTTTGCATTTGGTGAAAGGTTCATTACCATGTCCTCTACTTCTTGCTCATGATCTGAATTTGTTGTCATTTGAAACACATATGATCCTCCATATCTGCCCCTTAGCTGCACGTAGATTAATCAAGGGGTTAACTTAATAAAGTTGCAACTAAACCAGTCCCAAATTTTTTAGATGATTTGGGAAATGGGATTTAGTAGTTTAGTCTATTCTTACCTCTTTTGGGTTTCCTATGCACTGCATTTTACCGTCCACGAATATTCCTAATCGGTCACAGAGGAACTCTGCCTCTTCCATTGAATGTGCTGTAGATATAAGCAGGCATTGCTTTGTAAGTGAACTTATAAAGAGGTAACTGATCAAGCTTATTACTTATGTTATGTTGTTATTTGACTAACAACACTAGAACATGAGAGAGAGAGAGAGAGAGAGAGAGAGAGAGAGAGAGAGAGAGAGAGAGAGAGAGAGAGAGAGAGAGAGAGAACTGGTTAGGATGATGACACGGTCTTGTTTTGCAAGCTTGATAACATTCCATAGAGTGTTTCTTGAAGCTGGATCAAGTCCAGTACTTGGCTCATCCATGTAAACAGCCTACATTGAATAAGTAACACTCAGAGAAATGCAACAAGTAGCAGCAGACTTTTCTAGCAAGTTAAACCAAGACATATAGCCAGATTAAGTAGCTTTGACAGAGATCAAGACATACTATGGGATTCCCTATCAGTGAAATTGCGACGCTAAGCCTTCTCTTCATACCTCCACTATACTGCCCTGCTTGTTTGTCAGCAACCCCGCCATGAAATAGATTCAGATTCTTCAATGATTCTTCCACTGCCTTTATCAACAAAATTGGGACAGGAAAGAGGAAAAACTAAGCTCTTATTCACTCACAAACACATATGAGAAGGGAACATGTCTGTATTGACTGATTGACAAAAGAACATGTATGAACTGACTTACATTCGTTAAGACAGAACCTTTGAGGTTCTTAAGTCTGCCATAAAACAGTAGGTGCTCCCTTCCTGTCAGGGTTTCCCATAGCAGGCTACAATTTGTCCCGAAAGCATGAAACTAATTAGATTATAAAGATCTGAAAGAAAGAACCAACAAAAAGAGAAGGGAAAACTCTGCTTCCTAGATACATTAGGCAAGAATTATATCTATAGCTTACTCATATTGTGGACAAACTTCCATGCAGGTATATATTTCATTCATTTGAGTTACAATATCCAGGCCATTAACATATGATGTTCCAAAGGTAGGCTTTGTGAGACCAATCATCTGTGGAAAGAGTCTGTATCAGCCATTACCATATGATGTTCCGAAGAAACTGTATCAGCCAATCAAAGATTCAGAGTGTACCATTTCAATAAAAGAGGTCTTCCCTGCACCACTGGGACCAAGCATACCAAAGCATTCTCCTCTAGGCAAAGCAAGAGACAAACCTCTCACTGCAAATTTCTCAGGGTTTCCATCTCTTCCTGGATATACCTTTTTGACGTTGTCACAGATGACAACATGGCTTTTATCATTTGGATCTTGGAGCAGCTTCTCAATCTTTTCTCTCTGCAAATTAACAAGTTGAAGTATTAAAATTTCAGCGTATATTATATTGATCTGGCATAGCATGATGTAGACAAAAATTGAGTTACCTCATTACTAATATCAAGTTTTTCCATGTCACCAAAAGCTTTAGATCCTTGCCTCTGCAAGGTAGGCATCCTAAGAGTTGAGGGGTTCTTGTTCCTAGAGTTTTGCAAGAAAAATAAAGGACCTTTTCCACATGTCACGACTTGATCTATGTAATATGCAAGAAGAAGCAGCACAAGCCACTCAAACCCCATGATAACGAACACATCTCTCATCCCATTGTAGCTATCTTTCAAATTTTCCCATGTCATCCCATGAGTCTCCAAGGATTTGGCTTCAATGGCATATTGCCCCAACTCATATAGCCCGCGATATAGAGAAAAGCCGGGATAGAGCTCCAGAAAAACCAGCAAGCTTCCTACAACATACATTAATTAACGCAAAACAACTTCATTTGTAATAATCAAACACAAATATTAATCTCCACTTGTTACACTTACTAGATGCATCTTTGATAAGGTGTTCGAAAAAAAAGGCTCCAAGAAGCCCGCTTCCGAATACAAAAATATAAGCCACAACTGTGATCATCAAATCAATCATGGAAATTAAGAATCTCAATCATCAAAGTCATCTCATAAGATAATAAAAGTAGCTAAAACTAACATCAAACCTGTAGCAGTCCTGGTGTCTGAAAACACTGAAGCTAGTAGAAAAGCAAGGGCTATTTGCAAGTTTATGTAGATGAAGAAAAACACAAACTGGATGGAGTAGTCATTTTCAATGAAATAACTTAACCCTGCATGGATGTAATTAAGTTGGTCAATTAAAGCATTAACTCAAATTAAATAAAGCTAGCCTTTACCAAAATATTATATGTACCTAGCATTGAGCCAAATCCAATAAAACACAGCATGTATAGTGCAGATATTGTAAGAAAATACACATACGAAATCATCCAATAAGGCCCGTCACCGAGGCCATGCATTTTCATCATGATTCTCAGTCTTTGTTCCTTCTCATAAACTATTGCAGTCAACACAACCTACACCACAATTTAGAAAAATCCGAAAGAAGATTAATTAACTTAG
Organism: Prunus fruticosa; assembly: GCA_018703695.1. NCBI lineage: Eukaryota > Viridiplantae > Streptophyta > Magnoliopsida > Rosales > Rosaceae > Prunus > Prunus fruticosa. The sequence continues at coordinate 27,518,884 of CM031921.1, read as the reverse complement.
CAAAATAGACTTACAATTAATGTTTAATATGGGATTTTGAATTAATAACAACAATCTTACCGGGAACAGCTGTAAAACGATCCATGTAAAGAAGATTGTGCCAGCAAGAGAGGCAAAATCCATCTTGTTTACACTTCGAGACTTGGGCATTTCTTTGACAAAATCAAACATGATTTTGGTTTTAGGCCCCTTCAAAAACTGAAGGTAGGCATTTGTTGCCTGTGAATACAAAACAATCTGGACAAGTTAAAAAGAAGGCACATATGTAGATATGCATGTACATATGTAAGTATGTATGTAAATACCATGTTCACGGTGCGTGGTAGTCGCAACAAAGCTTTAGCACCGACGGCTTGGGTGGTTGAATTGTACCAAAAGGTCACATTATAAGTTTTTGCATCTGAGTTTGAGAAGTCATAAGCTGCAAGAATGATACCCTATTCATCACATATATCAAATATTATTAATTAAAGCCAATATATAAATCAAAGTAGATATAATGAACCTGAAAGTATCTCATTAATTTTCTTCTCTGAATTCCCCTTCATGTAACCCTTGTATAGCTCATTGTTTATCTCAGAAGAACTATTGCGCCACAAACACAGGGCTTGAACACACGTAACCTCTACATTCAACACAAATACCGTTAAAGGCGTGAACTTAGAATGTTGCATATATGCAACGAAAGTTAAAGGTGAACCTTTGCACACAATTAAAAAAACTGATGCCATTCATCGAGTTGCCTTTATCTTATGGTCAACACAATCAACGGCTGCAAATATCCACAATGTCCACATACATTATACACAGAGAGTATACAATACATGCATGTGTATGTATTTGTACACATATATAGAGATAGAGAGAAACCATACATTATACAAATATAGGGTTTAATTATAAAAATAAAAATAAAAATAAAAGTACCTTTTTTTATTGGGGTGGTTGATACTCGAAGTGTAGCAGATGATGTAGATAACTGGGGAGGGCATTGACGCTGCAGATTAGAGATGGGAGTTGGATCCGGGGAAGTGAACGCAGGATCAAACGTATAGGATGACAGAAGTGAGGACTCTGTACCCTGCATATTTTATTACAATCGTAAAACGTAATTAATATTATTTAATCACATTGAAAAAAAAAGAATAATAAAAACCAAATGAAAGAAAAATGACAACTTACCATGACAGTTGTAGTCCAATCAGTAAGATTACCGGAGGAATTCGCCGGGAAAGACCCCGAAAACATGCTCAAAGCCAACGCTAACAAATGTGCACATATTAATGTTAGTTAGACGTTGGATAATAATACTAGAAGCACCAACTATTATCCCAGCTTTGCGTTTCCCCCGTTAATTAAATAACCAACATGTCAAAATGTAGAGAAGAAATAATACTTTGTGCTAAAGAATGATTAGTTCCAGTCATGAGGATTGTGACAGGACATGAGCCTTTCTTCCTGCATGACTCATCGGGCAAGTCTTTGAACGACAAGAAATCACTTCTCACTGCACGAAAATCATTCTGTGGTATTTTTAACAGGGCAGGCCATTCTGGAGGCTTAGGAATTGGACATGACTCGTCGAAATGCCCAATCTCTGCTGGATCCGATCCGCATTTCGTATTGGGTTTGCTCGTGTACACATCCACGACGATTTGGAAGGCAGCAAAGAGCGAGCAGAAGAAGGCTGGTATTAAAATCAGGGCTATATTGGCACACATCCTTCGTTTCTGCAAAATCATCGACAATTAAATTAATTAAATTGATATTTTGTCATAACTCAGGAGCTAAATTGAATAATTAAATTAATTAATTGGTTGCTGGAGAACCTGAAAGGTTAAGTTTTTCCTGAGCAAAGCATTGGACTGAAGCCAAAAGTTGGCAGGGCGACCAGCAACATCCGCCATTGATGTCCGAAGTGCTTTAACTTGATACCCAAGAAACCCAAAATCAATATGGAAGTGGTAGCGTAGACTTGTAACTAAACAGGGCGTCAAAGTTGAAAACCTTCAACAGAAATTAGACGCTTTGTGTCCCCAAATTCACTTCTTTGGGAAAAAAAATAAGAAAAGAAAGCAAGAGTTTTGTATGCCACTCGTTTAATTAACACTGTTCGTTAAAACTTAAATTTAGTAAGTCCTCAGCCAATGCCTGATTTGTTGCGTTTGACTGTCTTAACCATCACAAATAAAATCCCACTCAAATCATTAATTGAAGCATGGAGCCCACTCAGTATATCAATGGCTAAATGATCAGCTTCTCTTTGATGCCTTAAAAATTTCACACCATTTTCTGATTGTCCACAACATTACATGAGGTGTATGAGTTGTACCACAAGAAGTGGTAGGTGAAATGAAAAAAAAACATTTATAAACAACGGTTCCTAGCTAAGAGTTTTGGTACACATGGAAGAAATTTTTGACAAAGATAGTTCTAACAAGAACTCTGGTACAGACTACAGAAACACTATGTTACGCGTTGGCTTTCTGAGCTCCGCATGCAACTTCGATGAAGACTTCCTCCAACGTAGCATCAGCTAGGTTCGATGCATAAATGGTGAACCTGCTCTTCACAATCTCCACTGTTTTGAAGATGTCTGCTATTCTGATCTCAGTTTTAGGCAGCTCAAACTTCTGGGTTCCAGATACATGGTATATCTTGTTAGCACTAGAGAGAGAGTTCGCACCAATTTCTCCACATCTTCTTCATGAATTGAAGATGCTGTTATTGTGAACACATAAGATCCTCCATATCTAGCTATCAGCTGTCACAGTACACCATTGAAGTTGTACGTAAATTCATGCCCAAATGAAAATGTATGTGCATTCTGTGGGAGCAAATTTCCTCCCACGAGAATATTCTGTTGAAAGATTCCCCTTTCTTCTTCGCCACCTCTTACTCCCTGCAAAATAAATTGGATAAGAGGACCACACTCGGGGGGTGTTGGCCAAAGGCCCTCCGATGCCTAAGTTAGTTCGATTGATTTAGGGAAAAATCAATAGCTAAATAGGGTACGGAGATATATATGTGTGGAGAAAACCGGGCGGCCGGAGCCTTATGTAAAAGAGAGAGAGAGAGAGAGAGAGAGAGAGAGAGAGAGAGAGAGAGATTGCGAGGATTTGTGAAGGGAAGAGCTCTCTAGAGTTTTTAGTAGAAATTCTGACGTACCTCATCCTTGTGCATGGCCAAGTATTTATAGGGGGCCTTGACGAGGTTGGTGTGGTTGGTGAGGTAGGTGAGGTTGGTACATTTAGGGATTTGATTAATTAGGGAATTAATCAAATCCCTAATTGTGGTAGGTGAGATTAGTGGGGTTGGTGTATTTAGGGATTTGATAATTAGGGAATTAATCAAATCCCTAATGGTGGTAGGTAGGTTAATTTCCAACATGATTAGGTAATTCCTCATTTAATTGGGAAACCCCCAATTAAATTGAGTAACTCCCAATTAGGTTTAGAAATTCCCAATTATGTCAAATAATCCCCAAATGGAAGGAATTAGGGTTCTGATTTAATTTGGTTCCCACACGTTCTCACATGTAAAATCTATCACGCAGGCTAAACATGCAGCTTCTATTCCAAGAAGAAGAGGAGCAACAAAAATAATTCCTTTGATAACTAAAATGATGGATATCAATTCTAAATCTGAAACCAAAATAGACGAATAATACAATTAAAAGATAAAGCATTGAAGTCAATTTACCTCTTTTGGATTTCCTAAGCACCGCAGGCTGCCATCTACAAAAATACCTACTCGATCACACAAGACTTCTGCTTCCTGCATTGAATGGGCTGAAACATAACAAACAAGACCATTATGTAATTGACAGCATCAAGTTGAGCAATAAGAATCGAAATTAAGTGTAAGGGGACGAGGGGCAATACACAACAGTAAGAGGAACAAGAAAGCAGATAATTTGTAATGGTTGTTACACCTCATTTTTGCAAGTTCAACAAGTAATGTGGGGAGAGAGAGTACTGGCGAGGATGATTGCCTGGTCTTGCAATGCACACTTCATGACATTCCATAAATTTTTTCTGGAAGCTGGATCTAGTCCTGTACTAGGCTCATCCATATAAACCACCTAGAAAGAATTCAAAAGGTTATGCCATAAGTAGGCTGGTACCCCCATGACATATACAGTTAGCAAGAGAGATCTCACAAACAAAGGCAGATTGGGAAAAGGTGAAGACAAACTTTGGGATCCCCAATGAGTAAAATAGCTACACTGAGCCTCCTCTTCATACCCCCACTATATGTTTTAGCTTGTTTATAAGGAACTCCACCATGAAATATAAGTTGAATTTTACCATATGCTCACATTAAAATTCTCCTCGTTTGAGTTTGAGAAACCATAGGCTGTGAAAAGAATATAACAGTAAGTGTTGTCTTAAAAGAAACTTTCCAATATCAAACCATTAATGCATTTTATGTCAAGTAGATCAACCTGCAAATATCTCATTAGTCTTCCCTTCTGAATTCCCATTTGCATAACCTTTATATAACTCACCATTTATCTCAGAAGAACTGTTGCGCCACAAAGGTAAGCCTTCAACACATAAAACCTCTGCACTCACGCAACAAAATTAGAAAACAAGATCAGAAAGCAAGAGTAATGATAAGACTGACAATACATTGCAAACCCCACATGGACCCCCCCAGTTTTTTTTAGAGTGCACAAACAGAACAGTTCACCTAACATTTAGTTAACCCCTGCTGTTGTGTTAGCAAACAAGCATTCTTACACATAAAAGAATCAGATTCTGATATGGGAATTTTTCTGAAGGTTTCGACTTTTAACAATGAACATAAATTGAAGTATCCTAGCAGAGAATTAATATCAATTATCAAAGTTTGAGTCTTGACCAAGGAAACCTCAATGACAGAACCAACCCAAAGAAAGAATCTACACCTTGTCGCAACTCATCAGAGGCATTCCAAACGAAAACTGGAAAGTTAAAGTCTGGTATTGGAATAGCCTGGTGAAAATTCTGAGCCCTGATCATTATGAAATATCATATTAGCAACAAAGCTCTTTCTAGATCCTGAATAAATATAAAAGCACAAGAATGGATAAGAATACCATATGAGAATAATGTTAGTTTGTTAATAATGATGAAAATCAACGGATAATTAGTCATAAACCTAAGAATATTCATAGTAACACCCTGCCTCTTTACTACAGCCACACTCAGCGGGTTCATCCCATATCTGGTCCGACAATCTTTGGAGGACAAGAGTCAATAAACACAGGATGATTGGAAATGAAATGAGCCAAATATTTGTCTTGATATTTCGTTTTTGAAAGTAGAAAAGAAAAACATAAAATCATGTAATGAGAAGAAGTACATACAAAGTAAAAGGAGGATGCTTTTTAATACAGTAGAAGCAATAACCAAAATTTCAAGCCATAGAGGACTCAGCCTAATCAAGCACCATCCATCAAGTATGTAAGAAAAATAAAATTAGACAATTGGGCAACAGAAATCAAATTGATTTTATTACAGTTTTAATAACTTAGAAGCAAAAATCCAAGAAAAAAACACAATTAAAGGAAAACCCACAAAGCAGAAACAGTGGAATAAATATAAAGAGCAGAGGAAAACACCAAAGACAGCTCCTTTTTCCAACAAGCAAGAACAAATCCCACAAAAGAAAAAGATGAGAGGGAGACCTGGAAAGTTAGGTTCTTCCTGAGAAGGGCATTGACCTGAGACCAGAAACTGACATGACAATGTGATTGATCCCCCATTGATACCCAAGCAAGGACTTGCAATAACGGTCATAAAGCTGGAAACTTTCCCGCCAAAATTGAAGCTTTGGAGCAGTTAAACTGACATCCGTTTATCAATTCCCTTCCTGGTTGACAGTTGATTGGTAAAATGAGTTTGAAAAAGTATATGAGCTACTTAGAATCAACATTATCACATTCATATATATGACGATTTTATTAGTTGAAAAGTAGCAGGAAATGACTTTAAAATTTTTTTAAAAAAAAAACAAAGAAATGAAAAGGCATTATTTGGGTATTGGCCTGGCCCCTCAAAGAATTGCTCTTCAGTTAAGTGTAAGCAATTTTGGCCTTTTCTATTGGACAGGAAGCAATTATTTTGACATGGCTATTAACTACACGTCATGACGTGTCATATTTAAATTTTACAAGAATGTAATTCTGACTTTTGACGGTTGGGTTTAATAAAAATAATTATTAACTGCGTTCTCAAAAGCCAGCCAGAGGTGTCCGTTCATAGTTGTAGATGGCAATTGGCAATTGTACCACTTGTGTTTGTAGGGGAAGATATCACACTATTAAATTTATGAGCACTCGATTTTTCAGACAATTGATACATTGTAAGACTCACATGCATCAACCATTATAAGTTATTAATTTACTAATTTACGTGTGTATAATTATGAATAGTATTTTACTATTAAAAAGATGTTACAATTATGTTTAATATTTAAGATAGAATCAAAAAACACATTTTTTAACACACGATTAAGACACATTTTAAATCATGATATTATTAATCATTCAATAGCTAATTGGCAAATCGGTTTTTCAGATCCTGTAGCTATAGCGATGGGCAACACCAACACTATAGCATTTTGTAACCCCAAAAAAAAGAAAGAAAAAAATACTTCAGTTTTAAAGTTTAAGGTACGACAGTCGGCCCAAACTTTTGGGCATCAAGAAATGCTGGTAGGAGTCGAGTTGTTGTGAATTAATGACTAACTCACTGCCCTTTTAAGATCTTGTTGTTGATGGACTTTAGACAAAGAACTCAATGATGGATGAGTCTTACACACACACACATAAATTAACCAAGAACAAATGACACAAGTGTTTATAGAGGTTCAGCAAATTGCCTACATCCTCTTTGGTGATCACCTTGAGAAATTTCACTAGTGAAGATAGGTTACAACTTTGGTTTACAAAAGGAAAACCCCCTTAGAACACTACCCTCACAATCTGTTTTTCTCACACCCTTGCTCAACACTTTGATACACTTAGAGAACTCACTTACTCTCCCCTTGGCTTTTTCTGAAACTCTCACCAGAAAACTAAGTCAACCTTCCAGCTTCTACCACTTACTATTATTCAACTTGCTTTCACCCTTGTGTTATCTTACTTCATCCCATTACCTACACAAGCCAATGGACAAGAGATAGGATATCTGATTGTCCTCCACGTTCCTTCCTTTAGTCACCACTTAGACTAAATGTCAGATCAAGTAGGTCAATAGAATCCCACTCAGCCACCTCCATTAAACCAGAAAATGGAGAGGAGATAATCCAAAATAAGATAACCAATTAGCCATGAGTGCTCTCCCAACTATCCAGCAGGTAGTCAACCCTCTTTTACCTCAGAAGTGACCCACTAAGCCTCTGAAATCATGTGGAAAGCGATAGCCATCGAAAACACAGTTGAAAACACGTAAGGAAAACGTCACAGGCACGACTGGAGCGACCGGTCGCAGAGGTCTTTCCCTCCAGACTTTGAATCTGCTTCTGGCGACCGGTCGCTCGTGCTTCCTGCGACCGGTCGCAAAGAACTAGCGACCGGTCGCTCTTCAGCTTCTGCTCCAGACTTCGAATCTGCTTATGGCGACCGGTCCGCGACCGGTCTCAGGCAGACTCAAAAAATCCTCCTTTAGCGCCAAAACAACCTTGTATCCTTTAGGAGAGCCATTTTTTCCAACAATCTCCACCATGGCGAGCCTAATACTCCTTGTGGACATCATTGCCTTCCAGGACATCTGTAATGTCTTGAGAATCGTCCTGATAACTCTCAAGAACTCCACCTCAATCTTTAGCATGTAACAAGATTGAGCAAGCTCAAACAATGCTTGAACTTTGCTGTTGTGACTGGCTTTGTTAGGCAATCTGAAGCGTTCTCATTCGTATGAACCTTCATTATTGTGATGTCTCCATCATTCACCCAATCCCTTATCCGGTGGTATCTCACATCAATGTGTTTGGACCTCCCATGGAACACTTGATTCTTCACTAAGCAAATAGCACTTTGACTGTCACTTAGAATCACCACCAAGTCTTGAGTTATCCCAAATTCGTTTGCCAATCTCTTCAGCCATACCGCTTCTTTTGAAGCTTCCGTTAGCGCCATATACTCCGCTTCAGGAGTAGACAAGGCACTAACCGATTGCAACACTGCTCTCCAACTAATCGGTCCTCCACCACAAGTGAAGACATATCCTGTGGTGGATCTCCTCTTGTCTAAATCTCCTGCATAATCAGAGTCTACATACCCCGACACACATGTCTTTCCTTGTTGTCTTTCAAACAATATCCCAAGCCTTTTGGTGCCCTTCAAGTACCTTAGAATCCATTTTGCTGCTGTCCAATGTTGCTTTCCAGGATTCGCCATATACCTTGACACCACACTTACAGCTTGGGCTAAGTCGGGGCGTGTGCAAACCATTGCATACATGAGACACCCTACCAAGCTTGCATATGGAACTTTACTCATTTCCTCCTTCTCCACATCCGTAGAAGGACTTTCTTTTGCACTTAACTTAAAATGCTCCGCCAAAGGAGTAGACACCGGCTTGCAATCCATCATATTGAACTTTTCAAGTACCTTGGAAATGTACTTGCTTTGTGACAGCCACAACTTGCCTTCATTTCTATCTCTCCTGATCTCCATTCCTAGGATCTTTTGTGCAGCCCCAAGATCCTTCATGTCAAATTCCCTTCCAAGCAATGTCTTCAAATTCTGGATTTTTGACATGTCCTTACATGCAATTAGCATGTCATCAACATAAAGAAGCAAAAGGATGAAGTTACCATCCTTGAATGCATAAGTGTATACACAACAATCAGATTCACATCTTCTATACCCAATCTTCATCATGTAAGAATCAAAGCACTTGTTCCACTGTCTTGGAGATTGCTTCAGCCCATACAAAGACTTCTTCAACCTACAAACCAGATTTTCCTTCCCTGCTTCAATGAACCCTTGAGGTTGGCTCATATAGATGTCTTCCTCCAATTCACCATGAAGGAAAGCAGTCTTCACATCCATTTGCTCCACCTCCATGTCCTCTTGTGCTACTATGGAGAGTAGTAGTCGTATAGAAGTATGTTTCACCACCGGAGAGAAGATTTCATCATAATCAACTCCCTCCTTTTGCAAGAATCCTTTGGCCACCAACCGAGCTTTGAATAAGGTGGCACCCTTCTCATGCATTTCTTCTTTCTTCCTAAACACCCATTTGCAGCCAATAACCTTACGACCTTTGGGTTTAGGAACTAACTCCCAAACTGAGTTTTGGTGTAGAGATTCCATCTCTTGCATCATAGCTTCCATCCAACTTTCTCGTTCCTTGTTCTCAACAGCTTCTTGGAACGTGGTTGGTTCTTCTTCACTAGCATTTAGGGCATAGTGAACTGCATCCGTCTCTCATCCAAACCTTTGAGGTGGTTTGATGGTTCTCTTGGGCCTGGATCGAGCTATAGATGATGGCTCCACCTGTTCTTGAGCCTCTTCTTCTTCTTGAGTGTGTTGTTGATGCTGCCCAGCTTCTTCCTCTTCAATGTCAGACTCCACCTCCTCCTGAACGTCTTCAGTTGGCTGTTTCTGAGTAGTCTTTCTTGACACCTTCTTGAGTGGAACTTGAAAGGTTGTTTCTTCCTCAACAACATCCTCCTTTGCCTCTGAATTCTTGACTTTGTTCATAGGTATGGTCTTCTCATCAAACACAACATTTCTGCTGAGTATCTTCTTGTGGTTCACAGGATCCCACAGTTTGTAGCCCTTCACACCACTCTCAAATCCAATGAAAATGCATTCAAGAGACTTTGGCTTCAACTTGGATCTTTCATCACTAGGAATAAGTGCATATGCACTGCACCCAAACACCTTAAGATTCGAATAATCGATTGACTTATTAGACCATACCTCCTCTGCACACTTGAACTCAAGATTTCTTGAAGGCGATCGGTTAACCAAATAGGCAGCGTGGTTAACCGTTTCTGCCCAAAAAGATTCGGGCAACCCTGCATGAATTCTCATACATCTCTCACGCTCCATGAGAGTTCGGTTCATCCTCTCCGCAGCTCCATTTTGTTGGGGTGTCTTCTTCACGGTAAAGTGCCTCTTAATGCCTTCACTCTTGCAAAACTCAAGGAACTTGCTGTCCTTATATTCACCACCATTGTCACTCTTTAGGATCTTGATCTTTCTTCCGGTTAGGTTCTCTACTTCCGCCTTCCACTCTTTGAATTTGGTGAAGACCTCAGATTTCTCCTTCATGAAGTAGACCCAAACCTTCCTTGAAAAATCATCCAAGAAAGTCACGAAATAGCGAGCTCCACCCTTCGATTTAACCGGTGATGGCCCCCATACATCCGTGTGAATATAATCAAGCACACCTGTGCTTCCTTCCTCTTTGTTTCGCTGCTTGAAAGCTATCTTTGATTGCTTTCCCATGGTACAAAATCTGCAGAACTCCAGCTTGCAACTTTGAACACCTTTCAACAACTTTCTGTTGTGTAGTTCCTGCATGCCCCTCTCACTCATGTGCCCTAGCCTCAAATGCCAAAGCTGAGTTTCATCCTCCGAGTCCTTGCTTGTAGATACAGCTGCTCCACCTGTAATTGTTGTACCACACAACCTATATAGACAGTTAGGTTGAATCTCTCCCTTCATAATCACAAGTGAACCTTTTGAGATTATGAGTTTCCCTCCATATGCTTTGAATGAATAACCATTCTTATCAAGAGTTCCAAGGGAAATGAGATTCTTACGCAACTTTGGAATGTGCCTCACCATTCCAAGTGTCCTAACAGCCCCATCATGCATCTTCACCTTGATTGTCCCGGTGCCTTTGACTCTACACATTGAGCCATCCCCCATCATCACTTCACTCCTATCTTCTTTCTCATACGTGTCAAACCACTCCTTGTTTGAGCACATATGATATGAGCATCCAAAATCCAAAATCCAATCGGAAGAGGAACACCTTGAAGAATTAGCCAATGCATTTGTTTTAACATTGCTATTAACACACAAAAGCTCACCATCACTTTCTGTGACATCCTCAGCTGTGTTTGCTGCATTCTTCCCTTTGTTCTTCTTCTCCTTCCATATGGGGCAATTCTTTTTCCAATGCTCCTTTGACCCACACTCGAAACAACCATCTTTCACCTTGGATTTGGACCTTCCTCTATTGCCTTTCTTGCCTTCACGCTTCTTTGAACGGCCTATCTCTCCGGTCTTTGCAACTAGACCTTCACCTTGAGAGTTTTCTCCCGAACGTTGAGTCATCCTATGGTGTGTCATGATGTCTTGCACCACAGGCTCAAAATCAAGAGTAACCTTCCCGAACATAAGAGTGGTTCGGAAGTGTTTATAGGACAAAGGTAAGGATGTCAACAACATAAGAGCCTTATCCTCCGGACTATAATTCACATTCATTCTCTGCAAGTCAGCAACACATCTATTGAAACTACTTAGATGTTCCATTAGATTTCCTCCCTCCTCCATCTTAAGATTCAGGAGCTCTTCCTTGAGGAAGAGTTTGTTGGACAACGACTTCCCTGCAAACATCTCTTCGAGCTTCTCCCATGTTTGCTTTGCCGTATCCTTTATCACGTTGATGAGCACCTCGTCGGAGAGATAGTTTTCGATGGCTCCTCTGGCTAACTCGTCAAGTACTCCCCACTCATCATCCGTCATGCTTGCTGGCTTCTTCTCCTTGCCAACCAACACAACATGGAGCTGTTGTTGTGTAAGAGCCGACTTCATCCTTCGTTGCCAAAGAGTGAAGTTCTCCTTCCCTGTGAAAGGCTTTAACTCAACCTTCATGCTTGCTACCTATGGTTGCTTCACATGCTGTGAACTGCTACCACTCTCAGCTTCCAAGTCACTTGCCATCTTCAACACACTAGCACTCCAAGAGAAGAACTAGCTCCAGCTGCCAAACACAGCTCTGATACCACTTGTTGTGAATTAATGACTAACTCACTGCCCTTTTAAGATCTTGTTGTTGATGGACTTTAGACAAAGAACTCAATGATGGATGAGTCTTACACACACACACATAAATTAACCAAGAACAAATGACACAAGTGTTTATAGAGGTTCAGCAAATTGCCTACATCCTCTTTGGTGATCACCTTGAGAAATTTCACTAGTGAAGATAGGTTACAACTTTGGTTTACAAAAGGAAAACCCCCTTAGAACACTACCCTCACAATCTGTTTCTCTCACACCCTTGCTCAACACCTTGATACACTTAGAGAACTCACTTACTCTCCCCTTGTCGCCAGAGGTCTTTCCCTCCAGACTTTGAACCCGCTTCTCGCGACCGGTCGCAAAAGTCCAGCGACCGGTCGCTCGTGCTTCCTGCGACCGGTCGAAAAGAACTAGCGACCGGTCGCTCTTCAGTTTCTGCTCCAGACTTCGAAATCTGCTTATGGCGACCGGTCGCCAATTCCTAGCGACCGGTCGCTTGAGGCAGACTCAAAAAATCCTCCTTTAGCGCCAAAACAACCTTGTATCCTTTAGGTGAGCCATTTTTTCCAACACGAGTCAGGTACAAAGGCTGGCAGTTTCTATTCTTCTCCACAAGTGATGAAAAGCTCTTTATTTGTTTGTTTTTGACCAAATGGAAAATTGAGTCTTATGTTATAATGTACAACAAAATTTCGAGCATAAATGAAATTATAACTTCTTTTTCAGTAGAAGAGAGATCAGAGGGAAGAATATTTAAAAGAGAAAACACGCTCGCACAAGGTATTGATATCTCCAAGGAAAATTAATATTTTTTTTCAAAAAGAGTTAAGATAAAAAGTCACATTTGATTGTTACAGTTTGCCCTTTTAATACTTGGTCCCTGTAATTTCAATTTTGCCAATTTTATTTATATAGTTTTTTAATTCTTAGCAATTCAAGGACACTCATTAATTTCTAATAAATTCCTCCATTACTTATTGAACACGTACCTCTCACGTGGAGGAGCATTTCGATCCAATCATGTCATCTAAGAGAAAAACCAAGTTGGCTCTCCTTCCATTCGAAATTAGGACTGATTTTGAGACTTACGGCTCTTAAAAATTTCTCATCTGGGGCTTGTGGCTCTACATTTCGTGCTGAGGGCCTTGGAGGTTAATGCCCTTGTACCAATATTCAGATCATCTAGCATCCAACCGGGTTTTCACCTCTATCTGTAATCATCATCACTATGTTAACCAACAAGCTGCTCACATAATTACCAGGCGATATAAGGCCATGCAGATTATAACTAGCAAGCAGTTATAATTAATGAATAAAAACCTTCTGCATGGCTTCTATATCTCTTGGAAATTGTGTGAGCAGCTTATAATTGTCACTTGCGATTGGACAATCCTTATTTTCCAAACGTCATGTAGCCAAGAACTGCAATGCATATGTGGTTAAGAGTATTAAAATGCTGGTATACTTTTGAGGGGTAAAAAGAGAACTCTGTATGGATTAAACTTAACAAACTCAATTTTGAGGCTATGAAGCTACTATGGGCTGTGCAGCTACCTTCAGCAAATTCTAGTGACATAAAGGTTTTCCTTTTTTCACTGCGTTCAGATCCAGCACTCTCACTCCTCCTGGGACCGCAGGGGTGTGCAGTCGTACAACATTAGAATTTGCTTAAGGTAGCTTCGCAGCCGAATTGGCTCGAAAAGAAGCACCCAAATTTGACGCAAAGGAAAGATTGACACTTACCACAAGGGAAAGCTAGAAAATGTGATGAAACGTGAGAGGAGGGATGCTTTGCTTTTTTGCTAATATGGAGAGGAAACTCAGAGAAAGAGAAGAGTGGTGCGCTTGAGCTTAAGCTTCTGATCTTATAAATAGACCAGAGTCCTCAAGACATGCATGTTGTTGTGAATTAATACTAACTCACTTCCCCTTAGGACCTTGTTGTTGATGAACTTTGTGACAAACTCAAAGATGGATGAGTCTTACACACACACAGAAATTTAACAAAATAGAAATGACACAAGTGTTTATAGAGGTTCAGCAAATTGCCTACTTCCTCTTTGGTGATCTCCTTGAGAACTTTCACTAATGAAGATAGGTTACAACTTTGGTTTACAAGGAAGGAAACCCCCTTAGAACACTACCCTCACTATCTGTTTCTCTTTCACCCTTGCTCAACACCTTGACACACTTAGAGAACTCTCTTGCTCTCCCCTTGGTATTTTCTGAACTTACAAGTTTCAGCTTGTTTTCAACTCTCTCTACTTTGCACCAACTTATGCACTTAACAACTTAATGTTCTCTTGCTTCCTCTTCCCTCTTATATAAGCCTTTGGACTCCAAGATAAGGTATCATTAAGTTCTGCACGTTCTAGCTTTAGTTGTCCAACTTTAGACACCTGTTATGGCAGCTCACAAAGCAAAATGATCAATGGTTGCTAGCTGCCATCAATCTCTTGAACCAAGAGAGAAATCACTCATTGAAGCAAGTTATCAATTTGCCAAAGAGTTCTCCCAACTTTCCAGCTGCTATGCCACCTTCTAATATCTCAGATTTGATCAGAAATATCCTTGCAAGTCGATAGGAAGTGGTAGCACACCAAGGAAGACTTGAAAACGCGTAGAAAACTGAAACAGCATTTTCTGGGCGACCGGTCGCTTTCCACAGATTCGTTTTTAGCTTCAGCATCGTCTGGGCGACCGGTCGCTCCAGATCCTGGCGACCGGTCGCTTTTCACAGATTCATTTTTGCTTCAGACTTTCACTGGGCGACCGGTCGCTCATAACTTGCGACCGGTCGCTGGTCTTTATTTTCTTTTGTATCCTTTAATTGAGCCATTTTCTCAACACATGTCGCATGATGCATGTTTTTTTCACCTTAAGTCAGTTAGTCGATCAAGTATCAACAGCATGAACTACCAAACTTTTCCCGCTGAACAAAACAATGCCTAATCTAAAAAAAAAAAACAAAGACAAAAAAGAATTTTGGTTTCTCTTTCAACAAAAAGAGAGAGAATTGATCTACAAACTATCAAATTTCATTATTTATTTCTATATATCAGCACGTATAAAACAAATAGAAATGAATATTTCCAACGTGAAACCAAATGACATACAAAATTAACATCTCAGTAGCAACGAACAAAATATGACAATCATGTCAGTACATTGGAGGCTTGGGCCTCAAGTGCGACCTTAATGAAGACATCCTCCAAGGTGGTGTCAGCTAGACCCCATGCGAAAACTGTGAATCTGTGTTTTGCATTATCAACTGCCTCAAATACGTCTGCAATTCTGACCTCCTGTTTTGGCAACTCAAACTTCTGGGTCCCAGAGAGATAGTATATCTTGTTAGCATTTGGGGAGAGTCTTCGCACCAAGTTCTCCACCTCTTCCTCATGATTCGAAGATGTTGTCATTGTAAACACATAAGATCCTCCATATCTAGCTTTCAGCTGAGATACACAATTTTAGTAACAAGTGTTATGCAGAAAGTGTCGAGAAAAACCGATATGTCCTATACAGATGTTATGGCACTAAATTAAGATACCTCTTTTGGGTTTCCTATGCACTGCAAGCTACCATCCACAAAAACTACTAACCGATCACAGAGAACCTCTGCCTCTTCCATGGAATGTGCTGAAGATACACAAACCAGCTTTATAAGTGAATAAAGAAGCAAAAGAGGTCATTATGCCGTTGCTTAACAGTTAACACTACTCCATACTGTACTGAGCTGCCATGAATTTTATAATTGACAAAACAGTAAATAGAGGGGAGGACGGGGGAGTACTAGTTAAGATGATTGCCCGGTCTTGTTTTGCACGCTTCACAACATTCCATAAGTTGTTTCTTGAAGCTGGATCAAGTCCAGTACTGGGTTCATCCATGTAAACAACCTAGAAGGAATTTATAGAAGAAGGCAATAAGTAGAGTAGCATCTCGAGATTACATTTCTGATTTTCCAGGAAAACTATCACAGATATAGCCAAAGTAGCTTTAACAGAGAACGAAGACATACTTTGGGATCCCCTATAAGTGAAATGGCAACGCTAAGCCTTCTCTTCATACCTCCACTATACTTTCCAGCTTGTTTGTCTGCAACCCCACCATAAAATAGATTGACACTTTTCAAAGATTCTTCCACTGCCTTCAGCAACAAAATTGGGATGTGAAACAACAGAAAAAACAAAAGAGTTATTCTCAAAATAATAATCTAGAGCACACGCTTTAAAGTATAACTAGACTAGTTCGGTTTATTATTTGGCGGTCACTATTTCTATATAAAATATATATTGACTTACTTGTATTAATGCAGAACCTTTGAGGTTTTTAAGTCTTCCATAAAATAGTAAATGCTCCCTTCCAGTCAGGGTTTCCCATAGCAGGCTACAGAAATGTCCAAAAAAACGAGAAATTAATCAGATTGTAATTGAAGGAATATTTTGCCTTAAGGAAAAGTTCTAGCTTACTCATGCTGTGGACAAACACCCATGCTGGTATATATTTCATCCATCTGAGTCTGAATGTCCAGACCTTGAACATAAGCAGTGCCAGAGGTTGACTTTGTGAGACCAATCATCTGTGGAAAGATAAATACACATTAACTTTTAAAAGTTTTAAAGACCAAGGAAAACACAAGAGCAAAGGCAATTCCTTGACATGCAAGAATATTGGACAGCATCCAGAGGGGTGAAGCAAACCCAAAAATATTACTCTACAAGCATAGCTCTACCAGAGAAGACTGGAGATGTCAATGCAGCGGAGACAGGACGACGTGACAACAGTTATGGCTAACGGAAGCCAAGAAAAAAACATGACTGACTTGGATAATAGGAGTAAATAAAATTATATATCTCCATTAGGCATAAAAAAAAAAAGTCCTTGATTTATTTGAGCAAATATTTGATTGCTTGAAAACTTTCTTATAATACTTTTCCAGTTTTTTCTCAATTTATTCTTTCAAATGACTAGATATGAAATCTTAAGGAATAATGATCTCACCAGCAAACAAAAAGAAAAATGTTAGAAATTTAGTGTAAATGTAATGCAAGTTAATTAAAGTTTGAAAGAGTATACTGACCATATTGATAAAAGAGGTCTTCCCAGCACCATTAGGGCCAAGCATACCAAAACACTCTCCCCGAGACAAAGCAAGAGACAACCCTCTCACTGCAAATTTCTCAGGGTTTCCATCTCTTCCAGAATACACCTTTTTGAGGTTGTCACAGATGACTGCATGAGTTGTATCTGAATCCAGTAGCAACTTTTCAACCTTCACCCTCTGGAAAGGAAGTGGAAGCATTATTCATGCATATTAACTTTAGGCACATCATTTTGAGGAAGATGAAAAACTCATAAAGATATGAAAGACATGCATGAAGCAAACATCAATGACACTTAAATTTTTGGAAAAACATCAGTGACACTTATAAACATCAAGGACATGGAACGAGGGTACCAAAACTTAAGACTAATCTTGAATCATATAGCAAAAAGTTGACATTTTGTCTTTCCACCTAAATGATCTGGAATGAAACTGATAATCTCCAAATACTAAACCAGCAATGAAAATTGAGCATATAAGTTAAAGTGCAAGAAAAAGTTACCTCCTGACCAACATCAGGTTTCTCCATCTCAATAGAAACTTTAGATCCCTGCCTTCGCAAACTACGCAACCTAAAAGATGACAGTTTCTTCTTCCTAAATCTTTGGAAGCAAAAGAAAGTACCTTTCCCGGTTCCTGATGAGACAGCTTGATCCACGTAATATGCAAAAAGAAGCACCAAAAACCACTCGACAACCATGATAATAAGGACCTCTCTCATCCCATTATTGCCATCACTTAAATCTCCCCACCGCATCCCATCAGTTCCCATATAATTGCCATTAAAGGCATATTGCGCAAACTCATATAACCCACGATATAGAGAGAAGCCAGGATATAGCTCCATAACAATGATCCAACCTCCTACAACAATGCAAAACAATCGTATAATGAGTTGAGTGTTTGAGAAGTATAAGTAGAAAGAGGAGGCAAAACTTAAACAAACACTAATCACTGACAGTTGAAGTACTAAGCAGTGGATGGTTTGGTCCACTAACAGTGCATTGGGTTATATTTGAAGGTTGCCACCTCCAGAATATCAACAGAATCAGACCACAAACTCAATAGAGCATATTGTTGTATCCCTCAAGTTTACTTAATACATATCGACAATATGCTCAGACTCATAAATAATGGTCCTACGTCATATCAAAAAAACTAGTGTTATTATTTTGAGATTCATCAAGCTTGCAGATTTTTCCAGTTATTTAAAAAGATTTTACTAATGTGCCTCTCTTCGCAGAAAGTATCTATCCAGGAATGCCAATGAATTACATTAAACAGGTAAGACACCCACTGTAGCCTTCATCTTGGTGTGACAAAGGCTTCAGAGGTATTCACTGGTAAGGCAAGGGGGAATTGGAAACCATCTCCCCAGGCACCTCAAGATCTAAGCAAGCTAACATAATATTGAGAGGAGGGAGAACTACATAACAATTTGCATAAATTGAAGTTCTGAAATGCACTCCCTTGAAACAGAACCCTTTTAAATATTAGTTTAACACTGGAAATAGTTATCGTGGAAACAAACAAGAGCACAGCAACAGATACTGAATTTTCAGAAATGTTTCCACTTACTTGGGAATGATGTATCTTGGACAAAGAATTGAAAAAGAAAGCCTCCCAAAAGCCCAGTTCCAAAGACAAATATGTAACCAATAACTGTTATCATGACAAAAATGTCAGTCAACTCATCTTGTTAGATAAAAGTTGAGAGTGGCCCACAACGTTTCATATAAATACAAACAAACAACATCAAACCTGTAGAAGTCTTCACGTCTGAAAACATAGCAGCAACTAGAAAAGCCAGCGATATTTGCAAGTTTATATAGATGAAGTAAAAAATAAATTGGATGCTGTATTCGTTCATTGTGAAGAATTTTAACCCTGTAATGAAGTCAGCTTCGTTAAAGCAATTGAAGTGAAGCTAGACTAAGAAAGTTAAGTAGTCATATCATTACCTATAAGTGAGCCAAATATAACAAAACATAGCATGTAGATTGAAGATACTGTAAGAAAATAAGTATAGGAAATCATCCAATATGGCCCATCACCAAGCCCATGCATTTTCATCATGATTCTCAGTTTTTGTTGTTTCTCGTATACCAGTGACGTCAACACAACCTACATCAGAATTGGGCAAACAGAAACTATAAGTACGTATACTCACTAGTAGATCAACATTCTATGCATAGAATAGAGGACGAAATTAGGAAAGGAGACACATTTACAACTGTATTTAGAACTGATATGGTGAAATATTATTTCCAATTGGTTCAGGTATAGCTAGTATAAAAATCATGTGTTTGTAAATAGATGTAGAGGTTCAGTTTCATTCTCAAAGTCATATGTTGCTAAAGTTGTGGAGGCACTTATAGTATGCAGTGTTGATTTCATGACTCAAAAATGCAGATGATGGGGAGCCAACAAAGAGGATATCACCGTAAAACCTCACAGAACTCTTAACCATACTTTGAGAATAAATTATGAGAAGAAAAGAAAATGTAGTTACTTATAATTGTAAATGCAAATGACGAGATGTTGAAATCAAAAGATGCAAAATTTAATCAAATCCATGGCACCAAACTGGATTGATAGATTTGAGCAAAGCTTCATATATTTACCGGGAACAGCTGTAAAATGACCCATGTAAAGAAGAGTGTACCAAGAAGAGAAGAAAAATCCAGCCTGAGTTTGCTTTCAGCTTTGGGCATTTCTTTGACAAACTCAAACAGCATATCTGTACCAGATCCTTGTAAAAACTCAAGGTAGGCATTGGATGCCTGTGAATACAAGTGTTAGCACTTATTATCATATTGAATTTACTGCTTCTATTATAATCGATAGCATAAAAGAAAACTCAACAAGAAAACAAGTTATAGATGCATACCAGATTCACTAAACGCGGAAGCCGCAGCAAAGCAATAGGACCACTGCCCGTGTCATTATTAAAGGTTGAATTGTACCATATGCTTACATTAAAATTATTCCCATTTGAGTTAGAGAAATCATAGGCTGCAAAAAAAAATTCACTGTCAGTATTGGCCTACTAGTATACTTATTTCATCAAATCAAACAAGCAAGCCAGATATATGAAGTAGATAACCTGCAAGTATTTCATTAATCTTCCTCTCTGAATTCCCCTTCTTGTAACCTTTATACAGCTCACTGTTTACCTCAGAAGAACTGTTGCGCCACAAATGCAAACCCTGAACACATCTAACCTCTAGGTTCAAGAAAAAAATTAAGAAAAACGTTTTAGCAGGTGGCATGCAACAAAAATTGTGTATGTGCATAAGTAACATATACCTTGTTGCATCTGAATGGATGATATGTTAATGGGAACAGAAAATACGGAGTTTTGTGAGCATTGACTCTGCACATTATATATTGGAAGATCTGAATAGAAAGCAGGATCAAGGAAATTGGAGTATCCAGGCATTGATTCTGAACCCTGAAACATTTCATAAAAAATGACTTTAGAAGCAAAGCTAAAACAGTTAACAAGAAACTAAGGAAGCCATAATACTTGAATGAAAGAAAGAAAAAACTGATTCACAACAAAAGGAAAAAGTAGGAAAGGAACGTAGAGAGGAGACAACTTACTGAAACACTACTGGCTAAATTATCCAGGGTATCAGAGGAATTCAGAGTAAAAGAACTTCTGAACATATTCCCAGCCAAAACTATCAGAATTTACAGTAAACAGTTAGCATTAATATACTAAACTGAAAACAAAGTCAATACAATTACATCAAAGAATGATCTACATAACTCATCAGGTGAAGCAGTAACATTCAAAATTGACATACTAAAACACACATGCCAGAGAGAGAGGGTGATACCTTCTCCTAGACTTTGATTTTTCCCAGTGAACAGCATAGTTACAGGACAGGATCCTGTCCTCTTACATGACTCATTTGGCAAGTCTGTATATTGAACAACACTGGATATCACTGCACGATGGTTCGGAGCCGGCACTTGTAGCAATGGAGGCCATTGGGGAGGATCAGGAATGGGACAACTGTCTCCTTGATCTAGAGTTGAGTATTTTAGGGCGCAAACTTTCTCACACTTGCCATCTCCATCTGTATCAATACAGATGCAACCACACCTGTTTGCAGGCTTATCGAGTTCATGGTTGACCAAAGCTTGGACGAGAACTAGCAATAAACACAGGAGAATTGGAAATGAAACTAGCCGAATATTCTGTTTGATATTTCGTTTCTGCATAAGAGAACGTATATGTGTTATTATCATCAGATTTTATACAAAACATTATTTGCAAACTCACAAAATCACAATCACCCAACAACCCATCACTCATATACAAGAAAGACAACTTAACCCGAACCAAAAATAAATCATATGGCACAAATTAACCCATAATTTTACTAACTAAAATGAGCCCAGAAGGTAAAACTGTGAGATAAAGTTGAAGGAAAAAGTAACCGCTTGATCAACAAGCAACCAAGAATCTCACGGATAGGTGCCAAAGAAGAGATAATGAATATGAAAAAGAAAATAAACATAAGGAGGAAAGCAAAGAATACTCTTCATTCGATTTTTCGTCTTCTTTGTTTTCTGCAGTCAATCTCAGTTTTCAGAAACCAAACTAAAACTACCCACAAACAATAAGAGAGAGAGAGAGAGAGAAGGACCTGGAAAGTTAAGTTCTTTCTGAGCAAAGCATCTGCCTGAGTCCAGAAGCTAGCAGGGCCATGAGACGTATCCGCCATTGAATTGCCCAACTCCAAAGCCTTAAGCAAGAAATGCGGCCGTTAATCTGAACTTCCCAAAAAAAAAAGTAGACAAATATTCAAATTTCCCACTAGAGTAAAAGTTTTCTCAGTCGTGCCAACTTTTCTGTGTGTGACAAATTGGTGGTGTTTGCTAATTTGCTCTGCCCATGGCCATGGAAAGGAAGCGGCTTTGTTATTATAAATAGTCAAAACCAAATAAATCAATTGTGCCCTTCACCGAAACTACCATCGTACCCTTTACCGCGTTTTTTGCTATCTTCTATTTTCTAACAATTTTTTTTTATAAACAACTTTTCTTCGCTACAAATATATTTATATTTTTTATTTGGAAAGACAATGATCAAAGTTTTTGTCATGGCTGTGAAATAATAAAATAAAATCAACATGGAAGTTTATGGCTCAAATGCAACACTTGGAGGCAGCAGAGTATTTATCTTAGAACTTTGGTTTGTCAACATATATTTTGGGCTTTTATACTCACTTATGATTATTCTAATTAATATATTCACTAACCCATGTATCTTGCAACAAGGAAAAGTTGTGATTGCAACGTCAATGGACAAGTTTCCAGGATATTAAGATTTGGTCAAACAATTGATATATAAAAACTACACTCTTAGTTTTAGTGAAAATTCGTGTAGCTTCTTGCTGGTTATAATTTATATTATATATGTTTAGTCTCTGTATTGCATCACCAAAACTGATTAATTTTTAAACAACTTGCTTCATGGAATCAACAACATGCTATTAAATCCTTGTTGAAACCTTCAAAGACAAATCAATGAGGTAAAGATATTTGTATATTTGAAAGTGACACATTTTGAAAGATTCACCTTAACACGAAGAGAAATATTTACGTATCTCATATTTTATTATTCTTTGTAAACTTTCTCATTAAGTGATCAGTTAATCGGCCATAAAATGGTAAATTCATAAATTCAATGGAAACCAAGGTCAAAATGGTAATTCAGAAACGCTTACGCACAAAACAATCAAGACCAACGGCTTTGTGAAGTGAATTTTTGACTCGTGTTTTAAATTTGAGCCGTAAATAGACGTTTGCTATTTTTTGATAAGAATTCAGTGATATACAAACAAAATCCCGCGCAGTTCTCTCACTTTCGCACCAAAAAATAAAATTCAAAGAAATAAAAATTAACAAAAAAAAAAAAAAGTCATGAAATTAGTGAGCGGATTTCCATTGCTGATCCAGCAATTCACGGCCTTGTTCAAGAAGAACCTGTTGCTCGCATGGCGGAACAAGTGGGGGACATGCGTGCAGCTCTTCTCTTCCTTCTTCTTCATCTTCCTCATCTTCTGCATCCAGAAGGCCCTCGAGATTCGCTCCGCCTCCTCCACCGACTACAAGAGCATCGAAGACCCTGCGCCTCTCGTTTCGCCGCCGATCCCTCCCTGCGAGGAAAAGTTCTTCATCAAACAACCCTGCTACGACTTCGTATGGAGCGGCGATGGGAGCTCTAAGATTCGGAACATCGTCACCGCTATCATGGCCAATAACCCCGGCAGGCCCATTCCGGCGACCAAGGTACGATTTTTTGTTGCATTTTGTTTGGTTACCGAGAAAATGTGGAGGGAAAAATGGATTTTTTTTGCTCTGCTTCGTTTTGCTTGTGGAAAGATCAAATTTTTCGTATTTTGGATAGCAAAATGCGGTCTGAGAAGTCGCAATCTCAAAGATGGGGACTTTTTTCTATTTTCGCAGGTGAAATCGTTTAGAACAAGTGCCGATGTTGATGAATGGCTGTCTAATAATCCAATGACTTGCTCAGGAGCTTTGCATTTTTTGGAGAGAGAGGCCACTGTAATTAGCTATGGCATACAGACTAATTCTACTGCTGTTGCAAAACGAAAGCAATATGAGGAGCGTACCTTCAAGTTTCAAATTCCGCTTCAGATTGCTGCCGAGCGTGAGATTGTTAGGTCTCTGATTGGAGGTATTGGGTTTTTCTTTTTCATTTCTTATAATTTTGTATTTCTCAAAGTCCTGTGTTCTTTGCAGAAACTTTTAGTTTCATGATTAGCACCTTGACCTTACTTAGCACTCATAAATTGTAAATTGACTTGTTTCAGTTCCAAATTTTAGCTGGGATGTTTCATTCAAAGAATTTGCTCACCCTGCGCGAGAGTTGTACTCTGCAATTAAACAAGTTGGACCAACCTTTTTCCTAGCAACTGCCATGTTTGGTTTTGTGTTTCAAATGTCTTCTTTGATCGTCGAGAAAGAACTCAAGCTTCGAGAGGTAATGTGATGACTTTAAGTTAATGTATGATTCTTGCCAGTTAAATTGGTGAAATTATGGAATAGCATTGCTGTCCCATTTTCTGAATCAATTAGTTATTTGGTGTTTTACTTGTTTCGCCCAACAGGCAATGACAATGATGGGTCTTTATGATACTACATACTGGCTCTCTTGGCTCACATGGGAGGGAATTATGACACTTCTCTCATCACTTTTCATAGTTCTCTTTGGGATGATGTTTATGTTTGATTTTTTCCTGCATAACAGTATTCTGGTCTTATACCTGGTCTTCTTTCTTTTCCAACTAAATATGGTAAGACTATTTCTTGCAATTACTGGTTTCAACTTATGCTTATTTTCTCCAATTTCTTTTCTTAAGCAAATCTCTCTGTTTAATACCCTCTAATGCATCCTCTCTAACATTTGGTGCCAGGTTGGTTTTGCCTTCATGTTGTCAGCCTTCGTAAGCAAGGCATCTTCATCCACAACTGTGGGTTTCACCATATTTATTCTTGGCTTTCTATCCCAGGCAAGTTTCCTCAGTTCATAATTTATTGATTAGGGGTTATTGGTTCAATGGTAAATATCAGAATCCATTTTGTCACTGCAGCTTGTTACAACAGCAGGATTTCCATATGGGAGTGGCTTCTCTAAAACCTCCCGATTCATCTGGTCATTATTCCCACCTAATCTTCTTGCCAAAGCTCTGAAGATACTTGCTGATGCAACATCCACTTCTCAAGATCCTGGAATTAGCTTGAGTGGAATAACAGAGTGTGGACCAAATGATTTCGATTGTGTTATAACTCTTGTATGTAAACACATTGGTCCTCAATCTCAAAACTTAACAGTAGTTCATAAATACTTCTGATTTCGCATGCCTGCCATTTATAATTAATACATTCATCCAAACTTTTACAGAGTGACATTTATAAATGGCTAATGGCGACGTTCGTCATCTGGTTTGTTTTGGCTATCTACTTAGATAATATCGTCCCAAATGCATCTGGTGTCAAAAAACCAGTGTATTATTTTTTAACACCTGGGTACTGGATAGGGATAGGTGGAAACAAAGTGAAAGGTAAATAAGTCTGACATTCAGTTTGTGCTTGAGTTTCCCTTGTTGGATGGTAGACTTGATGCTTTTATCCTCTCTTTTTATAGAGGGTGACAATTATAGTTCAGCTCCACCACTGGATGGTAGC